>OZ005659.1:222692589-223292589 GCA_963930645.1 Salticus scenicus | reverse complement strand
GAGTGACTATACGTCACTCTTTCACAAAAAGTGAGAAGTGTCACATTCTCCAGAGTGATAATATTGTTTTCTCACCTTAATTGGTGTCAAAATAGGGGTCACTTTTTTAAGGAGAGAGATTCTCACTCCAGAAATTTTAGAGAGTAAAAACGCATTAACACCATAGCTGACAATATTTTATTTTATTCCGGAGTATTTTTTGCCCCGCTTCTATTTCGTACCACTTATTTTTTAAAAGTAATTTTGTCTTATTTTATCGAAGTTATATATTCTAGAAATTTTTTTTATAATTAACCCCTTAACGCGCGCTGTCCTCGCTGCAAGGACGCAAAATTTAAGATCCAGCTGCAAAAATTCATCCCGGAAATCTTTTAGCAAAATTTTACGTTTATAACATTTAAAAAGGGCCGGTTTTTTAGCCTTAAAATTTAAAATTTCTTTTAGTTTAATTTAGTTCATGAATTCCGGTGGCAGTGTAATTTAAATGACCCGAATTGTCTTGCGCCGCAAAGGGTTAAAGACTCTTCAAATAAATTAAACGAAAAGAATTTTCGTAAAACAGTGGTCTTCAAAGAGGGAAAAATAGGCATCTTTGATAG
The DNA here is from genome assembly GCA_963930645.1 of Salticus scenicus. Lineage (NCBI taxonomy): Eukaryota > Metazoa > Arthropoda > Arachnida > Araneae > Salticidae > Salticus > Salticus scenicus. Next base: position 223,291,990 of record OZ005659.1, on the reverse strand, counting down.
CGAGTGAATTTATTATTTGAAGAAGTTTAGAATAATAAGAGCTAACTTATTTTCACTCTAAAATCGTGTCACTTTTGGTGTATTATAAATTCCGACATATTATTCGTTCCAAACCAGAAATTTTATTCAATAAAATTTAATGTCACTCTTCGAGTCCTTTTCGCCATCTTTGGAGTTCGGAAGTCTGAAGAAAACTTGCTAATGACACGAATTTCACATATCAACATGCAATTGCATATCAGCATGTAAATTTTTGAGCTTGAGTTCGGGTCCCAGGGACCCTAGTTTCTTCCTAAGATCGTTACTGCCTGAGCATGTATTGTGATTGGAGTTTTTTTATTGAAAGAAAAATTTGTCGAATTTTTAAATTCATACGTCGTGATTAAACAGAATGTAAATTATTGTATAAAAATAGTAGTAGCGGAATGCCATAAATTTCTCGTTTCTAAAAGTGTCTTGAAAAAAAGGTGGAGACTACGACGCCTCTAGGAAGTGTATTAAAGGTCGCTTTCCAGATTCCACCGTCACAAGTAAAAAAGGAAGCTGAATGAAAGCATGTAAAAACGCATTAACACCATAGCTGGCAATATTTTATTTTATTCCGGAGTATTTTTTGCCCCGCTTCTATTTCGTACCACTTATTTTTTAAAAGTAATTTTGTCTTATTTTATCGAAGTTATATATTCTAGAAATTTTTTTTTATAATTAACCCCTTAACGCGCGCTGTCCTCGCTGCAAGGACGCAAAATTTAAGATCCAGCTGCAAAAATTCATCCCGGAAATTTTTTAGCAAAATTTTACGTTTATAACATTTAAAAAGGGCCGGATTTTTTAGCCTTAAAATTTAAAATTTCTATTAGTTTAATTTAGTTCATGAATTCCGGTGGCAGTGTAATTTAAATGATCCGAATTGTCTTGCGCCGCAAAGGGTTAAAGTGGTGCGAAATAGAGGCGGGGCTAAAAGTACTCCGCAATAAATTAAAATATTGGCAGTTATAATTAACATTTTCGTGACCGCACGATTTTGTATTTTTAACAGTAAGGTCCGCCTGTAAGCGCAATTCTCACAAGCTACAATATTTCAGAACAAAATTTTCTGTATTCACATTTATAATTCAAATGGATATGCATTATAATATATTTTTTCTAATCCAAATATTTGTGTCCATATAATATTTGATAGTACAAATAGGAATATTTGGTATATTCTTTGTAATCCAAATATTTGTGTCCATATTATATTTGATAGTACAAATAGGAATATTGAGTATATTCTTAAAAAAATAAATGACAAAAATTGCGAAAGAAACGCCCACTTTCAAAGTTACAAATTTTCAAATGACGTGAGTCTACGTCAGCGGTCACGAAAGTGTTAACTTAGACTTACATTTTTTCAAGTAATTATTAAGATAAAATTCCGTAACATTTTAAATATAACGGAAACAAAACTGGTTTCGGGTCCAAAATACCCATTCTGCTATTCTTGTCAACTTGATACGGTGCTGAAATTTATAAAATAATAATAATAATAATAATAATAATAATAATGGATAGGTGCCACATTGTGATAAAAACTTCCTATTTACCGATTGAATAAAATGAAATTTATTATTAAAAATCGCAAAACTTATAGTATTGTTTGATCAGACAACTCTAGGCATGATTTCACATAATTAACCAATTGCCATTAAAAAAAAAAAAAAAAAGTAATATATTGTATATTAAACACATGCATGTAAACATAAATGAAATTACAACATTTTAGTAATTTTTATTTATTTATTTATTTTATTTTTATTTATTTATTTATTTATTTATTTATCGCGCATGCTCTGTGTAGAATTTGAATTTTTCTCTTTGTAACTTTTTTTTTTTTTTTTTTTTTTTAAATAAAAAATTGAAAAAAAAAAAAAAAAACGAAAAAAAAAAAACGAAAAATTATGCTTATTAATAGAAAATTCGATAATGCAATATCTCTGTAAATTCTTGAGACAGTGTAATCTCACGAATTTTAATTTAGAAATAGGCTTAATCTGCTCTCGTATTTCTTGCTTAACATCTTTATTTATGATAACGAGAAATTGCAAATTATAATTTAGAAAAAGTGCTTAATCTCTACACGGAAGTCCTGAAGGTAAATTAATATCTTTTCCCGTTCATCTTTTCTCTGATTTTTCTCTTTTCTTTTCTTTTGCATGCAAAAAATAGTACAAATAAATTTCAGCTTGTTTCTTTCTTTTAATCATTAGCTACTTTAACAATAGACATTTTGATTGCTTCTAGTTAAAAGAGACGTAATTATTTTTAAAATTGTTTTAATAAAGTGTGAATAGAAATGCTTTTAGAAATGTATTATTACACTGAAAAATGTATGTATAGTTAATTTTTAAAAAATTTCCCTAAATCTTATTTGGGTTGAGAATGTCAGTTAAGAAAAATGTAGAAATTTTAATATTAGGTACGGCATGCATTTTCTCAAAATTGTACAATTTCTTGTATAATTATTAAAAAGAAATTTTATTTATTTATTATTATTATTATTATTATTATTATTATTATTATTTGCAGAGTTGCCAACATTTTAAATCATATCTGTCTCAATTTTAATTAGTATTCCGTAAAATTTTTAGTCCCGCCTTTTTTTTTTTTTTTTTTTTCCCACACCACTCATTATTTAGAGTACTTTTTTTCTTATTTAATCGCAATTGCATTTGGAGAAAACATTAAGTGATGTGGAAAAAGGTGTTGTACTAACAGTTCTACGGAGTACTATTTAGGATATTGGCAAGTATTTTAATTAATTCTGGAGAACTTTTAGCCTTGCCTTCATTTCATACCACATTTTTTTAAGAGACATTTTCTCCTATTTTATCATAATTATATATAGGAGAAAACTATTATGTAAATAAAGTGGTGCGAAATAAAGGCGGAGCTAAAAATGTTCTTGAATAAATTAAAATATTCGCAACAATGCTTTTTGACAACATATGACCAATACACAATTTTTTAGGTGAATATTATTACATACTAAAATGCCTTGCATAGAGAGAAAAAAAAACAACCTTATTCGAGACTTTTGAAAAATTAATATGAGATATTTCTAAGTGTCTAAAACTTTTCTTGATTACCTATTTACTATTTTTTTTTTTTTTTTCAACATATTTGCTTTAACAGAGTAGGTATAGACCCGCCTTTTCTCAAGGAATTTTCCACTAGTATTTTTGAATATCATTTTTTTTTTTTTTTTTTTTTTTAAATCCAAATAAAAATTGCTGTACAAAATTAGCGGTGGGTAAAATATAGGCAATTGAACAACCGTACAAACACTAGTCAATATTCTTTAAAGAAATAAATGTAAGAAATACACAATAAATAAAAAAAACAACAATATTAGCATAGTTGTTATCTTTTACGTCTTTTGGCAACCGGAAATTTTTAACAGAAATTTTTAGTTTGTTTACCCCTTTCAATGGGCAATGTAATTACGTTCATTTAATATCAACTTCCACCAGAATTGAGAACACGTTTACATGATAAAAAAATATCAATTTTTTCGGCTAAGCCGAAAGGATAAAGATTAATTTGAAATTTCCGGCGTGAATTTTCGAAGTTGGGAATTAAAATTAGGGGTATAAAATACATACCACCGCCTCACAGTGGGGTATTTGGCGAATCTGGCTGGCCAAAATTATTTTTTTGTTGAAAACTAATTTCAATCAATTATTTAGTTACGAAACTATTATTTTTAATGCATATTAATATTTTTATTAAAAAAAAAAAAAAAAAAAAAAAAAAAAAAAGTTATGTACAATGTTTAATTACTGTAAAACAATAAATACTTAAAAAAAATAAATACTCTAAAGTAATAAATATAGTATAAACTCAAATAATACATATCATTTAATAGAATCATATAAGAAACAAAAATATTCATATAAAAATGATAATAAGAAAAATAATTAATTCTACAATTAATGAATAAGTAAGGAAAAATTTCATCATCACTGCATATTAATGAGCTATCATCTGTTGTTTTGTAATTGGAATTCTATATATCATAAATGCTTGTAGAAGATGCAATCGGTAATAACTCTCTAGAGTTTTTATTTGACTTTTTTCGTATTGTGGATCTCATCTCAGTTAACACTAAATCTGAACTCAAACGTAATATATTAAGAACATCAGGATTACAAAAAAGTCTTAAAATTATTCGTGCAGTTTTTTTTTTTTTTTTTTTTTTTTTCCGAAATAAGCGAAAATAATTAGTGCGTGCTTCGGCTGTTTCTTCAAACAATTGCTAACTGGTAATATAGCTTGCTGGATTACAGTGGGGTTGTCTATTATTTTGTGCATTGTGGGTGATATTGGATACGATACCAAGGATATTCCTAATAGAGTTCTGTTGTTTTCTCTGCATATTCCGCAAATTTTTTCACGTGAACTCTGTGGTCACTTGAAGTATCTTTTATATCAATATCAGTACAAGTTTCTTTTATTCTAAATGACTTTTTCTTTTCAGGATAACAGACCATTTTAACACGCTTCAAAACAGTACATGAAATACTTTTTTCTTTGAGTACTTCTTATAATTTTGTATTGCATAGCTGCCAAACTTTTTAATTTTTGAAACAGATTTGTCACCAATATTTTTATAAAGAAAACTTTTAACCATATTTTATGTGATTGCATAAACTGAAAACATTTATAAAAACTTTCTAGCATGAAGTCTCTCTTAAAAACAGGAGACTTGGCACCTATGGTATTGGTTTCTTGAAAAATTAGCCCATAATGACATGGCTTGCAATGGTGATATTTGTGTTCGTTTTCACATGTGTTTTGACTTTTTTTTTTTTTTGCTTCTTTTGGAGTTAAAGTAACTTCTTTTAGTATGAAAGCAGCACATCTTTTTACAGAAGTTTCCAAGTTACTTTTTTGGCATGTGTGAGCACTTCAGCGTCTGTGGAGTATATAGAGTTTCAGCTTTTCTTGTTTAGATCTTTCACTTCATTCAGTGAAGTCTCTTACTGGTCTCTCAGAATGGTTTACACATCTAGGAATTTCAAATCTCCTATCCAATCCTTATTCTTTTCTGTAAATATACCTGCTTAATATTAGACGTTAATTCATCTGCTATTCATTTTAAATTTAAAACGTGAGAAACTGATAGATTTTCTTATTTCATCTTCGTACAAAACAATGATTTGAAAAGAGTAATTTTCAAGATATCTTGATGTTTTGTATAATTCAATGTATTTTACAACAGAATAATGTTAAATAATTCTCTGTGAGTAATTATTTTGGCATTTTCTGGTCCTAGATCAAAATAAAGGCATAGTACAAATGAAAATAAGTGAATAAAACATAAATGTTATGTGGTCGTCAATTTTTTTGCAGTTCTTTTTTTCTAAAAATTGCGTAAATTTAAACATTAAGAAAGATGTCTCTACTTAACAGAAAAATATTTTTTACGAAATACAATTAATTCTTCCGAATTTTTGGAAAATGCTAAAGCAAAATCTAAATTTAATAAATGCCTCAATTTAATCTAGCTTTAAAACAAATAATACTTTACTTTATTCAAATGAAAATGGCTGAAAATATACATACGTGATCACTTTATTATTATCTCTAAGAATTTGCTTTGCAGCAAAGTTTATAAAGTGTAAAAATTTCGAAGCTTTATAACTAGGCACTTGAAATGCATTGAAAAAATTTTAGACCTACATTTTTTGAACAGCCTTTATTTTAAAAAGCGGAAGAAAGCGGAACTAATTTTTACAAAAATAACAAGATAATAGTCTATATTTATTGCTAGAAGAAAAATCATTGCAGGGAAAGGCAGGGAAATATAACTAAATCCTTCGAATTTTCAAAATATAGTATAAAAGTAAGAGAGAAAAAATGCATTATTTTAAACTTCCTTTACAAGTATAAAAAATATTTTTTCCTCAACTAAAATAATAAAAACCTTTACACACTTATCTGCCTCGTCCTTTTCCATAGCAATTAAATTTCATACATTTTCTAAATTAAAATAATTCACATTCTAAAAGGAAACATCGCGGTTGGCAACTAATGAGCAATAATCTGCTGAACAAAACATTCGAATTTCAACTTACACTGAGAATTCCCAGTTTGTTTATACGAGAAAAAAGTGGTATCACACGATTCCCCATTTATTTATCTTTATCACACACCGATATTTTTACACCTGCGTTGTAATATTTGAAATCGACTTTTGGCCAGCCAGATTCGTCAAATACCCCACTGTGCGCCTGTGAAAGGTTTAATCAAGTCACCGAAAAGCATAAAAATTGGCAACTTTAGCGAAGAAGAATAAGATAGACAGCTAGAAATTTGTTTATGTACATTTATACAGTTTAGGTTAATTAAGGATTCTATTTATTTGTACATTTATATTTTAATATTATAAAGCAGTGCTTCTCTCTAACAAGCGCATATATTTTAATCATACATAACAAAAGTGATTTTTGGATACCGTTATTTATTTACTTATTATTATTATTTTCTCTCTTATAGAATTTCTTTATTTATTCACAGAAAACATTACAGGAATCTTATAAAAAACTTCTATAAAAAATGCTGGTGTTTAAAAATCGTAACGGTTGAAAAATATGCTTTACCCTATATTAGTAGAGTTGTCAACTTTTATAATTTATTCTGAAGCATTTTTAGCCCCGTCTTTATTCCACATCTCTTTTTTCGTAGGACATTTTTCTGCGATATCATACTCATACGTGCCAACCATCTCATTACGAAGCGTAAAATTTTTAGTACCAGTCCTTTTTTTTCACACCAGTCATTTTTTAAAGTAATTTTATTTTCATTTATTCGTAACAACATTTTGGAAGAATTACTCAAAAAATAAAGTGGTGTGGAAAAAGGGGCGTTTTTCAATGGGCGTTGACAATTTTACGCTTATTAATGAGATAATTGGCAGATATGCATGCCTGATATTTTTTTTTTAATTTATTCCGGATTATTGTGGGCCCCGCCCCTTTTCACACCAGTATATTTTAAAAGCAATTTCTTTTTCTTATTTCATTATAATTACATATTGGAAGAAAATGATCTAAAATCATATTGGTGTCAAAAAAAGGCGGGCTAACAGTACTCCTGAATAAATTATAAATATTATCAGGTATGCAGTATATAACTACAGTAAAATAAGAGATATTACATTTAAAAAAAATACCGTATGGAAAAAAAAAAGAAACGAAAAAGACAGGACTAATAATGCTCTGGAATAAATTATAAGTTATCAACTCTGATCATAGGCTTGTCTTTTTTTTTTTTTTTTTTGCTCACGGAGCAAATCAAAAATATAAGAAGATGTATATTAAAAAACATTTTTAGAATGTAAATTTGCTTAGAAAACTTAAAATGTTTATGGTCTCAGTTATTAATGACAGGGTTCGACGCGGTCGCTTTTTTTCATACCACTATTTTTATAAAGCAAATCTGTATTATTCAACTGAGGAAATATATCTATTCAATAATTAAAAAAAAAAAAAAAAAAAAACAGCAGTTGTCTTCGATAGAATAATAGAGACACTGCTTTTTAAAAATAGTGTTATAAAAAAAAGTGACCGCGCCAACCCCCTGTAATGAATATATAAACTCGGCAGTATTAGCAATAAAAGCCTACTCTTATTTTCAATATAAAATAAATAAATAAAAAGTTCGCTGCAAAAACCATTTTAATATAAAATATAATAGGTTATAATATCTTTATCTTCAACCAAATCTTTTTTTTTTTTTTTTTTAAATCAGGTTATAAACTAGTCAGATGTATAATCACTTTAAAAGTTGGTGTACGATAAAAGAATTTCTAGCTTGAATTTAAATAAACACTCATATTTGATATTGTCTTTTAGAAATTACTATTATATTAACTTTCGAGAGATCAGATTAACTTTGCATTGTGATTTGCCCCTTCTTCCACACCACTTTATTTTTACAGTAATTTTCTCCAGATGTAATTAAGATTAAATAAAATTAAAAATACTCTAAAAACAGATTGGAGTGCAAAAAAAGGCAGTTGTAACAATTTTAAGGAATACTAATTATAATGTTGGCAAGTATACTTTAATTTATTCCGGAGTATTTTTTGCCCCGCCTTTATTTCGCACCACTTTTTAAAAGTAATTTGTCTTATTATATTGAAGTTATATATTCTAGAAAAGTTTTCTATAATTAAAGTGGTGCGAAATCGAGGCGGTGCTAAAAGTACTCCGGAATAAATTAAAATATTGGCAGCTATGTACTTGTAAGGTATAAGTAATTCTCCATAACTCAATCGTTTCTTCATCCCTATTTTCGCTGTCATTTTTAATTTAATTATTATTATTATTATTATTATTATTATTATTATTTTACGCCATTTTCTTTCTTACCTTGCATAAAGCAGTTGCTTAAAAAAAAAAAAAAAAAAAAAAATCGTAATCTGAGGAGCTTACATTAATGTTTGACACTTAATCTTATTCTATGTCCAGGGATGGAACACAGGCGCAAAATTCATACCGGTATTTGTTTAAGAAATTTTACTACCTATAGTATCGTTGATTTAAGAAGTAGAAAATTTTCTTACATTAATAGTGGTATGAGTTCTGCGCCCGTGTTCCATCCCTGTATGTCTGAATCATCAACTTCATTGTAATTTAAAGAATTGTTTTACATGCCGCCTCCAGTATGCTTTTTTTCTTTTAACTTCACAGTTTGCATAATAATACGAAATGAAAAAGAAGCAAATAATAATCAAAAATCAAAATACATTAGTTTTTCATATTAAAAATAAAATTAATAACTTCAGTATTTAGTGCACCTAAACGATAAGAAGTTTAACGTATGTCGGGCCCAGAAGATACGCGTTAAGATAGCTGAACTCGGACAAAGTGAGATGTATTCCACGAGTAACGCTAGGTAATAATACGCAACATGATGGGAAAAATCAGCCATTTTGTTAAAAACAAAATAATAAAGGTACAAAAGGGCATTATTTAAAAGGAAAAAGAATATAAAAATACAAAAGCTGTTTTACTGAAGACTACAAAGCTGTTTTATTGCCTTTTAAAGCCTAAGACAGAAATACAACGTCATATTTATGACCTGCACCAGGATATCTCTAAAAGGGACGACACGCTAAGCCCCTTCAGGCGACCGCCAAGAAAAGCCCCTGCGAAATCGTAAGGAAGGCAATAAAAATTCTAGAAGCAAGCTGATTGGTAAAAAATGGGTCCAATAAGAAGTAGATCCAATAAAAAAAGAAAATGCAAGAAGGGAACCGCCCAAAAATTATAATGAGAGACCAAAAAGAAAATGAGAAGAAGTTTTAAAATATAGATTGAGTTCTGTTGCATTCGTGATGAGATGACGATAAAATGTTTTGACTGTAGCTCTGTCAATTTGTGTAAGTGATGAAATCATGTGAAGATTCTGACGGCCTCACGCCTACGCTAAGATGTGCTCTTCAGTGCTCCCAACACTAATGCTCCCAGGGATGACCCTTACTATGCCCCGCATGCATCATAACTTCGAGTAATCTGGTGAGAAATTTCTTCATTCATTTTGGTCAGTAGACAATCATTTAACTTTGCAAACGCATGCAAGTATGCATATTTTCTAAGTACTCATCTTATCTCATTTATGCAATCAATTTAACAAATTTTAAAAGGGAGATTATTGTGATCCCATTTATGTTGTATTTTAAAATCAGAAAATAATCACTTTAATTAATGTTCAAAATTTGGAAATTTAATAAAGAAATTAATTAAAGTTATGTTGAGTCTAATATTATTTAATTAGAGTAAATTTATTTATTAATAACCATATTGTTTTTTCAGATTAATGTTTGCATCCTTAATTAGGTTAATTTTAGGGCATTTCATACAGCGCATGCCCGAATATCGAATTGATATTCAAAATGTACTACCACGAAAATGTCATCTTAGGGCCACGGGAAGAAGGGTAGTTTGACTTTAGCATATATCCGCCCAACACAATACATTAAGAGAACAAACTTTATGATTGTTGAAATAAACGATATCTGTAAATAGGCTCAATTAACAAGTATAGAAGTCCCCCTACTTCATTATTTTTATTATCTGCCATCTCTCATGGTGTGTCTAAAAACAAATAGAAGAAAACTGTCTTTGTTTATCTAATAAATGCAAAAAACTTCGAATAAAAGCATTCGTTTTTTATTATAAATTTAAATAAGGAATATTTGGCTGCTGGGGGAGAAAACTTAATTACTGTCAAATTAAAATTCATTATTTTTACTCATTAACACTCAAAAGCAATTTCTACCTTGAGGAAATAGGGAAACTTAAGAAATCTGACGTGCCCAAAATCAGCTTCAATATCCATTCTGCTTACATATATTGTCCTAGAAAGTGAATTTGCATATTTCAACAAACTGACATTCGAAGAATCTATCTGAATTTAACACTTGTCAAAAACTGCGCATGTTGCGATGTCCACCAACAATATTCGTAGAATAACTCATTCACCGTCCTTCGAATAACCCAACCTAACTCAACACTTTTCTAAATGACTGGTTCCAGTCGCGCACTCCGGTCTAAACATTAAACATTGCTAAACCACAGAATTTCCTATGAAAAACGTAAATCACCTTACAAATTTTTGATTTCGTTTTTGTTTGTGCTATTTATATGTTATAAAATTCCAAACACTGATTTAAAAATGTCTTACTTTTGTTGTTTGGTGAACTTCCATACACAGAGCACAAGTAAACTTATTTCCCTTCACGAGAACTGTGTTTAAATTTCATTTCACAAGCAAAAAATATCTTTTCAGTCAACAGTAGCTAATTATCACTGCAAGAGTTAATGTATCATTCAAAACATCACTAGTAGGGTAGCCGCATAGCAATCATTCCATCAGCTAGTCTCGTAGATTCCACTCCTACAGAAATGTATAGAAAGCCATACTTGCCAGCCATCTCATTATGAACCGTATAATTTTTAGTAACCGCCTTTTTTTTTCACACCAATAATTTTTTAGAGTAATTTTAGTCTTAGTTAATCGTAACAACATTTGATGAGACTTACTCTAAAAATATAAAGGTGTGCGAAAAGGGGCGTTTTTTCAGGGGCGTTAACAATTGTACGGTTATTAATGAGATGGTTGGCAAATATGCAAAGCTACTGTCAGTTCTCCAATTCAAGTCCAAAACTAACAAAGGCGATTCTACTCGAGAAGGGAAATTTAATTTATGACGGTTTCCTTCCACCCCTATTTTGATATAATCGAAGCAGAATTCATTAATCCGTAATAGCGCTTATTGCACTCTATTCGGAAAAAAAAAAATTTGTTCACATTGGTATTTTACAGTCGGCAGCAAAATTATTGAAGCACACTCCACATTTTTCATATATATATATATATATATATGTATATAAGTATGTTTAGTTTGATCACTATTTTTTATCTTCAACTTACTTTTTTATAAACAGCATAAACACGGAGATCATATTTACTTACAAAACAGCGTTAGTTCCGTATATGTTAAATACGAATTATTGCTAGCTCTTCAATAATTTTGCTGCTGACTGCAGAGCCTGATTTAGGCCGGGGCACTCTCTCACTGGAATATTTTTACAATTATTTTTTACTGCATATCATAGGAATTCCACGTTTTGACTAAGAAATTATTATTATTAAAAATGAACGGTGTAAAACAATCGAATTTGCTCATGGTTATTGGACACCAGAATTCTTTTAAAATGATTTTGAATGAAAAATTTTTGTTTATTATAAGAGGAAAGTATTGCTTAAAAAATAATGGTGTCAGTGTAAATAATGTGTGCCCCGGTCTAAATCAGTCTCTGGCTGACTGTATTTCTTTAGCGTTTACAGAGGTAAACAGAACGAAGTCCACATAGTGTTCTTTAACTCCAACGAAACTGGGCATGGTTTAATTTTCCACTCACCTACCTCCGTTATTTACAATAACTGGAGATATTGCTTAATGCCAAACATAAAACAAAAGAGGCACATCTAGGACATGGTGCTAACTTTTACACACACACACACATAAATAAATAAATTTCTTTACTTTCGGAATACAGATATATACTTTCGTATTTCATAATTGCCAACTCTGCTAATTTTTGAATATTAACCCTTATCGCTCGTATGTCCCTTCTGAGGGGAAATTAAAAAATCGAGCCACGCCTTAAGGTGTTCCTCTGCAAATGAAATGTTATTTTTCTAAAACATGTAACTATAGGCTACCTTTCGGCTTACGGAAAATTTTAACAGAAAGATTTATTTTATTTAATGATGAAGTAAAATAATACAAATTATTACAATTTTTCGGTAGCCAAAAGGTAGTAAGTTGGAAATTATACGTGTGACGTTTTAAAGGAACACCAAAAGGCGTGTCTTACGGGAAATATGCCGAGCGCAAAGAGTTAATTACTTTTAGAGAATGGCGACGGACCCGCCTTTTTTGTCCTGAATCTTGTACCAATATTTCTATATTATAATTTTTTGTTTAATCAATCGTGCAAAGTTACTATTAAAATTCTGAAAGAAAAATATTAGTGGAATAATCAGGGAAAAAAAATTGGCTTATCGCCATTCTGTTTTAACAGAAATATTCTCTTGATTATTAGCGAAAATTCTGTGATTAAATAAGACAATGATTAGCTTACAGATATAGTGGAAAGGAATTTTCGGGGGATCGGCAGTTCTGGTACTTGCATTTCTCTTCATATTTATTTATTTATTTTACACATTTATTTTTCAGAATATTTAAATAAAAGTTTTAAGCGCATTATTTATCACGGTCTTTACTTGCTTTCTATGACGAGTATTGTATTCCTTGTAAATCAGTTTTAAAGAAAGCAATTGAAACATGTTTTCTATTAAAAATATCTGCACATTCAAAATATAAATAAATGTTTAAACGACATAAGAACAAAAACGATTTTTAAGAAAAACAAAACAAAATCTTAGAGCAACGTGGATTCCATGCTAGTTTACATGATTCGAAATCCAATAACGCGGGATATGCAAAGTATTTTGGTGTATGTATAAAATTAAATACTCAATACATATTGAAAAATACATGTATTCACGAATGAAAGCAGGATGGATCTAACAATCCGTTATTGCTCATAAAAGTATTTTTAGACTTACGTATACGTTTATACAAAATATGAGAATATGAGAATTTTGCATCATACTTTTTTAAAAAGAAACACACAAGTACAGTATTCATATTTTCTAGACGGATTATTCTGCGTATTTTACATTGCAATTTTTATTTATTTTATGCCAATTTTTGGCGAAATTTAAATTTTTGAACAATCCGTTCTTATTTAGTTCAATCATTTAAACTTTCATTCACATAATTTAATAGAATTTCATATAATTACATATACTTATGTTTCTAGGATAAGCCAATAACAAGATCTCATTTTTAATTTAAATAAATAAATAAAATATAACTTATTTTTAGCTACACCACAATAATTTTATAAATTTGAATAAAACCAATACCTGTCAATTTGTTTGTCAGATTGTGGGATGCCTTCCGCGTGGCTCGAAAACTTGGAAACAGTTAAAACGGTAAACAGCGCCACCTGGTACAGATCTCGTTACTTTTTATTCAAGTGTCACCAATAATTTTAAGAAGTGATATAGGATAGATATAATCGACGATTCTATTTGCCTTTAAAGTATATAGAGATGGGCATTCCCGTTCTCTTTCAAGAACGAGAATGAACAGTTCTTTGAAAACTCGGAACGGTTCTGCAGAACTGTTCTGAACGGGTCTAATGGAGAAAATCAACCGGAAATTCAGAATGAATGGTTTCCGGTACCCTCCCTGAACTGTTCGCTGCGTTCTGCCGATAAAATGGGCATTGGCATTTCTCTTTCACTAGAAGAGATCGTTCTTTTCGAAATGTGCTGTTTGTATTCCTTAATTCAGCACTTCTGCTATGAGAAAACACAGATGTCCTTAAAGAATATGTGAAACATCGAGATTTTTTTTCTTTCTAATTGCACTTGTAAAACACGTGGTTCAAATTTCACTGGAAATATGTAGATTTTATTTTATTTCGTTTTATAGAAGGCTAAAACACATTATAAACATTTGATATCTAGAATTTAAGCACAGAGTAAGGAAATTGATTTTTCAGTATATATTGTTATTTAAATTGGCAATTAATTTTATAAATTTCTTTATTAATGTTAAATTTTCTAAAATCTATTTTTAATTTCTGAGGAAAAATAGAAACATAAACGCATGCAACTTTTGTTTTAAAAAATAAATATGCATGTTCATTAAGATTTATAAACAATAAGATATTATAAACTTGACTGTAAACATAATATAAACATAGCATATGGGCATAAACAAAAATGACCGTTCGAAAATCTCTCTCTTTTTTAATATAATTTAATTAAATAAACCGTTAAAACATATTTTTTGTTCTATTTATTTATTTTTTATTTTAGCAAGCTAAATACCTATATTCATATTTATACGACAGAGTGTATCAGGAATGTTTACTTTCAGTTATATTCATATATGAATGTGTTGGATTCGTAAAAAATTTCGACTTCCGATGTATTTACACGTTTTAAAATGTCTTAAACACGATTTAACCACAAAAATAAATACATAAATAAATAAAATAAAATCTCCGTTCATCTATGTGAGTGACAAAAAGTTTATGATCTCTAGTTTATATTTTCTAGATCAAGAACTAATACACATAACTTGAAAAATTATATGCAGTTGCATAAATTGGTGACAATCAAACTCTCTTTTATATCACCCAACAAGCAACGTTGATATGATGCGATTGCCCCCATTTCCGGAAAAAATTTGTCAGCTTCTATATAGTATAAAATTTCACAAAACTTAATACTTGAAAGCGCTCTTATGAAAACTATGTATGTCAACAAAAGGTATATATCGGCTGGCAGGTGAATCATTTAAACTGTAATTTCCTCCGTGTACGGAAAGGTTATATCTCAGCATCTAAAGCGTATAAGCATCAAATTTGATATGTGAGCTGTCTATTATTACTGTCAGAAAAGAGAGACTACTTAAAAGCGGTTTTTTTTTTTTTTTTTACTTGGTAACACGAAAAAATATACAAAAATAAAAAGAAATATTAAAATAAAATTGAGTGAAAACGTGCAAGAGAAATGGAAAAATGAATTTTTCCCATTTCTTAACATTGAAAATTAATTATATTGTCAAAATAATTGGCAACAAGTTAAAAAATATATTAAAACTATGGTTCAAAGTAAACTGCAAACAAAATTTAAAGAAATGAATATAGTAACCGTTGCTAGGGAACGCAACCCAGTTACCGTATGTTTTTATATAGGTCAATAGGCATTAAAGAAAAAGAAAAAATGTGTCCCTAAATTAAGTTTTAATTTATAAAGAATTATTTATTTATTTATATTCCAAAATTTAAAATCGGCATGATTTTTTTTTACACTGTCGAAATTTAAAATGATAATGACCTTCGTCACATCAAACGAAAACGATGCATTAAATTTATTTTCAACATATAAAAACTAAAACGATAGGTTAAACTTTTTCATCAAATAAAATTGAAATATGTTCCGATGCAATAAGATATGTACTCATTAAATAAGCATGAAATTAAATGCGTTTCAGAGTATTAAATCTATCTTCATCAGATAAGCAATACATAAAATCGATTATAAAATTACAACGATATTTCTAGAAATAAAATTATTACAATAGACTTAATCTATTATAATCTGATCGAGCTGAGACGCATTTTCATTATTATTATTACTTTTTTTTTTCCTCTCTCTCTCTCTCTCTACAGATAAAATTAAAGGGATGCATCTTGTATTTATCGTATAAACTGATTCAATGTATCATCACCGAATGAAATTGAAATACGTTTCAATATAATAAATCTGTCATCATCAGATAAAACAAAATTGAAACGCGTTTCATTACTTAAAAACTGTCTTCATCAGATTAACATAAAATGAAGAGTGTTCGATACATTAAATATAGCTTCTTCATTTAAAGTTAAACGAACAACGCGTTTTGAAATATTTTCATCAAATCAAATTATATTGTAAAAAATGAATTGAATCTATTTTCACTAGATTAAACATGTTTGTTCGCATAACTTTTTGTTTATGACAATAATAATATTAATGTAATTTGTATAATAATTGATAAATTAAACTTCTTTAAATGTAGAAAATTCAAAAACCTCAAAATTAAATTTAGAAAAAAAAAATATTTATTTCGGTCCACTGCCCGACGCAAGAACGTGAAATATATATATAAAATTCACTAAATTCAAATCAAAATAGTATTTCAATTTTTATGCAAAAGAAAACAAATAACAAAATAATATTCCCCTCCACATCTATGCAGTTAAAAATTTATTTTCCAGAAAAAGGCTGGATTAAATATCAATATATCGTGGAATATTGATATTTCTTTAATAACAGGATAACGATATTTTAAATCTTATTTCATTGATATATCCCTTTTCTCACGTTATGTTTTTATTACACGAAATTTCAGAAATATTTCCTAAAACAAATAAATAATCCCTCGCATAATATACAGAAGTAAATCAGTACTTATTGAAAGCCATCTGCTTTGATTATCGCGCGAATAAGTGCAAAAATTTTCCGACGCAACGCTTAGCGCGTTTTCGTTCTATCTCTCAAAGAAGGAAATACTATCTATCCTTCTTTTCTGAACTGTTCACCTACTCGCAAGAACTCCACTGTTCCGAGGTTCCCACTGTTCTCCATTTGCTCGGGATCATCTGAGCTGTTCATCTGCTCATTCTGTTCAGTTCAGTTCTCTTGTTCCGCAAACTCGACTGATTTCTGCCTCATTTTTAAATGAACAGATTTTCTATCACCGTCTCGCCAATCAAGCGATATTCTATTTTTTCCTAGAATACATAGTTAATACTAATAAAGGCTGATTGCCTGGCAACCTTTATTCCCCGATTAAAACCAGCATCCATGTGAAGCAATCATACACAAGAGAGAGATAAATATTCAGTGTTGCATTGGCGAAAGTGAACAGTTCTTTTTGGCGAAAGTGAACAGGAAATGGCAAAGTGAACGGTTCTTCTTGGCGAAAGTGAACAGTTCTTTCGGTTTTTCGTCCAGAACTGTTCAGATGAACCGTTCTTCATTCTTTTACCCATCCCTAAAAGTATATCAAACCCCACTTTAAAAAATTTTTGATGGCTGTTGATTAAAAAAGTCGCGCAATATGTACCAAGTGGCGTTGTCTACCGTCAAGTTTCCGAGTCATGCAGAAGGCATCTAGTTTTGTAGGCTATGGTCAGATATATGTATGGAGAGAGAGAGCGGAGCGTGGAATTAGTTGTAATAGAGGTAAGAAGTAATTACTTGATGAAAGAGAGATGACAGGCGCAGCACACAATGACGATTAGGCTTTTTTTCCGGAAACATCTTTATTGCTTCAGATTTATATAATAGTTTATATATATATATATATATATATATATAGAGAGAGAGAGAGAGAGACGATTAAACTTCGAGATGATTAGATAACTGTTGCAGTTAAAATTTAGTGGTGGATATTGAATTAAAAAAGTCCCTATATTTTGCAACATTCTCTGAGCACCTCCCCCATCATAAACGTAATTTTTTAATACCATTCTCACTGAAGAATTATTTGTAAAATGTTCAGTGCAAGGTCTTTATTAAATTGAGTGGTATCACGAACGTATGCCAGTTTTTGATTAGTCATAAATAATGATTAGTGATACATATTACGACCAATTGTTCATCACAGTTTAGCAGAAATAGAGATTTGTAATGGAAATAGGTTTATTTAAAACATTTAAAAGCTTAATTACTAATGCAATAAAGGTTAAAACATCTTATACCTTTCCAATGCAGGTAAATGTATTCGAAAATCGTAAGTATTTAATGAAATATCTTCACTACAAAACATTAAGCACTGCAAACATTAATTACGACACATTTTAAAGTTTTATATAAAAAAAAAAAAAAAAAAAAAATCAAGAATAAACGTTATTGAAAAAAAAAAAAAAAAAAAAAAAAAAAAAAAAAAGAATTTTTTGATATTTTTTTTTTTTTTTTTTTTTTTTTTTTTTTTTTTGTAATATAGAAGAAACATTGAACATTTAAAAACTTTTACGCGTTTTGAATTCAGGTATTTTTAAATAGTTAATTTTCTTTATCGTATTTAATTGAAGAATTTAAGTCAAAATAAACAAAAATTTCTCTAGAAAAGTAGTGACAGTCAATGCGCATAAAAGTTTTTAATAATGTAATAGCGTTGTTGCCAAAGTCGTTTTTTAAAGGAGACTTCTTACCGGAAATTTTTTGAGGCAATTTTCGATTTATTTGATAGTAGAAAATCAATAAGATAAGTGTTTATTAAAAAATAATGGTAATAAACTTGATTTAAAAATTCATAATGTTGACAATTATGGAATAGTTTACGTTAATTTACAATTTAAAAAAATATCTTAAATGATTATTTCTGTATCCCTAAAAATATAAAAATATCGTCAGAATTTATAGATTCACTTGGGATGTATCAAATATAGTAAAATAATAACTATGCATATGTATGTATTCCAATTATTTGGTTTGCGTTTGCACTTCTATTTGCGTATACTTAGAGTAGAAGAAACATAATAAGAATAAAGCACTATTCGAAATATTATTTGGATTTACATGCGATGATATAACAAACTGTACAAAATTATTACTGTATGTTACACAGTGTACATAGTCTGATTACTGTTTCAAGAAAATTATTAACACTTTCGCGACCGATGACATAGATTCACGTCATTTGACTATCTGTAACTCCTCCAGTGGGCGTCTCTTTTGCTATTTGTATGCTATATATTTCTTAATAGTATAGCAATATTCAATTTTGTTCAATCAAATATAATATGGATACAAATATTTTGATTAGGAAGAACATAATTATAGTGTATATCCATTTGTAATATAAATGTGAATATAGAAAATTTTGTTCTGAAATATTGTAATATGGCAGAATTACGCCCACAGTGACACCTTACTGTCAAAAAGTCAAAAAAATGCGGTCGCGAAAGTGTTAAGATAAATCTATAACAATATTTCTTTTTTTTCATTTTAAATTACATGTAAGTACTATTTGGAAATTTTAGTTTGTTCACTGAGCTATTAAGTGTAGGGGTTATAAAAATTTATATTTTGCTAGTACCATTACGTATTTTTAGTTAGAAACTTTTAGTTGGTTATCGCTAATTAACCCTTTCAGTCGCAGTGTTCCCGCTGATGGAACACCTAATTTTAATTCTCAAGTACAAAAACTCATCCCGGAAATTTTTTAGCAGAAATTTACATTTATAACGTAGCAGAAAAGACCCCTTCTTTTAACGTGAAAATTTAAAATTTCTTCTATTTTAATTGTGTTCGTAAATTCCGGTGGCAGTATAATTTCAATGAACCAAAATACCTTGCTCTGCAAAGGGTTAAAATACTCCGGAATAAATTGAAATGTTGGGATCTATGCAACTTTTACGAGTTTTTGTTGTCGATAATGTTTACTTATAAAGTGATTTATTTATAAAATTAAATATTATTTGAATTTAATAAGGTTTACTTACAGATGTTTCAAACCGAAAATTTCTCGAAAAAGAACAATGCTAATTTTTTATTTTTTAAATATTTATGATCAGCTATGACTCTAAAAGCCAATTTTAAAATTAGTTTAGTAATTTTTAAAATAAATTAAGTAGTGAACGTTAAAGGGTTAAATTAAGAAGTAAAAAAAAAAAGTTAAATAAAGTATTCTTCAAAATATGGCTTGCTGCGAGATGTGTGTAATATGCACTTTAAATTTCTAAGATTATATTTTCAGGGTCGAGATTTAAGCTGTTTTAATTTCATTCAGAAACCTTTGTCATATTTTTATACCATTATATGTACTTAAATAACGTAATAATTATTACTTGAAAAAAGTGATACGGAAAAAGAATAGAAATCTTATCCAAGCATTTTATGTAATTTGTAACTGAATTTTTATAAATACCTTAATCACACTAAAGCTGCTTGTGAACAAAGCAATTTCTGTTATTGATATTTAGATTAAAAACACCAAATCAAGCATTAAATTACTTGTTCACGTAAATATGTCAAATATTCCACGATTTAACAGTTTAATCCCTTAAGTGCGGAAGCTAAATCTGTTCCATAGAATCTTCTTCCTCAGTAATTTCATTTCGGTTAATAAATTAAAATTATAAGCAGGTAACTGGCAGTTAATTAAATTTCAGTCAACTAATTAAAAGATTAATAAATTGGGATATCCTAAGAGTCAATTAATTAAGATTTGGAGATAAAGGTTCTGAATTTAATGTAGTTAGTGGCAAATGATATTATCAGTGATTTTCATCATGATATATCATCATGAGATATTCGGAAATTAAAACGCAAATGAAACTGAAAGTAATTTATCATGATATAAGAAATTTGCAACTTTTAAAATGCAGTATAAATGTTTTTGATTTGTATACTAATAATAATAATGATAATGATAATAGTAATGATAATAATAATAATAATAATTTGTAAATAAGATGTAAAGTTGATATAATAACGTAGTTACCAAGTTTTAAATAGTTTTATTACCATTATTTTTATAAAAAAAATTTTTGCTTTATTAAAAAACTGAAGCTTTCGAATTAACTAAAAAGAAAAAAAAATAAAATAAAATAAAAAAAAAACTGTATGGTATAAAAAAATTGTAAAATTTGGCAGCTTGTATGAACATTTTTAATATCATTCACAAAATTTTATATGTTTTAATTATACAGTTTAATTTAAATTTGAAAATTTTAGATAAATTTTCTGTAAAAATATAATATAATGGTAAGAGAAAAAATAGCTATTTTTACCGTAAAAATATTTGTATTTAGACATATATATATATATGCTCAAGGTCCATGGTCATGTTTAATAAAACCATTAACTCTTCATGAGGAAAATTAATTAGGAATATTTAATAATATAAAAAGACACTAAAATTTACGAGCAATAAAATTCACGTATTTCTTTCTTCTTATTTTAGATGAAAGAAATACGTGAATTTTATTGCTAAATTATAAAAGTCAAATTCTGTTTAAAAAAATACGAGATAAGATCTTGCAATTCGAAAATTAAATTAAGCGGGACTAATACATGTAAAATAGGGTGGCCCATGTAAAAGAAGGTCCGTGAAGTATAAGTAATGGCCAGCATATACGGCATTTTTATGATGGCCACGCCTTGTTTTTCATTATGCACGGCATCTTCTATATTCCATCCCCCTTCAAAGTGTTAAGTTCATACCGGCAAACATTCTAATTAATATTCTGTAGCATTGTTAATAATCACCCTTTTTTTTCACATCACTTCATTTGTAGAAAAATTTGCACCTAATGTAATTACGATTAAATAGGGAGAAAAATACTCTTAAAAAGTCTAGTGTAAAAATATTAACCCATTTTATCCCATTGTTCTATTTAAAGGACAGCTGAAAAATAGCATATAGAACTCAGAATTTGCTTGGTGCGAATATTTTGTCATATAAGCTTCTGCTAGCGTGTTATGTGTCTCACCTCCTGCTCCTCCTCCATTTGGAATCTTTGTTTTATCATTACATTAGGGGGTGCAGTTTATTGTCTCTTTGCGGTTGAAAATTCTTTCTGGAGAACTATCATGTAAATAAGAAAATATTATACAGATAAAGCAAAATTTTATACTCGGAAAGCACTTTTCATTATTCAAGAGAACACTAAAACATATAAGTGCAAATTCCATCCTCTTTATTTCAATGTCCTGCGTACAAGGTGGATAAGATTTCTTATACAGAATATATATACATATTTTAATTTTGTTGTATTTAGTTTATTTAGGTTTAATTAACCTTAAAAAATACAATTTTTCGCAAATTTGAGCAAAATAAATAAATTGGGATAAAATGGGTTAAAAAAGACGGTTAGTAACAGTTTTAAGGAATGTTAATTAGAAAATTAGCACGTATGTAAATAGTATATATACATTCAATAAAATAAATAAATAAATAAATAAATAATAAATAAAAATAAAATAAATAAAATAAAAAGGAAGTATCGAAATAAATTTTACAATTGTGGATCCAAATATACAAACCTGAATGTCATAGTCTTTCCTACACAGCGGTTCGGAGAAGTTTAAACGTTTAAAACAATATTTTAAATGTACTTAACAATTTCTAGTAATAACGTAAATTTTTATTGTAAATTCCCGGTGATAGTACATTCAATGGGCACGACCATCATAGCTGCCAAATTTAGCCCTTTTTGGCTGCCGGAAAATATTAAAAGAAAATTTTATTTTATTTATTTAATGAAAACTACTACAGAAATATTCAAAATATTTCATCAAAAATTTCCCGGCAGCCGAAATGTGCTAGAGTTAGCTACTATAATCATCACATTATCTATAATAACTTGGGGATAATAAACGCTTCTTTTGGGATTGTCTTTCTTTTTTTATACTCTATATACAGGGTGATTGAAAAGTCAACGTACAAACTTTCAGGGGTAATGGAGCACATCATAGAAGTTAAAAATTGCACAGAAACCCAGCATGACTAAAAAAGTCATTTTAACCCTTTAAGAACTGGAGGTTTTTGCGTGGATAAGGGAGTGGCTATCGAATGTTGCATTTTCTTTCTTTTTTTCTTTTCTTTTTTTTCTTTTTTCTTTTTTTTTTTTTAAATGTTTTTACATGCTAATGCTTTCATAAATAAATAAATTCTACTTTTTATCGATGTATTTTATTTCTCTGATTGCATTGATGCCAACATTGTGTATAATTTTGCGAAATAATGAAGCGTGCCCGATTTTAAAATTTACTCACTAGGCGGAGTTAGTAGTACACAGCATCCCAAATCATCCAGTTCTTGAAGGGTTAAAATGACTGTTACGACCATGAGTTCGTGTGTATTTTTCAATCTTTATGCTGTACCCTACCATACCTGAAAGTTTGTTCATTGACTTTTAAATCACCCTAGATATGTGTGCGTTTGTTAGAAAATACTTGAATTTTTACAATTTCATACTTGCCAACCTAGAACATCATTAGTCCCGCCTCTTTTCGCCTATTTTTTCTTTTCACACCTGTCTTTTCAGTCTTTTCTATTTATTTAGTCTTAAATATATTTGAAGAGAATATCTCTAAAAATTAAATAGTATGCAAAAGGGGCGGGAAAGGGGGCGGGAACCAACAATCTTCCGGGTTACGTTGGCAAGTATGTAATTTTTAGGCAATAATTTCATATTTTGAAATATTTGCTTACTTTAAATGATTTTCTAATAGTATGTTAAATACCAATGATTTTGTTAGTTACATTAAAATATAAGCCAAACCAAAAGTTAAATTTCACTTCAAAGTGTTTAATATTTTTTTCTGTTGTTTTACTTAGTTTACTAATTAATTAAATATGAATTTTATTGATATTTTTGTTGTTTTTATATTTTCAGGAATCGAGAACTATTCATTAATACTTTCGTAAAGGTAAGTTAATTTATTATTATTTTTGTATAAAAACGTATTGTTTTTATTATTACTAGTTGACGACTATGTAAATTTGAAGCATCAAATACAATAACATACTTTTAATGTTCTTTCCTCTCTCCCCCCCCCCCCCCCACAATATAAATAAATAAATAAAGTTCTAGGGCTATGTGAAACAGAAAAGTACACCATTTTATATCAAAATTTATTTTTATAAATGAAATGAAAAATAATTACGCAAAACAATTCCTTTTACCTTTCATATTTCAATATCTCATCTTCTACATTTGTTATTGCGAACACTGCTATAAAAACAACATTAATTATTAGGTGTCCTTTTAATATTAATATACACTGCCTGACATAAAAAATACAACACAATAAAAGGGTGAATAAAATGTAATAAAAATTTAGATTGAAACAGCTGATGCGTATCTCTAAATAGGTGATTTTGCTTTTAAAACAATAGTTTTAGATACAACGGTGTAATGGGAGGTGATCAGTATTAAGTAGGATCCTCTTTCTTGGTAGTATAAACAGCAACCCTGTGAAATATAGATTCAATTTACGGGCAGATAGTGCACTAAGGAATGAAAGCCCATATGCGTTCAACCTTTCGCCACAGTCAGGGATGAAAGAGTTCTGTTTTTCCTACCACTGGTATTTCTACAGAGAAATTTTTGTCATATTTTTACAGTTATTTCTGGGATTTTATAGGTTAGAAATTTTGGTAGGAAAATACAGGTGGTGAAAAAAAAAGGAATTATTTTATCTCTTCTCAGTTCGCCCTCCAATTAAAGTTAGGATTGAGCAGACAAGTGGTGGCCAATTACGTGCCACAGATTTTAAATTTGTTGGAGATTATGAGACCTTGAAAGCCAAGGAATGAGCTAGATGTACTGCAAAGTTTTTTTGCTAATGAGTGCAAAATGGTGTCCTTATTTGTCTTAGGACCATTTTGCAGTCACTGAATGTATGGTAGCATAACCGATTGCAGCACCTTATCCACTTATTGTCGTGAGGTCAGTGTGCTTCTGAAGTGTACCAGGAGTGATCGGCTATAGTGTGTAACGGCACTCCAAATCATACTTGCCAACATCCTAATTAATATTACGTAGTATTGTAAGCCCCGCCATTTTTTTTTTTTTTTTTACACAAGTATTTTTATAGAGCATTTGTCTTCTTCTTTAATCGACATTGTAGTTAGAAAATATATCTCTACATATTTACTGGTGTGACAAAAGGGCGGGACTAAAAATAACTATGGAATATTAATTAGGATGTTGGCAAGTATGCTCTAAACCATTATGTCACGCTGACGTGCGGTATGATGGTCAACAATAGTGTTTGCATTCCCTCTACAGTCGGCAGCAAAATTATTATCGATCCCCATTTTGCGTTTTTTCTTTTTTTTTTTTTTTTTCTTTTTAGTCTGATCGCTAATTTTTATCATTAACTTACTTTCCTACAAAAGGCATAAAGTCTAAGATCTGACATATATTTACTTAACAAAACAGTATTAGGCGTAAATCTTTTCAATACGAATTACTGCTAGCGCTTCAATAATTTCCTGCAGATTGCACCCGGCCCCCGAACCCCCAGACTTCCAAACGTCGATTATCATTTGACAAACGGAACCTAGATTCTTCGCTGAAGTCGTACAATTAATTCTATCTCGATACCACTGTAAACTTTCACGTCGGTGAGTTGATATCAGTGGCCGTCTTCGTTAAGGTGACATGAATGCAAGCCACTTTTAACCGAAAATCTGGAAACTTCTGTGCTTGTTATTGGAGCATCTGAAATTCGTTGCCCATTCTGCATAATGCTAAGAGCAGATAATTGAGGGGCCGTATCGCATCCATTGGATGCATCTATTCGTATGTTCTGTTTCATTCAAAGTAGAGCTAGTCTTTCATGGCTATTTATACTTCCTTTTAGATCAGTCTGGTCCAATACACAGTGGAAACACTTACATGCTTTTCATCAGCGATTAATGGATAAGAAATCACCTGTACGTAACCATACAGTTTACCCATTCATAAAATCATCCGATTGCCAAAACTGCTTTCGGTGTAGTCACCTACGCATCTACGAATTCACACGAACCTTCTGGAAGATAGAACTCCTCTGAATTCTAGATCCGTATCCCCCAGCCATGTTGATCGTACGTTGTATATCCATTTACCTTGCTATATAATCACGTGACCAATGACACTTTAAGTTCATCATAATTAAAAGACTTTAAATAGTCCTTTAGTTATGATTTAAAAAAATCCATATGAACATAAATAGTATACAATTATATCGATGGGAAATTCCCAGAAGAAATTACTCGCAATGTACATTATAATGTTCTTCTCCTTCTTATAGTACCAGTAATTCCGAATAGTAATTTGGCATAATTTATTAAGAAAGAATTATTGCAAGATCTTAACAATATATGGATAACTTGTATAAAAATTTACATTTCGAAAATAGATTTTTTGAAATGGAGCACGTTAACATTTTTCTAAAAACATTGGTAAAAGTGATATTCGTGCTATTGGGGTTTTATTGGTCAATGTAAGCATTCGTTTTATTTAACATGTACGTGTAGTATCGGTATTTTTTATATTGTTCTATATGTTGATACCAATCCAATAAAACACGTACCAATACTTTTTTTATTTATTTATTTAAAGTTCTTTCTTATATTTATTATCTGCTATTTAAAGAAGTAAATTTTTACTTTCTCTTACCCATAAGGTAGAGAAAGTATTGTTTTGGGGTCAAATTTTCGAACGCGAGATTTTGTTGTGTGTATGTCTGTGTGTCTGTGTGACTGTGTGTGTGTCTGTCTGTTATCAGCATATCTCAAAAACAAATTATGGCAGAAAGTTCAAACTTGGTATTCTAAGTGTGTATCATATAGGGATGCTACAGTAAGCTTTTCGTTAAGATCAAGCAAATGGTTCGTGTACAGGGACATTCAAGAGAATTCTAATACATTACGTCTATGGGGGAAATTACAGGTAAGTAGAGTTTAACGTCTATAGACTGCACTAAACCAAATTAAACGAATATATATTGTTTGTAATAGAAATAGTTAACTGGGGAAAAAAAATTGCATGTAGGAGCCTCGCCTCCCCCCTCGAGAGAAGTAAATTTTCATGATGGGTATCTTTCAAAAGAGCTCGCCAATACCTTTTAAACGAATGGTTGAACTATCGAGCTGCGATAATTCAAAACAAAGTTATCTTTTTTTTTTTTTTTTTTTTTTTTTTTTTACTTTTAACGAAAAAAAAAAAAAAAAAAACTTAGAAAAAAAAAATCGTATTTTATTTATTTATTTTTTTTTATTTATTTTTTTTTTTGAGAATAAAATGGACTTTTTTTGGATATTTGGTATTATACTGCTTATCTAATATGGAAATCGTCTGCATTATCATAAAAGATAATTTTTTTAAATATTAATTTTAATAAATTATTTTTTAAAAACAGAATTATTTTTTAATAACCGAATTAAATTCTATATAAATGTAGGTGCATTAATGAAACGGGGGGTTGAGGGGGGCGGTAGCCCCCCTCACACAGAACTAATTATCACATAAAACTCTTCAGAAGCCTAATATGAATTGTTTAACACAGGTTTACATGACAGTACTCGTTATCTTACCTTTTAATCTGCAACCTGTATTTATAGTATTAAATTTCAGGGTAAGAGAAAGTCGTGTGAGTGACACACCAGATTATTTTAAATAGGGCACAACTAGGATCCTACCTCATCTTTCCCTCTGATATTTTCATCACTATGTTTACACAGCAATATCCACCGTAATTGATCTTGGAAACATCTTATATTAAATTACTATATGTGCTGGAAGAGTCAGTGAAAAAATACGCTCCACAACAACTTTTTATAACGATGATTTTCATCATTTCATAAATTTGTCCTTAAAACTATCCACTTGCCACTTGGCGAGTAAACAGATTAAGGTGGGGACATAAACAAAATGAACATCACGTCACTGTTTATTTTTGCCGTAGTCACAATAAAAAAAAAATATATCCGTAATTAACCACTTACAAATTGTGTATTTTCACGTGTAAACACAAATTAAGTAAAATAGCGGTGTAATAATCTGGAATTTCAATAATAAATGTCCTACATCAAAACATAATAAAAATTAAACATCAAGCCACAATAACCGCATCAAAACTTTATAAAAATGAATTTTCATTAATTGACAATTTAAAAATTGTGTATTTTTCCAATTGAACGTAAATTAAATCAAACGGTGGTGCAATAATTTTCAAAATAACTTTTTTTTTTCTTTTTTTTAAACTTCGTACATTAAACATTCAAAATGCAAAATATTTTGTTGATTTACGATTGTGGGAGTAGTTTAACTTTCATTCTTTTTAATACATATTTTTAAATTTAATTGAAATTAATAGTATAAATCGTACGTTTAATATCGATTATTGCTAAAATATTTTATTTCTAACGATTTCACTAATATACAGGGATTTAAAGTATAATAAATATGCTTTCTACATACTTGCCAACCATCCCATTAATAACCGTACAATTGTTAACGCCCCCTGAAAAAAACGCCCCTTTTCTCACATTACTATATTTTTAGAGTTATTCTCTCCAAATGTTGTTACGATTAAATAAGACTAAAATTACTCTAAAAAATTATTGGTGTGAAAAAAAGGCGGGTAATAAAAATTGGACGGTTCATAATGAAATGGTTGGCATGTATGTTTATATGTTAAAATAGTATGTATATAAACCTGCTAACTATGCTAGTTCATCCGCATTGTTATTAAGCCCCGCCATTTTTTTCACACCAGAATAGTTGTAGAGCAATAGTCTTTTATTTAATCATGAGAACATATTGCCGAATATTGCTCTACAACTATTCTGGTGTGAAAAAAAGGCGGGGCCTAATACCATTACGGATAAACTAGTATAGTTAGGATAATTTCAGTTTAGGATAATGTCAGTATTTTTCCATAGGAAATTCAACCTTGCGCTATCATTGAATATTGCTACAAAAAACTTATAAAATATTGCTATAAAAATATTGATATCAAAAAGAATATTTACTGTAAAATCATATATAAGTAACGATATATAAGTATAAGTAACGTATAACTAAGTATATCCCGAATCTGCAATATATAAACAATTTTTCGTTATTTATTCCAGGCATAGATATCAATTTTTTGCCTAGTAAAAAGAATCTTTGCGTTTATCAAAGCGAAACCTTTAAATAAAGAAAAAAAAAAAAAAAAAAAAGCTTCAAAAATATTATAGATTATATGGATGTTTGCTCTCTCTCTCTATGTGTATGTTTAAACTATTATATCATACAGCATTCTATAATAGCATGGAAAAAACGTTCTAAAACTACACAATGCTACTCTAATACAAATAAAATTAAATAAAAATTAAATTGCGCTCTGTATTCAGTAGTTTTTAAAAATATTTATTGAAATTGAATATAAAAATGGAATATTTTTTATAACTTTTTGAAATGAATTTTCATTTTTGGAGATTTTTTTTTTTTTTTTTTTTTCCATTTTAGATATATTACATATTTCTACTGAAATATTAAAAAATATTCAGATAATTTTTTTCATATGTTTCCACTCTTCCTTTATATATTTTATTACATTATACAATTTAAAGAGTATATAAATATATTCGAAATGACAAACATCATAAAACATTGAATTATACCTTCAAAAGAAACTTTTTCGCTTATGCGAATTTACAATGGAATAATAAGACCATTAAAAAAATAAAAAAATAAATAAAATAAAATAGATTGATGGTTTTATTAATTATATACTTTCATTTTTTTTTCTTTCAAAGTAGTTTTCTGAAAATCTTTTCTGATTTTTTCTTCCTTTCTTTCTTCTTCTTCTTTTTTTTTAATCCTTCCCCTTTTATCACTATTTTTAACCGATTACTTTTTCGTTTATTTTTTTATTTACTTTATTTTTTTAAATCTACAAAATTAGATAACTTAATACTTCTATCTAACATTTGAGACAAAAGTTATATTTTTACCTTTTTCTTTTTTTTCTTTTTATCACATTACTCCAAAAGAGATTTGAAAAACGATACAATTGATAACTTTATTAGTACGAGTTAAAAATAAAAATGAAATTCTTGTGGCTTTTTCTTCTTTCTTTTCTTATTTTTCTTTTCTTTTCTTTTTAATCTTTCCTTTTTCCAGATCTTTTTTTTTTTTTCTTTGTGCGTGTGTGTATGTGCGTAGGTTTTAAATTTATTTATAATATATATATATATATATCTGAAATATGAATATATAAATGAATATATATATATATATATATATATATATATATATATATGTATATATATATATAGAGAGAGAGAGAGAAGTATTTATATTTACTAAACCATTATTGTACTTGCAAACCGATTTAGTAATTTTGATTTACTAAACCAATATCCTTACAATTAAATCAAACCACTAGAAATAAGATATTTAAAAAAAAATCTTGTTATATTTTAGAGGTTCGAGGATTTTTTTCCTTATTATTATTATTATTATTATTTAGAGAAGTGGTATCATTATCCCGGATCTCTTATAAATTTAAAATTCAGTGAATATAATATTAATTTATTATATCACACGTTGCAATGTATATTGTTAAAAGAAAAAAAAAACTTAATTATTTTTTTAATTTGCTTTAAAGACGAATAAAAATAATAATTTGTAGTTTAGAATTTCATTAAAATTTTTTTTAATTCGTGTGCAAATCATAAAACAAACGCACACATACACACACACATATATATATAATTATATATACAGGGTGGACATAATTAGACTGACAATACTTACAGTGTTCTTTAGTGCAATCTAATGAATGGCACCAAAGTTTGTAGAAGGTTAAACAAGACGGGGAACGAAGCCGAATGAATCCGAAAAAGGACAGCTTCAAAATTTACCGATAGGTGAATATATGGCGCTGTCATTTTAATAAAACTTTTGTCGCAATTTAAAATTTAAAATTGATGATTGAGCACTTTTGTGAGCACCGCTTTTACTCATTTATTATTTTCAAATTGGAGACACTGCGCTAATTTGTCCGCGACAAAATTTTATTTACGAAAACAGAGCAACATATTCCCATAGCGGTAAATTTTGAAATTTCATTATTTTATTATTATTTACAATCTGTTGTCCTCCGTCATGTTTAATCTTCCTGCAAAGCTTGAGGCTTTTCTTACAATTAGATAACGCTAGAGAATACTGCAACCATTATCAATTTAACTATGACCACCCGGTATATTATTCTAAAAGTAAATGTTGAATTTAAAAAGAAAAAAAAAAAAAAAAAAAAAAAAACTTATTTTTCTTGGTAGATTTATAAATATACACAAGGTAAGACTTTTGCGAAAAAACAGTAAAATCTTTATTTACCTTGCATACAGTGGTATACAAGGTCCAGTAACTTGCAGTGCCTTCTCGCGTCTAGCTATTGAGATTATCCAATTGAGTCTGTTAATTATTCATTAATTCGAGAGAAATTATGAGTGCCGAGTTCCCAATATGGATCCCAATATGGCCAATATGGATATGTCCCACCCCACAAGTACAGATACCAGATGATAGAAAAAAAAAAAAAAGCAAAAGTCTAGGAAAGGCTACCAGAATGTGGAAATAATTAAAATTACAGTGAAACATAGCAAAAACAGAAAACAACTACGGAAGATCAGAAACCTGATCTCCGAGGGTCTCCCAGAGAATGGCTAGCTTATTAATAGCACTATCAGTAGTTTTCATTTTATTACGTGCGGTTTTAAGTTTATTAATTAGCTCATTAAAGTTTTTAACATTAAATTCAGATGCAATTTCATTGAGGACATCGGAAAGTTCCTGAATGGGATTATTTTTCAATAGATCGGAGTATGTAACAAGTTTTTGGTCAGAGGGCGTGGCTTTGGTGAGTGAGGAAAATTCGGATTGGTTTTTCAGGAGGAATAATTTTAGTAATATGGGACTTAGTTTTATTTTCGGGAAATTTAGGACACCCTCTGTAGTTAGCAATTATTCAGTACGGCATATCCTTCTATCTTAAAAAGCCTATTATTTTTTTTCTAATGGTGTGAAAGAAAAAAAAAAAAAAAAAAAACATTTCAATTAGTTGGAATAATGGTTGACTCAATGATTATTTAGCGGATTTATTAATATTAACTTTAAGGAATGCTTTCTCTTTAAGAGCTTATTATAGACTACAAGAATAAGAGTGAACTACAATTTTGAGTGGCTAGTTTTAGATAATATAAATCATTTGATTAGATTAACATTATGTTACGACATTTGATGAGATAGAACATACTTGTCAACATCCTAATTAATATTCCGTAGTGTTGTTAGTACCGCCCCTTTTTATACACCAGAAAAGTTTTAGAGTAATATTCTACAAATGCAATTACGATTAAATAAGAAGAAAATACTCTAAAAAGATACTGGTGTGAAAAAGAAGGCGGGACTAACAATACTACGAAATATTTATTAGTATGTTGGCAAGTATGTATAGAATAATATCTTATTTTATACAATTACAAAATTGCAGTGTTGAATGGAATCAAATAGTAAATTAGTTTCTAATATTTATGATAATGTGATTTTACATAAGCATAAAGCTCAATTTAGGAGTTCTTTTAAGTAAATTACTGATTGAAAATGTTTATTTAGCCACAGCTGCCAATATTTTAATTTATTCCGGAGTACTTTTAGCTCCGCCTTTATTTCGCATCACTGATTTCATAGAAAAAAAATCTCCAATATATAACTTCGGTAAAATAAGAAAAAAATACTTTAAAAAAATAAGTGGTACGAAATAAAGGCGGGGCTAAAAATACTCCGGAATAAATTAAAATATTGGCAGCTTTGATTTAGCAATTAATAGTCATAAATGTCTATCTCAGTTCATAATTCTCTTCGCCCACGCGTGTTTTAAATACTCATTTACTGTTCAAGGTTACATCTGATTATAGTGAATGAGTTTCTTTCTATTTTTCTGGAATAGATGATTCAAACAAAAGAATAAAAAAAAACTTGTGGTGATGAGGAAATATATATCAGTAAACATCAGGGTAAATAATAATTTCAGTTTTAATCTCCAATAATGGCTTTAATTAATTAATTTAATGAAGATAAATGAAATTAATAAAGTAACAAATAAAAGCTAAAGTTTACCTTGAATTAAAATTTCAATTTGAATGCTATTGGTGTTAACAATGTATCGCTTGTGGATGCTAAATTTTATAACGATCTACAATTCTAAAAATTATATATATATATATATATATATATATATATATAGCGAGAGAGAGAAATAGATAGATAGATATTTGCACACATTTATGTAACTTTGAAAATTCAAATGATCAGAATAAATTTTAAACACTATTTACACAATATTATTAAAAAGAAAAGAAAAAAAAAAATCTGGAGTGACTCCACTCGACTTTCCGAACATTCAGTAATTAACAGTTTTGTAGATAAAGTAAAGAACAAAGAGTTTTTAAACAAACAAAATAGAGAAAACCATAATAGAGTGTTTAAGTGTTTTTCTCCATATATTACACGATGTTTTATTTAACGCTACTGAACTTTGAGCCCATAGATCGTAATGATAAAGAATTTTTCGTTGTGTCCTTGTAAAAACCTATAAATGCTAGATTCACCAAAATACTTATAGTGCAACAGTGATTTATAATATTCATATAAATTTTCAGTGAAATTGAATAAGGCGCTTAGACGCTATCACACTTTTAAACATTTGGCTCCATAGGCCATAATGATAAAGAATTTTTGTGTCCCTGTAAAAAAACTCTAAGTGCTAAATTTACCGAAATCTATACAGTTCGTGCAACTGTGACCTATAACATATGTACAAACTTTTTGCTTAGAGTAATAAAGCGTTTAGAAGCTATCGCACTTTTAAAAATTTGGCCCCATAGGCCATAATGATAAAGAATTTTTCCTGGTGTCCCTGTAAAAAACTATAAGTGCTAGATTCACCAAAATCAATAGAGTTCGTCCCCACTAAAAAATATCTTGAGATAATCTTAAAAAATTTCGACTTTCTACAGAAATTTTAAAAATATCTGAATAAATTTCGCAGATTTAGATTTATCACCAAAACAAACAGAGATTTTTTTACGACGTTTTATAGGCATTATAAAGAATTTGTTTCGTCATTAAAATAACTTCAGATTTTTTTAAGTTTTAACACGAACACTTTTATTATTTTAGGTTATAGCAAAAAGTTAAAATTAAATCTGAAAAATATTTGTAGAACTTTTGTGGGCATTTTGAATCATAAACAGCTTTTAGTACGTACGCGTGTTTGTGCATGGAGTGTGGTGCGTGTGTGAGTAATATGATAATCCATTTCTTCGCTTTTATTAAAATTTAGATAAATATAAAACAACGATCATACGTTTTACTTGCTGCGATGGAATTCATTCAAGTTTAGAGAATTACAAGTACAACTCAACTCGAAGATGTGACCAGGTAAAAATAAAAAAATGTTTGTTTACTATATTCAGCCGGCGTCGGCGTGCTACGTGCTGGGTAGCTAAAATGGCGCGTTGTTGCTCGATTTCATTTTTTAAAAAATATTTTGTGTTTCATGTGTTGTGTAAGTAAATTTCATTTGAAATTCCTATGAAAACCCCTGTATTAGAAGTGTTATTACAAAGTGTCATTTTTTAAAACTTCCATGAAAATTACTGTATTATTGCATACGTAATCTTAATGAAGCAAAGCAATCATGATTCATACTATAAAACCATTTATGAATATTTTTAATATATTTTTGCAAGAAATTTGCTCAACATTCAAAATTGTGCAAAACATAAAAATCGTAAAATATCTGTTCAACTTTTTTTTTCACAAAATACTGAAAATTCAGCAGTAAAACTAAATTTCAGTTGTTTATAAAACTTGTACATGTTATTTTTACTTCAAAAGTGAATAACAAAGTTCATTTTTAACTAAAAGATTTCTTACTAATGGCTTAATCTAATTTCTGGGAGGGAGCTAATAAAGACGATGAAAATAAAGTGTTATTTTTTAAAATTTCCATGAAAATCCCTTTATAATTCTATATTTCATCTGAATAAGGCAAAATAATCATGAATTACACTTCAAATATGCCTAGGGGAAAGTACCCCAAAACGGGATAGCTTATCTATGCTTCGCTTTATTTCTTATTGTGTACAAGGTACATTCCAAAGCTAGACGTCATTTAAAAGTATACACCTTTTTAACTACTTAAAATACCTTTGTCACATTTGTTCAATAATATTTATGTGAAAAATACTGGTTTCACAAAGTCTTATACGATCCCGTTTTACCCTACCAAGGGTGGGTAAAAAGGGATAGGGATTTTTATGTTATTATGTTTTTGCTGATTTTACTTTTGATTTAGTTTTTAGAACAAAAATAGGCTACGTTTTTATAGGAAGAAACTTTTTAATTGTAAATTTGAAAAATTGCATAACACAGAAATCGCATAAAAATGTGTCTTCTTCTTCTGCTCTGGAACAGGCTTCGTGGGCCCATCCCTGGCAGCTCGAGCACTGTATCCAGCCTTCTCCAGATTTCGATTCAAGATGCAGAGCGTTGCAGAAAATACATGCTTCATCTTTTTCAGCTTCATCTTCTGAAGACGACGACGTCCAACCTTGGCTAACTGATGATTTTTTTTAGGTTTTCTTATGTTAGGTCCATTTTCTTCGATTTTTTGCAAATGATGATTGTGGTTTTTTTTCAGGTTCAGAGTAACATTTTTTTAACTTTATCTGCCTGTTTTGCATCTCCACTTGGTTTTCTTTTACGCCTCGTTTGTTTTCTCTTCGGAACATTCAAGAGACTTGTTTTGGCAGCCCTTTTTTTCAGCTTTTGAGTTCTTTCTCGTTCTTTTTTTTCACGCTCTTCTTCTTCCACCTCAAGTTTATATGGGCTTCCTGCTATAATTGCTGTTTTCCCTCTTCTCCTATCGTGTTTATTTTGAGGTCTTGGTCCAATCACTCGTGGTGGAGGTAGAATTTCTTTGGGTGATATAGAAAATGGCAGTGAAGGACGATAGTATAGCCCAAGTCCTTTGTTTCCTGTTGAAGTGGACGGTTGGATAAGTCCTGTGTTTGTGCTAGTGTTATCGGTGCCCCCATCACTAGGTGATTCATTCAATACTGTCTCTAGTGGTTGTGATCAGTGCTGCCAAATTGAGGGAAATTTTTATTTAACAGCCACCATTAAATTTTAATTAAAACGGATTCTTAATCATTTCAACGCATTTTTTAAAGAAATTTTCGATGTGATTAGAAAGCCGTTACAAGTAAAATTTAACGGTGGCTATTGATTAAAAGTTTCCCTCAAATCTGGCAGCACTGGTTGTGATGACTGCAAACTCTTAGATGCTATGACTGAACTTGAAGATCCTTCGGATCTGGCCTCGTTTTGTTGCAGATTTAATGGTTGTTGGGACGTCCTGTTCTGAGCATCCGGCAACGGATTATCTGTTGGAAGAGAAGGAGCGAAGAGATATTCAGGAAAGACATCTGGGTTATATGGAAAAACGCCGGTTTTCCTGAACCCATTCACAGCAGTTTGGACAAGAGCTGCTCGTTGAAATGCTGCATTGAACATCTTTCCTACTTCGTAGATAGTAATCCCTCTGCCAGGATGGTTGAATATCCACTTGCGAACTTCTTGCTCGTAGAAGGTGCTCAGTGGAGACATAACTGTAACATCTAATAGCTGAAGCCGATGAGTAGTGTGGGGAGGAAAAGTCAGCATGATAACATATTTTCTCTTGCCAGATTTATTAGTTCGATACTTTTAGTGTGGCTGCAGTGACCATCAAGCAACAGCAGAACAGGTCTTTCATGGGAAGGATTTGCTATCTGAACGAATTTCTTGAACCACACAATGAATGATTCCTTGTTTATCCAGCCTCTCTTGTTGTATGCCGCGAAAGAGCCTGGTGGAGTATCATCCATTAGCCTTGGGTTTTCCCTTTGCCTGGGGAAGACAAACATGGGAGGAAGATAATTCCCTGCAGCACTTACACAGGTTTCTACTGTGACCAAGACTCCTCGCTCACCTGATGTCAAACTTCCCACTTGCTTTTTACCTCGCAATGCAAGAACTTTAGAAGGTTTGTTAGGAACTGTGAGAATCCCAGTCTCATCAACATTGTAAATGTCATTGGGAGCAAACTTACACTTTTCATAGAGAGAGGCCAATGGGTCATAAACCTTTTTCACGGCAACGCGATTGAAACCTTTTGCTCTAGCCATCGATGTAGCTTCAGGGTTTCTCAGACTAAGGGTTTTATTTCTTCCAAGAAAATTGTACAACCAGTGCTTACCCGCCATTTTTTTAACGGTGTTAAAACAGTGCTGAATATTGTTAATTTCAGCTAACTCAAAAGCTAGGATTCTCAAGTCGATTAGGGTAATTCCAAAGAGCCTTTCTTCTAACATCAGTACATGTTGAGCTAGCTCTTTTTCCTGATCTGCAGTAAAGACGTTTTCAAATCTGCCCAGCTTTTTTACAGCAACCACTTCTGGTGTCAAAGCATTTAAGCGAGCTTTTTTCACTTTTCTCTCCAGTGTAGATTTGGGGACATTAAATGAATGGGCAGCTTTCAGAAAACCCATCCTCCCTTCTAAAACTTCTCGAACAGCCTCTGCCATGCTCGTCCCAGCTATTTCTAGATAAAGTTCGATGATAATTGCGAGGAATCTTGTATTCTGAAACCAAAATAAATTATTAGCTTTTTAAAAATTGCCAAAGAAAATATGGTCAAAGTTTAGTTGTGATTAGCTTATGTTTTTATAATATTATAGTGCGCACAACGTGTGGTTTTCTGGTTTATCTTTGTATAAGCCGCCCCCCTAAAAAAGTTTTTGAAAAAAAACTCAACTTTTTTGAATTTAAAACTTAAATTTTTGGCCAAAACATTTTTCTGACTTACAGTTTTAACCTATAACTAAATTTTGTACATAACTCAGGCCAATTATTTGTACCCCAAAAGTAAAGTAAATTATTTTATTTCGAAAATATAATTATTTAAAATTAAAATAAATTGTTGTAATTGATTATACATATTTTATTTCATTACTTATTTCAATTAAAATAACTTAAATACATTGCCAAAACACTAATGGAAATGGTCGGGTAAAACGGGACACATCAAAATTGTATCCCGTTTTAGGCACCCCAAAAGTGTCCCGTTTTGCCCGACCGTGATGCTTTTGACAACATAAATGGCTGACCCCTGAACCGTCACTCACTAGCAATATTTAAATACATGAAATTGTTGTTAAAAGAGCTATGAACAAAACACAGTACTTACCGGAATTGTTCCGAAGGACGGAGAAGCACAAGGACAGTTGTTCTGCAGTCGGAAAAAGTACAAAGTAAGTAAAAATCTCACTTGAAAACTATGAAAAAATATTTCTTTGCGAAACACGTGGCAAGTGTTGAGAGATCAACTGAGAATACTGTCATGGCGGTCGGGAACCAGTTTAGCCTTTCTCCCGCGAGGTAGCACCCCCAGTCAAGATCCGAGGCTCAATATCCCGTTTTGCCCGCTTATCCCGTTTTGCGGAACTCTCCCCTATATGAACATTTTTACTATACTGTTAACAAATAATTTGCTCAACATTACAAATTTTTGAAAACAAAATTTTGAAATTGTTTGTTTACATTTTTTGAAAGTATACTGAAAATTCATGAATAAAACTAAATTTTAGACCTTGAAAATACAGTTATGTACTATTTATTTCAAAATTGAGCATTAGAATTCCTCTTTATCAAAAATATTTCTTATTAATGGTTAAAAATCAATATTTGGAAACTACCGAATGCTGGCGATAAAAACAAAGTGTTATTTTTTAGAAATTTCCAAGGAAATACCAATATTATTGCATATTTCACCTCAGTAAGGTAAAACAATAATGAATCATACTGCAAATAAACCTTTTATGAATATTGTAAATAAATTTTTGCAAGAAATTTGCTCAACATTCAAAATTATGCAAAACATAAATATCGTAAAATATCTGTTTACTTTTTTTCACAAAAAACTGAAAACTCATCAATAATACTGAATTTCAATAGTTTATACAACTTTTATATGTTATTTATTTCAAAAATGAGTAGCAAAATCTATTTTTAACTAAAAAAATTCTCTCTAATGGCTGAAATCCATTTTTGCAAGCTACCGAATACAGTCGAACCTCGTTAACGTGAACACGCTTAACATGAATTACTTTTAACTTCATCTGTTTCCACAATCCCTGTCAACAGGAAGATTAGTTTTCGAGTTACTGATAGTATTAACTACTGGTAACATGAAGAGATCTGTTACCACACTTGAGATTCATGTTAATGAGGTTCGACAATATTGGCGATGAAAACGAAGTGTCAGTTTTTAAAATTTCCATGAAAATCCCTTTATAATTCTATATTTCATCTGAATAAGGCAAAATAATCATGAATTACACTTCAAATATGCCTATATGAACATTTTTACCATATGTTAACAAATAATTTGCTCAACATTACAAATTTTTGAAAACATAAAATTTTTGAAAGTGATTGTTTACATTTTTTGGAAGTATACTGAAAATTCATGAATAAAACTAAATTTTAGACCTTGAAAATACAGTTATGTACTATTTATTTCAAAATTGAGCATTAGAATTCCTCTTTATCAAAAATATTTCTTATTAATGGTTAAAAATCAATATTTGTAAACTACCGAATGTTGGCGATGAAAACCAAGTGCTATATTTTAGAAATTTATAAGGAAATACCTATATTATTGCATATTTAACCGTAATAAGGTAAAACAAGCATGATTCACACTTCAATCAAACCTTTTATGAATATTGTAAATATAATTTTGCAAGAAATTTGCTCAACATTCAAAATTATGCAAAACATAAATATCGTAAAATATCTGTTTACTTTTTTTCACAAAAAACTGAAAACTCATCAATAATACTGATTTCAATAGTTTATACAACTTTTATATGTTATTTATTTCAAAAATGAGTAGCAAAATGTATTTTTAACTAAAAAAATTCTCTCTAATGGCTCAAATCCATTTTTGCAAGCTACCGAATACAGTCGAACCTCATTAACGCGAACACGTTTAACGTGAATTACTTTTAACTTGAACTGATTCCACAATCCCTGTCAACAGGAAGATTAGTCTTCGAGTTACTGATAGTATGAACTACTGATAACATGAAGAGATGTGTTACCACCCTTGAGATTCACGTTAACAAGGTTCGACTGTATTGGCGATGAAAACGAAGTGTCATTTCAAAAAAGTTTCATGAAAATCCCTGTATTATTCTATATTTCATCTGAATAAGGCAAAATAATCATGAATTACACTTCAAATATGCCTATATGAACATTTTTACCATATAACAAATAATTTGCTCAACATTACAAATTTTTGAAAACATAAAATTTTTGAAAGTGTTTGTTTACATTTTTTGAAAGTATACTGAAAATTCACGAATAAAACTAAATTTTAGACCTTGAAAATACAGTTATGTACTATTTATTTCAAAATTGAGCATTAGAATTCCTCTTTATCAAAAATATTTCTTATTAATAGTTAAAAATCAATATTTGTAGACTACCGAATGTTGGCGATAAAAACAAAGTGTTATTTTTTAGAAATTTCCAAGGAAATACCAATATTTTTGCATATTTCACCTCAGTAAGGTAAAACAATAATTAATCATACTTCAAATAAACCTTTTATGAATATTGTAAATAAATTTTTGCAAGAAATTTGCTCAACATTCAAAATTATGCAAAACATAAATATTGTAAAATATCTGTTTACATTTTTTCACAAAAAACTGAAAATTCATCAATAATACTGAATTTCAATAGTTTATACAACTTTTATATGTTATTTATTTCAAAAATGAGTAACAAAATCTACTTTTAACTGAAAAAATTCTCATTAATGGCTCAAATCCTTTTTTCAAGCTACCGAATACAGTCGAACCTCGTTAGCGGGAACACGCTTAACGTGAATTACTTTTAATGTGAACTGTTTCCACAATCGCTGTCAACAGGAAGATTAG
Source organism: Salticus scenicus (assembly GCA_963930645.1). Taxonomy (NCBI): domain Eukaryota; kingdom Metazoa; phylum Arthropoda; class Arachnida; order Araneae; family Salticidae; genus Salticus; species Salticus scenicus. Next base: position 223,251,183 of record OZ005659.1, on the reverse strand, counting down.
TTTTCGAATTACTGATAGTATGAACTACTGATAACATGAAGAGATGTGTTACCACCCTTGAGATTCACGTTAACGAGGTTCGACTGTATTGGCGATGAAAACGAAGTGTCATTTTTAAAAAGTTTCATGAAAATCCCTGTATTAATCTATATTTCATCTGAATAAGGCAAAATAATCATGAATTACACTTCAAATATGCCTATATGAACATTTTTACCATATGTTAACAAATAATTTGCTCAACATTACAAATTTTTGAAAACATAAAATTTTTGAAAGTGTTTGTTTACATTTTTTGGAAGTATACTGAAAATTCACGAATAAAACTAAATTTTAGACCTTGAAAATACAGTTATGTACTATTTATTTCAAAATTGAGCATTAGAATTCCTCTTTATCAAAAATATTTCTTATTAATAGTTAAAAATCAATATTTGTAAACTACCGAATGTTGGCGATAAAAACAAAGTGTTATTTTTTAGAAATAACCAAGGAAATACCAATATTTTTGCATATTTCACCTCAGTAAGGTAAAACAATAATTAATCATACTTCAAATAAACCTTTTATGAATTTTGTAAATAAATTTTTGCAAGAAATTTGCTCAACATTCAAAATTATGCAAAACATAAATATCGTAAAATATCTGTTTACATTTTTTCACAAAAAACTGAAAATTTATCAATAATACTGAATTTCAATAGTTTATACAACTTTTATATGTTATTTATTTCAAAAATGAGTAACAAAATCTACTTTTAACTGAAAAAATTCTCATCAATGGCTCAAATCCTTTTTTGCAAGCTACCGAATACAGTCGAACCTCGTTAGCGGGAACACGCTTAACGTGAATTACTTTTAATGTGAACTGTTTCCACAATCGCTGTCAACAGGAAGATTAGTTTTCGAGTTACTGATAGTATGAACTACTGATAACATGAAGAGATGTGTTACCACCCTTGAGATTCACGTTAACAAGGTTCGACTGTATTGGCGATGAAAACGAAGTGTCATTTTTAAAAAGTTTCATGAAAATCCCTGTATTATTCTATATTTCATCTGAATAAGGCAAAATAATCATGAATTACACTTCAAATATGCCTATATGAACATTTTTACCATATGTTAACAAATAATTTGCTCAACATTACAAATTTTTGAAAACATAAAATTTTTGAAAGTGTTTGTTTACATTTTTTGGAAGTATACTGAAAATTCACGAATAAAACTAAATTTTAGACCTTGAAAATACAGTTATGTACTATTTATTTCAAAATTGAGCATTAGAATTCCTCTTTATCAAAAATATTTCTTATTAATAGTTAAAAATCAATATTTGTAAACTACCGAATGTTGGCGATAAAAACAAAGTGTTATTTTTTAGAAATAACCAAGGAAATACCAATATTTTTGCATATTTCACCTCAGTAAGGTAAAACAATAATTAATCATACTTCAAATAAACCTTTTATGAATATTGTAAATAAATTTTTGCAAGAAATTTGCTCAACATTCAAAATTATGCAAAACATAAATATCGTAAAATATCTGTTTACATTTTTTCACAAAAAACTGAAAATTCATCAATAATACTGAATTTCAATAGTTTGTACAACTTTTATATGTTATTTATTTCAAAAATGAGTAACAAAATCTACTTTTAACTGAAAAAATTTTCATTAATGGCTCAAATCCTTTTTTGCAAGCTACCGAATACAGTCGAACCTCGTTGGCGGGAACACGCTTAACGTGAATTACTTTTAATGTGAACTGTTTCCACAATCGCTGTCAACAGGAAGATTAGTTTTCGAGTTACTGATAGTATGAACTACTGATAACATGAAGAGATGTGTTACCACCCTTGAGATTCACGTTAACGAGGTTCGACTGTATTGGCGATGAAAACGAAGTTTCATTTTTAAAAAGATTCATGAAAATCCCTGTATTATTCTATATTTCATCTGAATAAGGCAAAATAATCATGAATTACACTTCAAATATGCCTATATGAACATTTTTACCATATGTTAACAAATAATTTGCTCAGCATTACAAATTTTTGAAAACATAAAATTTTGAAAGTGTTTGTTTACATTTTTTGAAAGTATACTAAAAATTCACGAATAAAACTAAATTTTAGACCTTGAAAATACAGTTATGTACTATTTATTTCAAAATTGAGCATTAGAATTCCTCTTTATCCAAAATATTTCTTATTAATGGTTAAAAATCATTATTTGTAAACTACCGAATGTTGGCGATAAAAACCAAGTGTTATTTTTTAGAATTTTCTAAGGAAATACCAATATTATTGCATATTTCACCTCAATAAGGTAAAACAATAATGATTCATACTTCAAATAAACCTTTTATGAATATTGTAAATAATTTTTTGCAAGAAATTTGCTCAACATTCAAAATTATGCAAAACATAAATATCGTAAAACATCTGTTTACTTTTTTTCACAAAAAACTGAAAACTCATCAATAATACTGAATTTCAATAGTTTATACAACTTTTATATGTTATTTATTTCAAAAATGAGTAGCAAAATCTATTTTTAACTAAAAAAATTCTCTAATGGCTCAAATCCGTTTTTACAAGCTACCGAATACAGTCGAACCTCGTTAACGTGAACACGCTTAACATGAATTACTTTTAACTTCATCTGTTTCCACAATCCCTGTCAACAGGAAGATTAGTTTTCGAGTTACTGATAGTATTAACTACTGGTAACATATAGAGATCTGTTACCACACTTGAGATTCATGTTAATGAGGTTCGACAATATTGGCGATGAAAACGAAGTGTCAGTTTTTAAAATTTCCATGAAAATCCCTTTATAATTCTATATTTCATCTGAATAAGGCAAAATAATCATGAATTACACTTCAAATATGCCTATATGAACATTTTTACCATATGTTAACAAATAATTTGCTCAACATTACAAATTTTTGAAAACATAAAATTTTTGAAAGTGTTTGTTTACATTTTTTGGAAGTATACTGAAAATTCATGAATAAAACTAAATTTTAGACCATGAAAATACAGTTATGTACTATTTATTTCAAAATTGAACATTAGAATTCCTCTTTATCAAAAATATTTCTTATTAATAGTTAAAAATCAATATTTGTAAACTACCGAATGTTGGCGATAAAAACAAAGTGTTATTTTTTAGAAATAACCAAGGAAATACCAATATTTTTGCATATTTCACCTCAGTAAGGTAAAACAATAATTAATCATACTTCAAATAAACCTTTTATGAATATTGTAAATATAATTTTGCAAGAAATTTGCTCAACATTCAAAATTATGCAAAACATAAATATCGTAAAATATCTGTTTACTTTTTTTCACAAAAAACTGAAAACTCAACAATAATACTGAATTTCAATAGTTTATACAACTTTTATATGTTATTTATTTCAAAAATGAGTAACAAAATCTACTTTTAACTGAAAAAATTCTCATTAATGGCTCAAATCCTTTTTTGCAAGCTACCGAATACAGTCGAACCTCGTTAGCGGGAACACGCTTAACGTGAATTACTTTTAATGTGAACTGTTTCCACAATCGCTGTCAACAGGAAGATTAGTTTTCGAGTTACTGATAGTATGAACTACTGATAACATGAAGAGATGTGTTACCACCCTTGAGATTCACGTTAACGAGGTTCGACTGTATTGGCGATGAAAACGAAGTTTCATTTTTAAAAAGTTTCATGAAAATCCCTGTATTATTCTATATTTCATCTGAATAAGGCAAAATAATCATGAATTACACTTCAAATATGCCTATATGAACATTTTTACCATATGTTAACAAATAATTTGCTCAACATTACAAATTTTTGAAAACATAAAATTTTTGAAAGTGTTTGTTTACATTTTTTGGAAGTATACTGAAAATTCACGAATAAAACTAAATTTTAGACCTTGAAAATACAGTTATGTACTATTTATTTCAAAATTGAGCATTAGAATTCCTCTTTATCAAATATATTTCTTATTAATGGTTAAATATCATTATTTGTAAACTACCGAATGTTGGCGATAAAAACCAAGTGTTATTTTTTAGAATTTTCGAAGGAAATACCAATATTATTGCATATTTCACCTCAATAAGGTAAAACAATAATTATTCATACTTCAAATAAACCTTTTATGAATATTATAAATAATTTTTTGCAAGGAATTTGCTCAACATTCAAAATTATGCAAAACATAAATATCGTAAAATATCTGTTTACTTTTTTTCACAAAAAACTTAAAATTCATCAATAATACTGAATTTCAATAGTTTGTACAACTTTTATATGTTATTTATTTCAAAAATGAGTAACAAAATATACTTTTAACTGAAAAAATTCTCATTAATGGCTCAAATCCTTTTTTGCAAGCTACCGAATACAGTCGAACCTCGTTAGCGGGTACACGCTTAACGTGAATTACTTTTAACGTGAACTGTTTCCACAATCCCTGTCAACAGGAAGATTAGTTTTCGAGTTACTGATAGTATGAACTACTGATAACATGAAGAGATCTGTTACCACCCTTGAGATTCACGTTAACGAGGTTCGACTGTATTGGCGATTAAAACGAAGTGTCATTTTTAAAAATTTTGATGAAAATTACTGTATTATTGCATGCGTAATCTTAATAATGCATGCTCTGTGCACGCATATTCCTTCTCATCTCACACTTTTATTATTAAGAAAATAAAATTTAAAAAAAATCATTTTTCATCGGGTAAAAACTCGCACCGAGTCGCAACCCATGAGCGCTTCACTTGCACGTGTGAAGATATACGTGCGGTGTATGCACATATTCCTTCTGAAATCAAACTTTTATTCTTATGAAAAGAAAATTGAAAAAATCATTTCTCATCGGGTAAAAAGTCGTACCGGGTCACCACTACCTTCGGCAGCGCAGTTCTTTGCGCGCTGTGTGTGCCTATTCCTTCTCCACCTTTCCAGCCCCCCTAATTAACCTACATATATACCATTTTTGAACGGTTCTACTCAATTAGCTGAGATGCAAAAGAAAACCTAATCAGGAGACCTTAAAACGTGTAAATTAGGTGAAATCTCGAATTCCACTTTCGATAATATAAAAGAACTTTAAAATATCTTTCGAATGATGCATTAAAAATAATTTAATCATAATTAGAATTTGAAATATTGAAATTTTAAAATATTACAGCTCCAGCTTGCGGTAGAAATTTCTGTAATCTGCTGTTCCGTTTCAGATCGACAAATCTTTCAAATGATGTATTACTTATGAAATTATTTTAATTAGTAGCTGAGATACAATATATATATATGTGTGTGTGTGTGTGTGTGTAAACAGATCTGTCTTATGCAAAATGTCATAATACAGTGAAACTTGGATAATTCGAACTTGTTTAATTCGAAATTCTGAATAATTCGAATTTTTTAGACGGTCCCTTGAATTTTGTACTAAAATAATGCTAAAAAATCATGGATAATTCGAATTTTTCACGTGATTACCTTTAAAATATTACAGTAAAATTTCTTCCCGCGATTTTTCTAAGCTAAAGTTGCATTATTTTCTTTAACAGTCTTTCAAAAAAAAAAAAAAAAAAAAAAGGTTAAGGAAATACAAGAGTATTTTCTACCTAGTGCATCAGAAGATAGGGTCCATATGCATGAAATTTGAGGGGTTTTTTCATTGAAAGTCATGTCCAAGATTCTATTTTTGTATCAATTGATAGGTTGAAGTCATATGCTATTACACAAAGATTGTACTTAAAGAAGCAATCAAAAATATATGACTATTTTTTAAAAAGTGTTGAACAATTAAGGTCGTAGAAAAATATTGATTTAATTTTGGGGGGTGGGGGGGAGGGGTGGATGGATGTAGCAGTATTATTAGATATAAAGTTTATGTGTTAAAGCTTTGATCGTAGAGTTTTATTTTTTTAATTTATCTCTTCTTTTTCACAAAATAGTATATGTAATTCGAATTTTTGGATATTTCGAATTTTTCTCTGGTCCCTTCAACTTCGAATTATCCAAGTTCTACTGTAATTTAGTAATATATAATTTCTTCTAAATCTTCTCTTTCTGTCTTGAATAAGTATTTAAAATAATCTAAATGAATAAAATATTAAATTTGAAAAGACTTTATATTTTACTTCATTTATAATTATCTTCCATCTGATTTGAATGCAAAACTTTTTTGTAGATTACACTGAAAATTATTTTAAGATTAACTTAAAAAAACTATAATCTGCAGAATATCTTAAGTTATTTGGCCCACTTCTTAGGCCTATATATTTTGAAAAAAATATGAAGATTATATTCTGTAGATTTTCTTCAGAACATATAGGCTTAAGAAGTGGGCCAAATAACTTAGGATATTCTGCAGATTTTTTTTAAAGAAAATTTTGAGATTATTTTTAGTGGGGGTACTATGGTGACTTACAATATACGTACCAACTTTCAGCTTATTCGAACAAAGCGTTTAGACGCTAGCGTGTTCACTCACAGACATACACACACACATACCCACACGCATACATACACACACACATACATACATCGTCGTAAAAATAGTGAAAACGTACTCAGGGGACCTCGAAACGTATAGAAACATCAAAATCTCAAATTCGAATTTTTGACATGATTATAATACTTTCCTCACTATAGTGTTCGGAATGTAAAAAAAAACTTTTTTGCCCTCATGAAAAACTGTAATTCTAAAATGGCTTTAAAAACTGAACTAAAAGTTCTTCATCTCTTATTCGCTTACCAATATACTAAAAATAATGACTGTTACTTCAGGGAGTTCTTCAAAAAGGGGTGGTAATAAAAGGGAAGGAAAAGATTGAATATTGAATTCCAATAGTATTCAGAATCGATCCGCAGATATCACAGATAAAGAAAGTTTGCCTTATAAATGCAACACTTCACAGCATAGCATGGCTGCCAACAATTTAATTTATTCCACAGTATTTTTAGCCGCGCCTTTATTTCGAACCACTTTATTTCTAGAAAAAAAAATTCTGCAATATACATCCCAGCTAGAGGAAAAAAAAAAAAAAAACTGCATAGAATTGTAGATAATCTGAAAGAAATTTGGAAGAATAAAGAAAATTAAGAAAGGGGGGGGGGGATAATTACTTGCTTCCAAACTGTAAATTTTTTTCAGCAGTTATTCTGCAGATTTTATGATTCTTGTTCCAAAAATCCTTTAGATTATCTACAGTTTTTTTCTGCAGTTTTTTAACTGGGATAATTTTGATTAAAAAAAAAATAGCCTTAACAAATAAGTGGTGTAAAATAAAGGCGGAACTAAGTATACTCCGGAATAAATTAAAATGTTGGCAGCTATGGCATAGTTTACCACTTTATTTTTATTTGGCATTATTATCACTTTAAAAATTTTACACACATTGATAAAGTACTATTATAGTTCTATAGCTAAAACTTTTCGATTACTATACATTTCAAACTTTTAGAATAGCTCAGAACACGAGAACAATGCATTCATATAATATTTTTATTCAATTAATAAATGTTTGAAAATTTCTTATAGTTGCTCACTTTATTACGCATTTGTTCATTTTCTTTCAAGCTAATGGGATAATTCATCCAAAAAAAAAAAAAAAAAAGTATTTATTAATATATAGAATTGTCAAGTTTGTATGATTCAAGAGAAAATTTAAAAACGTGGTGCATAAAAAGTTATTTTTATCTTGCAATTATTTTATTTATTTATTTATTTTTTGCTTTTAAAGAAGGTTTAGAGCATTTTCTTTTAATCAGAAGTTTGAAATTGAATACTTTGCTCATAACTTTCTTTTTTTTTCGGTCTTTCTTTCTTTCTTCCTTTATTATTATTAATTTTTTCCTTAACCGTTTGTATACCAAATTAACTTATTTTTGGAAAAAAAAAAGTTTGAAACTTTTTTAGTATATTTCTTTATGCATGCGAAACATCTCATATTAAATTTAAAAAGCTGTTCGATTGCTTCATTTTTTTTTTTTTTTTTTTTTTTTTTGTAAATGAAAGCTTAAACTATAGGGGGACACTGAAGTCCCAATAAAATCGTGTAGTAAATTTAGGCTGTATTGAGGAATTTTTTTGATGGGACTTTAAAGTTCCGGTAGGATAAGAAGGGTTAAGATGCATATATATTATACAAATATACTCATATATAATATGATATATATATATATATACAGAGGCTGTTCGCACATTTTTAGGCGATTTTATTTCGCAGTAAGAAAAAATCGTTGGCATGGAGAATTTTATTTTTACAACAGTTATATTTTTGGAAGTTTTATTTATCTTCTGATATTTAGAATTTTTGTTTAGATGCGAAAATGCGCTTTTAAAAAGGCAGTGGATGAAAGTATAGTTTTCCGCTCTTTCCAAAGAGAGTTCTTAGTGAAATCTTTATGAAAAGCATTTATCAGGAGAAAAATGGAAAAATGTTGCAACAATAGATGAATCATGGGTCTATTTAAGTGGTTGCAATAAAAAAAGATCAATTTATTATCACAAAAGTGGAGAAATTTTTTTTTTTTGCGATATGGTTCAAAGCATCAAAAGAAAGTTTTTCTAAATGATTTATGATTGCCACAGGTTTTTCATACAAGCGCAAGATAAAAGCAAAAAAAATGTGACAAAAATGTTAAAATCAGCTCTAAATACGATCAAGAACATATTTTAATTCCAATTTTTAAAAATGAAAATCCAGATCTTTATCCACAATGCTATCAATCCGTTGAACTGTATCAAGACAAAACAAGCAGCCACACATCGCAATCCGCAATTGCTTTTCTAGAAAAAAATAGAACAAAAAACGGGAATTAAAACCATACCCTTCACTTATTTTCCTGCTAAATCTCCTGATGTATCACTGTTGGATTTTTGTGTGTTTTGACTCTTAAAATCACCATTATCCAAACACCGACTACAACGCTTTGTGGACTTTGGAAAGCCGTTCAAGAGGAGTAGAAAAATATACCTCTTCCGATATTATAAAAAGCATTATTATCATAGAAATTACGATGTAGAATGGTAGTTAGGAACAAGGGCTATCAAACTGAACAATTAAAACACGAAATATGAGTGAAATTGCTTCAGTACACTCCATCAAAATCGTCTAAAAAATGTGCGAACAACCTCTGTATATAAATGTTCACACTGTACAGGTCTTTTGAAATCCTGATTTGTCGTTAATGTCGATATCCGTTTCATTTTTTTTTTTTTTTTTTACAGTATTTTGTTCAATCTCCTTATCATGTAGGGTAAGTGCTCCAATGATTGACACTTTTAGAGCAATCTCTGATGCTTTTAATGTTCTAGTCATCAGAAAATATTTTTAGAAATTTTCAGTTAATACATATAGCATGAAAGACATTCAGAACCACATACAGGTTAAACTATATACATTTGATAATAATAATTTTTCTTTTATGAATTTTTATTTTACATCCACTCGATGTTCCAGTCATTGACACCGCCCGTTTTTCATTTTACCAGTAATTGGCACCCTACTATGCTCCAGTGTTTGACGCAAAATGTTAAAATTCGTATATGTAAAATATACACTTTTATTATTTTACGTATTTATCAATTATTTCGGGATAGATGTCAATTACTGGAGCATGTCAATCACTGGAGCACCTACCCTATTTCATAGTTGATTTTGGTTTTTACAAGATATTTTTCACCACCGATTATATTATTCTTCTGGGTAATATTTGATTTATAAATGTGTAAAAAGACTTCCATTTTCTTTTTTATAATATTTCTTCACTGTCGAACATTCTTTTTCTTCTGAATCATAAATGATTCAACAAATTTATATTTGTTTCATCTCGATAATTTTTTCATGGTCATTATATTATAAGCTTATGTCAATATTTTAAATTGCCGACATCTCTTTTTTGCTTAAAATGAAAAGAAAAGTTAAATGGTTTTATAAAAAATATACAAATGTTTTTTATGTTTTGCTTATACGTTTACTTACATTAATGAATGCGACTCCAGGGAGCTTTGGGAAAAATGTCTAGTAACAAAAGTCAGCGAAAGTATAATATTGAATTTCAATAGCGTGCATTATCGATATACAGCTATCATACAGTATTTCTGTCTTTAAACTTATCACCAAAGGCAAACTTGAAAATACTGAAAAGTTTCAAAAACTTTCAGGTATTGCTTCAGAACATTTTTTTTTTTTAATAATGGATTTCAAGAGACTTATTTTCATTTTCTTTTTTTTTTTTTTTTTTTTTTTTGAGTGTAAGTATGCAAATATACATAAAGTAATGCGTTAGGAGAATTTGCGCACAATTTAGCAGAATAATATTAGAAACCCAGATATCAATCTTTTGCTGAACAATTTCGGGATTCATTCGTTTTCTATGCATTTTAATTACTGTTTTATTGTCATGCTACAATTTAAAGCATACTTGCCAACATACTAATTAATATTCCGTAGTATTGTTAGCCCCGCCTTCTTTTTCCCACCAAAATCTTTTTAGAGTATTTTTCATCTTATTTTATCGTAATTGCATTTGAAGAATATTACTCTAAAGTTTTACTAGTGTGAAAAAAAGGGCGGGGTTAACAACACTACGGAATATTAATTAGGATCATGGCAAGTATGATTTAAAGCAACAACTGAAATATAACCAAAAAAGCTATTTTCCGAAATCTCTCGTCACTGAGTAGGTGTGATTGTGCACATGGGAAGGATATTTTGAGATTAAACTACAATTAAATTGTTAACAATAGTAATTACACTTACATGACATTGCTGTAATGTTTTTGTAGATAAATAATTTTGTATTAGGAGCGACTATTTCAATATAAAAGATAAAAAATAAAAAAAAAAAATAAAAAAAACCATAGCCTCCTTAACCAGATGCCTGTCACGTAGCTCGGAAACTAGGCAGCAGTTGAAGCGGTAGACAGAGCCACCTGGTACAAACTTTTTTATTCAACAGCCACCAAAAATTTTTAAGAGTGGGATATGATATATATAAAAGGCGACTAGAATCGAATAAACGTCGATTATACATATCATGTATCACTTTTTTAAATTATTGGTGACAGTTGAATAAAAAAGTACCCTAATCTGTACTAGGTGGCGCTGTCTACCGCTTCAACTGTTGCCTGGTTTCCGAGCTACGCGACAGGCATCTGGTTAAGGAGGCTATGAAAAGACATATGAATTTTTATTTAAAGAAAAATTATTAAAGAATAAAAATAAAAATAAAAATAAAAATAAAAACAGACAAGATTAGCAGATAATATTCAGTTAAAAGATAATGCGTTTAACTGAACTCGTCACGTGTGCTCTTTACGACATCTGATGACTTGAGTTTTGTATAGAGATGTGCCGTCATTCGAGTGAATAACTCGATTATTTGTAATCATTCGATTAACTCGATTATTTATAAATACCTCGGAAGAATCATTCAGTAATTCATTCCGATTATATCATTCGTTATTTCCTTCCGATTATTTTTTCTCGCGATTGCTATCATATACTTCATGAGCGTGCGCGAATGATTTTGTCGATTATTTTCTTTCGAATAATTTTATATCCTTCAGGCGCATGCGCGAATGATTATCACGATTAATTTATTTCGAGGGATATTATATCACTTATGCGCGTGCGCTAGTGATTGTTTCGATTCAGTGTTGGGCATAACTGATTAAAAAGTAATTGAATTACAATTGAATTTCAATTATAATTATTTTACTGTCAATCGATTAACAAGTAAATGATTACAAATAAACTGAGTTATTACAAATAAATTGAATAAGTAATTCAATTTCTTTGTAATCAATTACTTGTTAATTGATTAACAGTAAAATAATTATAATTGTAATTTAATTGTAATTCAATTCAGTTACTTTTTAATCAATTATTCCTAACACTGTTTCGATTATTTTATTTTGAGTAGTTTTGACGGCAAATATTGCATTCTGTATTTCGATTTATTTCCTGCTTATAACTAATGAATCATTCATTTGGCGATCCGGCTTGCAATTCAGAGTGGTTATTTTTTGAATGCTTGCTTTTCAAACATTGTGCGTAAATTGTGAATCGTTGTTTCTCAAAATACGCGCTATTTCCATGCATTAATGTTTCTGTTCATAAACATACGTTAATAAAATAATAGAAATTCTGTTCTGTTAAAGAAAAAAAAAAAAAAAAAGCGTATTAATAATTTTTGCATCATATTGAAGGTTATATATGTAATATTTCAGGGTTCAAATATTTTCAAATAATAAATTTGATTTTATTAAAATACATAAATAAAAACATTGCTACATTTATTTCAATTAATTACGACATTAAACACATACAAAAAAAAAAAAAAAAAAAAAAAAAAAAAATCAACTAAATTTGGAATTTACTACATAAAATATCAAATTAAACTTAGTTTTATTCTAATTACATTAATGGAAAATTTTTCAACTTTCTTTTACCCATGTATGGTAGAGAAAGTATTGTATTGCGGCGAAATTTTCGGATGTGAGTTTTTGTTTTACACGTTTTCAAGGTCCATAAATCCGAAAATCGAGCATTTTGCAGTTGGTCTGCGTGTCTGTTATCAGTATATCTCACGAAAAAGTAGCGGAGATGCTATACTAAACTTTTCACTGTGGTCAGACAAATTGTTCATGTACAGGGACATCCAAGATAATTCAAATTTCAAACACATTACGTCTATGGGTGAAAACTACTTATAGTTTAAGATTTATATTTTGCACTAAATAAAATTAAATTAGTATACTTTCTTTATTTGAATAAAATCATGTTTTGTGCAGAATATGGTATGAAAATCATTGATGTTTTGTTTACAGAGCTATTCAAAAGCATGTGGATATATTGGGGCTATAATTGAAAATTGCTGGAAATTAATTTTAAACTGCGATATTATTTTTTCATATGGGTTTAATTTACACAATGTGCTATGCATGTAACTTTTCGACAATATAAAGGGCTCCCCAAAATTAAGCGAAAGTGTTTATTCTGTAGAATAAATGTTTTGCTACATTTTGCCCTGTCAAAAAAAAAACAAAAAAAACTGCTCAGGAATGAAAATTACTTAATCATACAAATACGGTAGACAAAGTACTTTTTAAAATTCAATTTTCAGCTCCGTTTTTTGTATAATGTCGCGTTTTGTGGACTCGTAAATATCAAAGTAAATATTTTAAATGTTTGGTCTGTATATATGTGCGTTAAAAGCATAACTTAAAAAATAAATAATTGCAGAGTATTCAAATTCGCATTTTAAAGTTCATGTGAGATGTGAGGTTGCCACTTAAACAATTTAAAATGAAAAAAAAAAAAAAAAAAAAAATCCCTCGTTAGTCGAACAAAGCACGCACGAGTGCTTCAAACCAGTAGTTAATACGTTATCTGCTAGTACAAGTTACTGGACTAATGCCGCTACTTTTACAGTGATTACAGCCCATCGAAATTATACAGCCCGAGAAAATCCTTACAGTTCCATCAGGTTTCTTTGTTATTTTGAAGTAGCCGCTATTTAGAAAAAAATGGTCGATTGAGCTAATCAATAAACTTGGGTTATGTACATAATGATTTTCAGGCAAATTGGTTTGTAAATAAGTTTTTTAAATGAATTTGAAATGTTGAAGTAATTGTAATTTTGAAACAAGTTGATGAATCAAGTTTATTAAAAATTTGGTTGAGCTGAGATCTTCATATGAGTTATGTATATACCGAGAATAATGCAAATATGTTCATAAATACGTTCTTTATGTGAGTTTGAAATTTTTAAGTGGCCACCAATTTGAAACACGATGCCCGATCGACTTCATTAATAATTTTGGTTGAGACTTTGTCACAATCATCAACTTCTTTTTTTATGATCATGCGAGTCATTTATAGAACTTTTAAAGAATTTAGTTCTGCGCTATAAACTTATGAATTCTTACGGAATCTTACAGAGCTCCTTTTTTTATTAAGTTAGAGCTTCCAAATTTTGGCAATCCTAAACCAAAAATTTTCGCCAAATTCGGTTGCCAAGTCGCCATATTCAACACCGAATCACATAATTCGTATTCGTTGCTAAGACGAAAAATCTACGCTGGCTACTAATTTGCGGTTTGGTGAGATTACTGATAAAATTTTGCGGCAAATATTATTTCAGGATAGCCAGAAACACTTTCTCAGCATTAAATGAGTTAATTATTTTGGAAAAATGTATCGCTTCTCGCCACTAATTATAGCCAATCAGAAAACTGGGTATCCATACTCGAATCATTTTCATTGTACTCTAAGCTGCGCATTTGCCAATGAAAAATTCTGTTATAAATCATGGAGTTTTATTTCTGAAAACCTACTATATTTGTCTCTGCGGTATACGTAATCGTATTATCGTGACTTTTTGTTTGGTGTAGCATTTATTATTATTATTATTTTTTTCTTGTTTTGTTTAAGGAATGTTTGTGGACTGGAACCTGCCTGTTTATTTACGAATCGATCACCTCAAACAAAACTGTCAATGTTTTCATAACAATAATTGTACACATAAGATTTTTTTAAATAAATATTTTTGTATTAGGAGCGCATGGTTAATTTCGGAACAATTTTTAACACCGCCTTTATTTCGAACCACTTTATTTTTTAAATATTTTTCTCCAAAAATGCATCTACGATAAAATAAGAAAAATTTTGTCTTAAAAAAAATAGTATGGAATAAAGGCGGTACTGAAAATGCTCCGGAATAAATTAATATGTTGGCATCAATGGGAGTGGCTATTTCAATTTAAGAATTAAAAATAATAATAATAATAATAATAATAAAATAAGAAACTTTAAAAGACATAAAAATTTTTATTAAAACAAAAATTATTAAAGAATCAGGAAAAAAAAAAAAAAGTTAAGATTAGAAAGAAACATTAACCCTCGGCGCTCGGGCATTTTCCGTAAGACACGCCTTTTGGCGTTCCTTTAGAACGTCACACGTATAGTTTCCAACTTACTACATTATGGTTACCGAAAAATTGTAATAATTTGTTTTATTTTACTCCATGATTAAATAAAATAAATCTTTCTGTTAATTTTTTCCGGTAGCCGAAAGGTAGGCTATAGTTACACGTTTTAGAAAAATAACATTTCATTTGCGTGGCTCGTTTTTTTAATGTCCCCTGAGAAGGAACATACGAGCGATAAAGGATAAGTTACAAGATACTGCGTTTAACTGAATACGTCTCAGATGCTCTTTAAAACATCTGGTGACTCGAACTAGAGTTAGTGTATCAGCCACAAGACAATCTGTGTTGAAAAATTATATTTACATAAAACGGATAGTGCAATATATTTCTGGTATAAATATTTTACAATTACTCAAGTTTTCTTGAAAATATCTTTAAGAAACAAATTCTATCAGGATTCTATCTAAATTCACTTATGATTAATGAATTTTCATCTATATAATATGCTAAACATTTTTAATAAAAAGTTTATTTAGATAAAAGTTTTCTCATAATGTGAAACTGAGACTTACCTCACCTCTAGAATTTCAAAATTATTCTATTTTAAAATTCGAATTTAAGTTTCTAGAACTGTCCTTAAAATCTATTGGTAAGACTATTATGATAAATTTTGTTACATAAAAAAAAAAAAAAAAAAAAAAAAAAAAACTGCACACACGAAGAAAACACACAATAAAATATAAGCATTGTGGTGAAGAATTAGCTGGATTCAAAAATTATTTGTTCCATTCATAAAACAGCTATAAGCTGTGACAAAAGCGCAAGCTTTTGTTTAAAATAAGCGGAATAACCTGTTTAATTTTCTAATTTTTTTTTTTTTTTAATTCCTTTACCTGTAAAGATAAAATATTAAAAGAAAATAATCACAGAAATAATCAAACAGCATTTGTTTAAAAATCCTTATTATTAAAATTGAATAACAGTCTGATCTTGAATAATCAATATGCAAGTTACCCGTAAATAATCCATAAAGGCACAAAATTTCTTTATTACACTGTTCATATTTTTATACAGTATAGTTTGTTTATCAAAAAATGAATGTTCAAACATTATAGGTCCATCATTTAAATTAATTTAATGATACTCGGAAATCGTCTACATAAAAGAGCAAAAATTTGTAATTACAGTGTTCATATGTATATAGCCTATTCGTAATTAGTGATGACTAAATGTTCACACTATATCAAACTTGCCAACGAAACCTGGAAGATTGTTAGTTCACGCCCCTTTTTCTACACCATTTAATTTTTAGAGTAATTCTCTTCAAATATATTTATGATTAAATAAGAAGAAAGTACTCTAAAAAAAAGACTGGTGTGAAAAAACAAGTGGAAAGGGGCGGGATTAACAATCTTCCGGGTTAGGTTCGCAAGTGCTAAGGTAAAGCTAGGAGAGCTTGCGCATAATTCAATAAAATGATAAAAAAATCCAATTATAATTTAAAATAACAGTAGTAATAAGACCAGGAGAGCTATTTTGCGCAATCTCTCCTTTTAGGGTAGGAGTGATTGCGCTTATGGGTAGGAATGATTGCGCTTATGGGTAGGAATGATTGCGCTTAATTATAACTACCATTATATTATCAATAATAATAATTCACTTAAATGACATTGTTAAAAGGTGTTTGTTAGCAAGCATTTTTGCACTGGGAGTGGATATTTCAATTCAATAATAATAAAAAAAAAAAAAAAAAAAAAAAAAAAATCGGGAAAAAAAAAATTAAAAAGAACTACAAAAATTTATTTAAAGAAAAAAAAAACATTAAAGAAACAGAAAAAAGAACAAAATTAGATGTAGAAAATGAAAAGGTACAGAAAATAACATTAATTTCCTAGTTAAGACGTTTAACTTAAAATTAGTACATTACCTTTTAAGCTAGGATGGTTTCTTGTATGCTGACCGAATCTCTCGTTGTCATCAATAATTCTAGATATTATTGTACATGTGAAGCTATTGTACAACAACCTGAAACAAATGAATCTGTTCGAAACGGTGTATCTGTCTCGAACAGGCATTTCAAAGGAAATATATATATATATATATATATATATTAGCATATCTTGAGTGCAATGATGTGTGGCTAGTCCCGCCCATTTTTAAGCGCAAAATACGCCCACCATTTACTATTTATTAAAGTTTTTTTCATCAAAATCTTCCGCCAAAAAATCTTTTACGTTTAAAAATTTTTGTCGCTTTAAAATCCTTTACCTTTATTTTTCTTCTTTTATTTTATCGAAATTTAGACAATTACATTCCTTAAAAAGAAGATTGAGTAGGCTGATATTTTTTGCTTGCATTTAGTTTTATCTCTTCTATTAAAGCAGCCGACAGCTGCACAAAACTTGAGCATCATACCTGAAAGTATTGAGAATCTAAATAGATATACAATAACAGTTAAATCCTTTGTGATAAATTTCTCATAAGCTAACAGCACTCTAGAGGTAAATCCCATCAGTGGTGTGGCTTTTGTCCATTGTGCCATCCTGAATAATGCTCAATTCCAGATCCTGTGGATAGTCTCCATAAAGGTGGTGCGCCGTCTCGAATGGTTTGAACTAGTCGAAAGATTTATGGAAGTTAGTTTCTGTTACAGTCCCAAGCATTAAACAAACTCATCATCATTGTCTCTTTATCACCAGTAAGCTGAGAAATGTCTGTTAATGTAGAATTTTAAATGCACAATCTCTGCTAATCAGCAAAAGCGCAAATTCTTCCGTTTTGGTTGGACAGATTTCGCAAATTTTTAGTATTAAATAATTCCTTTAGAGGAAATAATTGTGCTTGTACCGTTAGTCTTGGTTAGTAGGTTATGAGATATTGTTTACTTTAAAAATATTCTGTACTACTACCATACTACTGAAACTCATAGGAAGGGTTATGAATATTCAAGCATTTATTTTTCGAAACGAGACACAATAACAACGTTTCATCTTAAATTTTTGACCCAATCAATATGCAAATTCAAGTCGGCACTCCACAACTGGGGTTGTACAACCACCTAAAATTTCAATTCACCCACTCTACTCTTCCATTCTGATAAAATAAGACAAGGTTGTCGACGTGTTAGCGTGTAGAATGTAGTTCTTAAAGAAATAAGCAAGTTCTTGTCGATGAAAGTCTTTTATTTAATTAATATTCAGCAAACAACGGAATAAATCTCATTTTTGTGCTACAAAAATTAATATTTTTGAAACAATCCAATAAAATGGTCATTTTTGCTACGGGAATCAAAAAAACATTATTAAATACAGAGTGCAAATTTCGCTAAATCAGAAACAACTGAATATTTCAAAGTCTAAATGGAATTTGAATTCTTCGACAGTATTGTCAGAGGTTTTTGGAATTTTCAAGGTACTTATGCGCGAGAAACCAATGCCCTATTGAGGTTAGAATTTCCAAATTTTGTGAATCCCTTTGTACCATTTTTTGCCACATTTGAATGCCCAATTTCACACTAAGTTAAAGCCCACCTTCGTGGAAATGAAAAAACTTTCATCTGTTTCCACTTTTACTATAATACCGTGTAGAAAGTAACACGCAAAGATATAGGCTAGTTCAAGTCTACAGTCATCAACAATAACTCTTCTTTTTACTTTCCGAACACTATAGTGAGGAAAGTATTGTAATCATGTCAAAAATCCGAATTCGAGATTTTTTACTTTCCGAACACTATAGTGAGGAAAGTATTGTAATCATGTCAAAAATCCGAATTCGAGATTTTGATATTTCTATACGTTTTGAGGTCCCCTGAGTTCGTTTTCACTATTTTTACGATGATATATGTATGTGTGTGTGTATGTATGTGTGTATGTATGTGTGTATGTCTGTGAGTGAACACGCTAGCGTCTGAACGCTTTGTTCGATTAACCTGAAAGTTGGTACGCATATTGTAAGTCACCATAGTACGAACCCTATAGATTTTGGTGAATCTAGCACTTATAGTTTTTTTACAGGGACACAAAGAAAAATTCTTTATCATTATGGCCTATGGGAGCCTAATCTTAAAAGTGCGATAGCATCTAAACGCCTTATTCAATTGAGCAAAATTTTTATACACATATTATAGATCACAAATACTCAATCTGTATAGATTTTGGAGAATCTAGCACATATAGTTTTTTTACAGGGACACAAAGAAAAATTCTTTATCATTATGCCTATGGGGCCAAATTTTTAAAAATGTGATAGCGTCTAAACGCCTTATTAATCTGAGCAAAAAATTTGTACACATGTTATAGATCACAGTTGAACTAACTGTATAGATTTTGGTGAATCTAGCACTTACAGTTTTTTACAGGGACACAATGAAAAATTCTTTATCATTATGGCCTATGGGACTAAATTTTTAAAAGTACGATAGCATCTAAACGCCTTATTGAATTCAGGTGAAAATTTATATGAGTATTATAAATTACTGTTGCCCTAACTATAAGCATTTTGGTGAATCTAGCATTTATAGGTTTTTACAGGGACACAACGAAAATTTCTTTATCATTATGATCTATGGGCTCAAAGTTCAGTAGCGTTAAATAAAACAACGTGTAATAGATGGAGAAAAATACTCACACTATTATGGTTTTCTCTCTTTTGTTTGTTTAACAACTACTCTTTCTTTACTTTATCTACAAAACTGTTAATTACTCAATGTTCGGAAAGTCGAGTGGAGTCACTCCAGATTTTTTTATAGTCTTATGAGTCATTTATAGAAAGTGACACGTAAAGATATGGGCTAGTTCAAGTCTACAATAATCAACAATAATTCTACTTTTTTTGTAGTCTTATGACGCATTTATAGAACTTTCAAAGAATTTAGTTCTGCGCTATAAACTTATGAATTTTTCCGGAATAGTCCAGAGATCTATTTTTACTAAGTTTGAGCTTCCAAACTTTAGCAACACTACACTACTAATTTAAGCCAAATTCGATGCTATGATGAAAAATCTACGGTGACAACTAATTTGCGGCCTGGCGAGATTAGCGATAAAATTTTTCGACAAATATTGTTGCAGGATAGCCAGAAATCCTTTCTCAACTTTATCAGAGTTAATTATTTTAGAAAAAATTATCGCTTCTCGCCGCTAATTTTTGTCAAAGAAAAGAAAACTGGGATATCCATACTCGAATCATTTTCAGTGTACTCTAAGCTGGGCATTTGCCAATGAGAGTATTCTGTAAGATTCTGTAATAAACTGTGGAGTTTTATTTCTGAAGAAAAAAAAAAAAAAAAAAAAAAAACTACTGTATTTGTCTCTGCGGAATGCATAATCGTATTATCGTGACTTTTTTGGTTGGAGTAGCAGTTTTTTTTCCCCTTGTTTTGTTTTGAGGAATGTTTGTGGAGTGGAACCTGCCTGTTTATTTACGAATTGGCTACCCTAAACAAAACTGTCAATGTTTTCATAAAAATAATTTTACACATCAGGTTTTTTAAATAAATATTTTTGTGTAAGGACTGCATGGTTTATTCCGGAGCATTTTTAACCCCGCCTTTATTTTGCACCACATTATTTTTGAAATATTTTTCTCCAAAATGCATCTACGATAAAATAAGAAAAATTTACTCTTAAAAAAAAAAGTAGTATGGAATAAAGATGAGACTAAAAATGCTCCGGAATAAATTAAAATGTTGCAACCTTGGTAGAGGTTATTTGAATTTAAAAATTAAAATGAATTTGAAAAGATATAAAAATTTTTAATGAAAGAAAGAATATTAAAGAATCGGGAAAAAAAGAAAGAAAGAAAAATCATGCAGTACGCATTGATTAGTGACACTTTCCAACTGTACGTAATTGTTGTATCGAATAACTTTTAAATTCTTTGCCTACGTTGTCACACGACAGACAGAAGGACTGAAAAATATATAGACAGACTAATTGATTTTAAAATTACTCTTAGGCATTTTGGAAAGAGTTAAAAAGGCTTAACGCAAAAAAAAAAAAAAAAAAAAAAAAAAAAGCCATTACTCTCTGAATATTTTAGTGTAGCCCTGTAAATCAGAAAGTTAAGCATATCATATTCTATAATATATACAAAACATTATTTTAGAATATTAACAATATAACGATACATTTCAATATTTTTATGATTTTTACAGTACAAAGATTTTTAAATATATTTTTCTAAAAATTCTGTCCTGAAACGTAATGCATTGGCATTTTATTGTTGTTGTTGTCTCTGTAAACAGACTAGTTGTGCAGGACCTATTAATGTCATTTTAAATGGGGTGTCGCTAAAATTCTTAACGACTTTATAAAAATCATCATTCAAACACATGTCGCTACTCTAGCTGCTATCACCGCTCCCATTAACTCCAATCTTGGTAGTGTTAGTTTCTTTAGCGGCGCTACTCTAGCCTTTGACATAATCATACTTACATAACATTTTTTATCATTACTGATAACCCGAAAATATGCAACACAACCATATGCAAGTGGTGAAGCATCTGAAAAAATGTGTAGTTCTACAAGCGAATTTTTCAAATCAACATACGTGAAATAGCATCTATCTATTCGAATTTCTAATAAATCCTTAATTTCGTTACACCACTTTATCCAAATTCCCTTAAGATCATCCGGCAATTCGTGATCCCAATCCATACCTCTTTCCCATATTCTTTGAAGAAAACACTTTATCCTAATTAAAAAGGGAGATATAATCCCAATAGGATCAAAAAATTTTGCAGCTGTATGTAATACATATCTTTTCGTACATACCGATATATCCAAATTTTCAACTATAGATTTCAAAGCTAATCCTAATTTATCACTATCTTTATCCCACACCAATCCAAGAATATTTATTACACTTTCATTATTTACCTCCGAAAAACAATCATTTTTATCCCACATGTTCTTTAATTTCTGTGAATTCGTACTAAACTTTCTTAATTTCATTCCAGCCTTTGCTAAAATATTTACCGCAGTAGAAGTTAATTCATAGGCACCGTTTACGGTATCGGAGCCATAAAGCAAATCGTCCACAAACAGAGCTGAATTTAACATTTCATAACTTATCCGGATAAATTTCCTTATATTCCTTAATGTGTTTCTTAATTGTTGCCGTTAAAAAGAAAGGAGAAGTTGTACAACCAAATGTAGCTCTGGTCATTCGCATTATTTTATAATTCTCGGTATCCTCGTCAAACCATAAAAACTTTAGAAAATTTCTATCGGGTTCCGCGATTTCTATCATTAAAAACGCCTTTTCAATATCTGCGCAAAACGCAATCTTAAACATTCGAAATCTATTAATTACATCCAAAATTGGTGGTGTAAGACATGGCCCTTTTACGAGACAATCATTTAAAGATTTACACCCCGAAACTCTACTGGAACAATTAAAAACAATTCGTACCTTTGATGTTTGTTTTTCTTTTTTAATAATGGCACGATGTGGGGAAAAATATTCCCTTTCAGAACGACCGCATTCTTCAACTATCCCTAAATGTTCTTGTTCTGTGATTATCTGCCTATATTGCTCAAAAATCCATTTATCCGCTTTTAATCTTTTTCTCAAATAATTGAATTGTCGTCTTGCATTTTCAAAATTATTCTCAAATTTATCCATACCATGATCATTCCATAATAAATGAGTAACATAATGACCCTGTTTATATTCTAACTGTTTATCAAATTTATTTATTATTTCCTGATCGGAAGCAGAAATCAATTTATCATCATTTATTCCCAAAAGATCCAACGACCACAAGTTTTGCAAATCATTACCCGTACAATCGGATGATTAATTTTTTTTCATGCATGGATGGTTTTCATGTAAACAAAAAGAGTTACCACATTCGATCTTTAACACGGTGGCGCCAGTAATTAAGTTGTCTGAACTGCTTCCTGAATTATTGTTGCCTGACAATGTCCATCCGAATAATGTATTTACAGCAAACAACGAACGATTAATTTTCTTTTTATTTTTTTTGCAGTTTCCAAAATAAACCTGCGCCGATTAATATCTCTGGAGCCTTCGAATGGAATTGCGCAAATTTATTTTCTTCCCCCTCTCTCGAAACCAAAAGTTTTCGAAATGATGCGTCATCCAGAATCTGTAACTTCGTAAAAGAGATTTGATTTACGACCAATGCCTCTACATAACATTTCTGTTTGTGGTTTTTTAAATGAGACAATTCGAAATTTACGACTGAATATTCGTTCGATTGGGGCTGTTCACACGAAAACGGATATATTATGACAGTTTCTTTTCTAATCACCGGCAATTTTAATTCACGGGCGAGTGATATGTTTATGAAATTTCTTTGGGATGCATTATCAAATAATACGGCACACTTTAGAGAGTTTAAATTAGAACTATTTGTTATTCTTGCGAAGCAAGTTTGTAAATATATTTCATTATTCTCAAGCGGATTTTGTACAGGACACTTATAGGACAATACAGAATTATCATTTTCGCAAACACTGTTCTCAGAATTATTTGTTTGGGTATGTTCGAAGTGAATTTTATCTTTCATATGAGCCGTTGGAGTTTCCGATTTTTGCTTATAGCAAATTAATGTATTGTGTTTTCCTGAACATGTGTCACAATTGAGACCCGATAAACAGAATTTAGCGGTATGTTTACCTCTTTTGAAACATAAATAACAGATTCCCTGTTTGCGTAAAGACAATTTTTTATCCTCTAAATTTAATTTACACATTTTACTGTCATGATCATTCATTGCATCAACACAAAATATACATTTACTAACAGTTAATTTAAAGGCTGATGCCTTTTGCATTGTGTTAGAATTTTTATATCCCGAACCAGATTTCCGGTAGTAAGCATTATTATTATTATTCTCCGATGATTTTGAATCAAATCTGGAATTTGAATTTTTATACCCGCTATTGTGAGTTTCTACTTCGCGTTTTAAAAATAAAAAAGTTTTTTCCCTAGTCTGAACTTCTAATTTTAAATGTTTTAACAAATCTTGTACATCCCATTCCTCGGATTCTGTTTTCATTTTATTATAGTCTATCATAATACTGGTGGGTATTAATTTTGTAACAATTGGAAATAACAAATTTCCGTAAGATTTTAAATCCACACCTAAATTTTCGAGAGATTTAATATTAACATCAAGGGCGTCGTGCAGTAAGCGTAATTCTTTAATTTGATTTGGAGATTTAACAGGGTTCAAATTTAATAACGCGTCAATTTTATATCTTATTATAATATCTTTTTTTCCGAATCTAGATTTTAATAAATCAATTGCAGTATTGTAATTTTGATCTGAGAGTGCTAAACCCTGAATAGCTGTTAAAGCTTGGGCTTTCAAAAAGCTGCGTAAATACACAAATTTCTGCACATTCGAAATGTTGTTGTTGTTATGTATTGTGATTTCATACTGGCTCCAAAATTCAATCCAGTTTTCTGGAGAACCGTCATAAACAGGAATTGATAACTTGGGTAATCTCACAGAACTAGCATTAATTCTTTCTAAATGCAGATTGGGTGTTTGCTCATTTCTTGGCTGCGATAAGATCGGAGTAACATTTAAATTTTTAATTTTCTCTATCTTATTTATAATTTGAGCCTTTACATCAATAATTGAATCTCTATACTCTTGTCTCGATTCTATTTCAGTTTGTAGCTCGTTGAGATCCGTGATTTTGGCCTCAATTTGATCTTCAACTTCTATAATTTCGTTATTCTTTACTTGCAGTTTTTCTAACTGTGATTCTAATTCGAAAACATTTAACCCTTCGTCGGGTTCATTTAATTTTATATTTATCGTATTAATCAATTTCGTACACAATCCCTTTAGGGTGGAACGCTTTCGTTTTAACTTTTCTACTTCGGTTGCCATATTGTTAATTTATAAATTTGAACTATAGTATAAGTAACAACTTTAAATCATATTTAAGGGCCTGGCAGTCCCTGTTCGGGCGCCAATAATTATGTCGCTAAAATTCTTAACGACTTTAAAAAAATCATCATTCAAACACATGTCGCTACTTTGGCGACTCATTTCAGATATATCTTTTCATAAATAGTTATTAATAAACATTTTCAGAATATTAAATTTAAATAAGGTAAATATCTTACCTTATCGGTCCAGATTCGTGGGGACTGCCGGCCACTGTAGGTTCCTTTCTATTCATTGGAGTTGATTGAAGTCTTAAAACGAAATTAATAGGATATCATTTTGAGACATACATTTATTACATACTACAAAGACGAACACGAAGAACACACTGAGGAGAAAAGAAGAAACAGAACATTAATATTGGCGCGCAGCGCCATCTACAGGTTTTAGATTTGACCAATAATTAATATGGGGAACACTCTATAGGGAAAATATTTATAAAAAAACACTCATAGAACACAATGCTTTCGAATGCTTTTGGGTGTCAATGTACACAAACCAAAAGAGACATTCACTCCATTTTCAATATGGAACATCCGATAGTGAACTTAAAAATATATATATAAGTTTCGAGAAATTCCATAAATATTTACGGGAGCTTGAGCGCGGGCAGACGACAGACAGACAGACAGATGGACAGATACACAAACTGAAATCATATTCACACTTCAAAATGTTAGAAAGTGTTAAAAACGCTTAATGTAAACGAAAGTACAATTCTAGCAATTTTTTAATAATAGCTCTTAGTAGAATCGATATTTTTGTCTCATCCTGTAAATCTAATGCCAATCATGCTATATTCTATACAAAGCATTTGTTTGTGCATAAAAATAACATATTTAAATTTCCCAAAACTTCGTAGAAAGTAAAGTTATTAAAATTTGATTTATAGAAACATCTCTCATAGAACGCAATGCTTTCGAATACTTTTGAGTGTCCATGTACATAAATCGGTGGGGGTATTTCCTCAATTTTATACAGGAAACATCCAATAGTGAATTTGAATAACAAATTTCAATTTCATTAAGGTATGTCTACAGTAAAGGTATAGAAAATTGTTTATAGAAATACCTCTCATATAACACAATGCTTTAAAATACTTTCGGGTGTACCTGTACACAAACCAGTAGAGGTATATACACCATTTTCAATAGGGAACGGCCGATAGTGAACGTGAATAACATATATTAGTTTCGAGAAATTCCATAAATATTCACAGGAGTTAGAGCGCGGGCAGACAGACAGACAGACAGATGGACAGATACACAAACTGAAATCATATTCACTCTTCAAAATTTTAGAAAGTGTTAAAAACGCTTAACGTTAACGAAAATACAATTCTAACAATTTTTTATTAATAGTTCTTACTATAACTAGATATTTTTGTACCACCCTGTAAACCTAATGCTAATCATGCTATAATGCTATATTTTATGCAAAGAATTCTTTTGTGCATATAAATAACATATTTCAATTTCCTAAAACTTCGTGGAAAGTAAAGTTATTAAAATTTGATTTATAGAAATATCTCTCACACAACGCAATGCTTTGGAATACTTTTGAGTATCCCTACACATAAACCGATGGTGGTATTTCCTCCATTTTATAAAAGAAACATCCAATAGTGGACTTGACTAACATATTTTAATTTTATTAAAATATGTCTACAGTAAAGGCGTGAAAATATGGTTTATAGAAATACCTCTCATAGTACACAATGCTTTGAAATACTTTCGGGTGTACCTGTACACAAACCAGTAGAGGTATATACTCCATTCTCAATAGGGAACGGCCGATAGTGAACGTGAATAACATATATCAGTTTCAAGAAATTCCATAAATATTTACAGGAGTTAGAGCGCGGACAGATAGACGGACAGACAGACGAACAGACATACAGACAGACAAACCATAGTTATTAACAATTTCAACCTTGTTGGAAAGTGTTAAAAACGCTTAATGCAAACGAAAGAAAATTTTAGAAAATTCTATTAATAGCTCTTAATATAACTGAATATTTTTGTGTCCCCCTGTAAATCTAATCCTAATCATGCTATATTTCCTTCAAAGCATTCTGCTGTACATATAAATAACATCTTTCAATTTCATAAATTTTCGTGTAAAGTAAAGCTATTAAAAGTTGGTTTATAAAAATCTCTCTCATAGAACGCAATGCTTTGGAATACTTTTGAGTGTCCCTGTACACAAACCAGTTGTGGCATTTACTCCATTTTATACAAGAAACATTTTATAATGAACTTGAATAACATATTTCAATTTCACTAAGATTTGTGTACAGTAAGGGTATGAAAATATGGTTTATAGAAATAGCTCTCATAGAACACAATACTTTGAAATACTTTCGGGTGTCCCTGTACTCAAACCAGTAGAGGTACAAACTCCATTTTCAATAGGGAACATCCGATAGTGAACTTAATAACATATATCAGTTTCAAGAATTTCCATAAATATTTACGGTAGTTAGAGCTCGGACAGACAGGTAGACAGACAGACGGACATGCAGATACACAAATTTGAAATCATATTCACACTTAAAAAATGTTAGAAAGTGTTAAAAACGCATAACGTAAACGAAAATACTATTCTAACAATTTTTTATTAATAGCTCTTAATATAACTGGATATTTTTGTGCCACCCTTTAAACCTAATGCTAATCATGATATATTCTATGCAAAGCATTCTTTTGTGCATATAAATAACATATTTTAATTTCCTAAAACTTCGTGGAAAGTAAAATTATTAAAATTTGATTTATAAAAATATCTCGCATACAACGCAATGCTTTGGAATAATTTTGAGCGGCCCTGTACATAAACCGATGATGGTATTTCCTCCATTTTATACAGGAAACATCCAATAGTGGACTTGAATAACATATTTCAATTTCATTAAAATATGTCTACAGTAAAGGCATGAAAATATGGTTTATAGAAATACCTCTCATAGAACACAATGCTTTGAAATAATTCGGGTGTACCTGTACACAAACCAGTAGAGGTATATACTCCATTTTCAATAGTGAACGTCCTATAGTGAATTTGAATAACATATACCAGTTTCAAGAAATTCCATAAATATTTACGGGAGTTAGAGAGCGAAAAGACAGAGAGAGACAGACAGACAGGCAAACCAAAGTCATTAACACTTTCAACCTTGTTGGAAAGTGTTAGAAATGTTAGAAAGTGTTAAAAACGCTTAATGCAATCAAAACAACAATTTTAGCAAATTTTTTAATAGCTCTTAATATAAATCAATATTTTTGTACCACCCTGTAAACTTAATGCTAATGCTCATGCTATAATGCTATATTTTATGCAAAGAGTTCTTTTGTGCATATAAATAACATATTTCAATTTCCTAAAACTTCGTGGAAAGTAAAGTTATTAAAATTTGATTTATAGAAATATCTTTCATACAACGCAATGCTTTGGAATACTTTTGAGTATCCCTGCACATAAACCGATGGTGGTATTTCCTCCATTTTATAAAAGAAACATCCAATAGTGGACTTGAATAACATATTTTAATTTCATTAAAATATGTCTACAGTAAAGGCATGAAAATATGGTTTATAGAAATACCTCTCATAGTACACAATGCTTTGAAATACTTTCGGGTGTACCTGTACACAAACCAGTAGAGGTATATACTCCATTCTCAATAGGGAACGGCCGATAGTGAACGTGATTAACATATATCAGTTTCAAGAAATTCCATAAATATTTACAGGAGTTAGAGCGCGGACAGACAGACGGACAGACAGACGAACAGACAGACAGACAGACAAACCAAAGTTATTAACAATTTCAACCTTGTTGGAAAGTGTTAAAAATGTTAGAAAGTGTTAAAAACGCTTAATGCAAACGAAAGAAAATTTTAGAAAATTCTATTAATAGCTCCTAATATAACTGAATATTTTTGTGTCCCCCTGTAAATCTAATCCTAATCATGCTATATTTCCTTCAAAGCATTCTGCTGTGCATATAAATAACATCTTTCAATTTCATAAATTTTCGTGTAAATTAAAGCTATTAAAAGTTGGTTTATAAAAATCTCTCTCATAGAACGCAATGCTTTGGAATAATTTTGAGCGGCCCTGTACATAAACCGATGATGGTATTTCCTCCATTTTATACAGGAAACATCCAATAGTGGACTTGAATAACATATTTCAATTTCATTAAAATATGTCTACAGTAGAGGCATGAAAATATGGTTTATAGAAATACCTCTCATAGAACACAATGCTTTGAAATAATTCGGGTGTACCTGTACACAAACCAGTAGAGGTATATACTCCATTTTCGATTGTGAACTTGAATAACATATACCAGTTTCAAGAAATTCCATAAATATTTACGGGAGTTAGAGCGCGAAAAGACAGAGAGAGACAGACAGACAGGCAAACCAAAGTCATTAACACTCTCAACCTTGTTGGAAAGTGTTAGAAATGTTAGAAAGTGTTAAAAACGCTTAATGCAATCAAAAGAACAATTTTAGCAAACTTTTTAATAGCTCTTAATATAAATCAATATTTTTGTACCATCTTGTAAACCTAATGCTAATCATGCTATAATGCTATATTTTATGCAAAGAATTCTTTTGTGCATATAAATAACATATTTCAATTTCCTAAAACTTCGTAGAAAGTAAAGTTATTAAAATTTGATTTATAGAAATATCTCTCATACAACGCAATGCTTTGGAATACTTTTGAGTATCCCTGCACATAAACCGATGGTGGAATTTCCTCCATTTTATAAAAGAAACATCCAATAGTGGACTTGAATAACATATTTTAATTTCATTAAAATATGTCTACAGTAAAGGCATGAAAATATGGTTTATAGAAATACCTCTCATAGTACACAATGCTTTGAAATACTTTCGGGTGTACCTGTACACAAACCAGTAGAGGTATATACTCCATTCTCAATAGGGAACGGCCGATAGTGAACGTGAATAACATATATCAGTTTCAAGAAATTCCATAAATATTTACGGGAGTTAGAGCGCGGACAGATATACGGACAGACAGATAGACAAACCGAAGTCTTTAACACTTTTCAACCTTGTTGGAAAGTGTTAAAAATGTTAGAAAGTGTTAAAATCGCTTAATGCGAACGAAAGAACGGTTTTAGCAAATTTTATTGATAGCTCTTAATATAACTCAATATTTTTGTGTCACCCTTTAAATCTAATCCTAATAATGCTATATTCCATGCAAAGCATTCTTTTGTACATATAAATAACATATTTCAATTACATAAATTTTCATGTAAATTAAAGCTATTAAAATTTGGTTTATAGAAATCTCTCTCATGGAACGCAGTACTTTGGAATGTCACAACCCATTTGTGGTGTTTACTCCATTTTATAGAAGAAACACTTGATAATGAACTTGAATAACATATTTCAATTTCATTAAGATTTGTGTGCAGTAAGAGTATGAAAATATGGTTTATAGAAATAGCTCTCATAGAACACAATGCTTTGAAATATTTTCAAGTGTCCCTGTACACAAACCAGTAGAGGTATAAACTCCATTTTCAATAGGGAACATATGATAGTGAACTTGAATAACATATATCAGTTTCAAGAATTTCCATAAATATTTACGGGAGTTAGAGCGCGGACAGACAGACAGACAGACAGACAAACGGAAGTCATTAACAAATTTCATCCTTGTTGGAAAGTGATAAAAAAAAGAGACAACGTAAGTTAAGATAGAGAGAAAAATTGAGTTAGTAAATACTTCGTCTATGTGATTGTCTCAGATGTTCTTCAGAACATCTGGTAACTTGAACTAAATATTTATTGATTGTTAACGATAATCTTTGAAGTCAAGTGATATTTACATAAAAAGGATACTTCAATAAATTTCTGGTATAAGAAGTTTTACAATTTGTTTATATTACAATTACTCATGTTTGCTGAACAATATCTTCAAGAAACGAATTCTATCATAATTCAAAATTCACTTATTAATAATAAATTATCATCTATATAATATGTTAAACATTTTTAAGAATACTAAGTTTATTTTGATAAATGTGTTCTCATAATATGCAATTGAGACTTAACCCATCGCTCTAGAATTTCAAAACTATTCTATTTTAGAACTCGAATTTTAATTTCCAGAACTGTCCTTAAAATCTATAGGTAAGAATATTAAGAGAAATTTTGTTACATGAAAAAGAACATGCATATATATAAAAAAAAAAAATAAAAAAAAAAAAACTGTAGACACGAAAACACACAATAAAATATAAGCAATGTGGTGAAGAAATAGTCGGATTAAAAAATTATTTGTTCCATTACGTAAAAGTGATATGCGCTGTGACAAAAACACAAAGAATTTTTTTTTATAATACCTGGAATAACTTCATTCATTTTCTATTTTTTTTTCCCTTACCTGTAAAGATAAAGGAATAAAAGAAATAATCAATCAGCATTTGTTTAAAAATACTTATTATTGAAATTAAATACCAGTCTGATCTTGAATAATCAATATGCAAGTTACCCGTAAATAATTCATAAAGGCACAAAATTTCTTTATTACACTGTTTACACTTGTATACTGTATAGTTTGTTCATCAAAAAATGAATGTTCAAACATTATAGGTCCACATTTTTAATTAATTGAATGTTACTTGGAAATCGTCTACATAAAAGCGCAAAAGTTGGTAATTACAATGTTCATATGATGGTCCTACTGATTATTAGTGATATGAAAATCTCCACATTATATCATACTTGCCAACCTAACCCGGAAGATTACAGTTCCCGCTCGTTTTCTAAACCACTTAATTTTTAGAGCAATTCTCTTCAAATTCATTTATGATTGAATAAGAAGAAAAGTACTCTAAAAAAAGACTGGTGTGCAGAAATAGGCGAAAAGGGGTGGGATTAACAATCTTCCTGGTTAGGTAGACAAGTATACTAAAGTAAAGCTAGCACTTTCGCGGCCGCATGTTTCTGTATTTTAGATAGTCACATGTATAACGCCCACATGTGGAAAAATAAATAACGTCCACATGTGGGCGTTATTCTTTCAAACTATATTATGTCAGAACAAGGTTTTCTGTGTCCATATTTATAAAACCTATGAATATACATAATAATTATACTCTTTCTAGTGAAAATATTTGTATTCATACTATTTTGTTTATATAGATATGAATATAAGGGATATTCTGAAGAAATATAGTAACATAAAAATTGCAAAAGAAACGCCTACTGGAGGAGTTACAGTTTTCCAAATGCGTGAATCTACGTCAGCGGTCGCGAAGGCGCAAGGAGAGTTTGCGCAGAATTCAACAAAATAATATGAGTAATCGAAATATCAATTTTTTTGCTAAACTTTTGATGCATTACTTTGAATTATCCTTCTTCTATGCATTTTGATTGCTATTTTGTTGCTCTGTTGTAATTTAAAACAACAGTAGTAATAAAACCAAGAGAGCTATTTTGAGCAATCTCTCCATATAATTTAGGAGTAATTGCGCACATGGGTATGAGAGATTGCGCTAAATTATAACTGCAATTTACATCATCAATAATAATAATTCATTTAAATGGCATTGCTCTAAGGTATCTATAAAGAAATGTTTTTGCATTGAGAGGGGATATTTCAGTTCAATAATTGAAAAAAAAAAAAAGTCAGAAAAATAAAAGAAATTTTAAAAGTACAAAAATTTATTTAAAGAAAAAGGATATATATATATTAAAGAAACAAACAAAAAGCAATCAAAAAAAAAAAAAAAAAGTTAAAGAATTAGACCAGAAATAATATTAAGTTACTAATTAACACGTTTAATTTAAAATTAGTATCTTACCTTTTCAACTAGAATGATTTCTTGTTTCCTGACCTAATCCCTCGTTGTCCACAATCATTGCACATATTTTACAGTCAGAAAACAACAATAATTAAAAAAAAAAAAAAAAAAAACGCGACCCCTCCACCTACATTCGCTGTAAACTATCGTAGAAACATTCAGCTGTTACCGATCGGTCTGTAATAACGTCTAGTTTATAATGGTATAGATAGATTTCGCTTAAGGGGTCGTCTATATATTAAAACAGGCATCAATTTCATTTTTTTCAAGGGCAACCCCCTATTTTTGATCTCATATTCAAATTTCTGAGATCATGGCGGTTCAGAAAAAGTACCTATTTATATATTATTAGGCAAGCCCCGGTTCGGGAACGAACCGAATTTCGAATGAGGGAAAAATTTCAAAATCAAATTCGAAATGTACAAAACTTGGCCTGATGCTGCCTGCGTGCCAATAGATCAAAATTTCTTAACGAAACCATTTTTTAATTCATGAAATCAATGAAGGTAGTGAATCAACGAAGGCTTTTCTCGCTTCGTTGGTCACTATATTTAAAGGAAACTCTTTTCTATATCGCTTTACAAACAAAAATAGAATTTAAAGAAATCATGAAATTGCATTTTCCTTTTCTTTCTTTTCTGTTTTTCAATATTTTATAATTTATATTTATAATTAATAATTTATATTAATATTATATTTTTTATGCGCTACAAAGTGACTTTTACGAAAGTGGAGTCCTTGGCGTAAAATGTCCGATCTATTTCAGCATCAAAATTTAAAAAATTACCCGGGATTATCAATAAGTAAAGCTCTTTACTGTAATGCTGAATTAGCTTTCATGCCAAGCGCGATTCATCTGCGCCAAAAACATAATATTTAAAGAAAAAGGAGGAAAATCTAAAATTGAGATATATTATTATTATTTATTATTATTATTATTTTTTTAACTCCATTTTCATATTTTAATTTTTTCATGTGTAGGAGCAAATTTAATATTTAATTTTTTTTTTCACGTGAAAGCATATTATATTTTATTTAAATTACAATTAAAAATTTAAATGTCCATTTATGAATGTGAAAAAAAAAAACCTTTTACCAGGTTATTTTATTCACATTTTAATTAATTTTAAAAATATAATTTAAATTTCGTTACAAATAAGGTTCCAAATGAAAGGGACATTTTTTCTGAATGCGTCGTTTTAATTAACTTATCGATCGGACAATTAGATTTTTTTAAAATTAACTAAAGTATGAAACGCTGGTAGCAACTTGTGTCAACACACAGACAGACTCAAAATCTCTTAGCCATTTGTATATAGAGAGCTATGAAATAGAATTTATTAAATAGTTAATTTTTAATAAACATGAAACAGGATTCCCACGGCCCGAATTTTTTCAAGCACTCTTCCACCTGTATTATCTAAAAATAAATTCCTTCTTAAATCTACACTGTACATTTAAGAATAAATTTATCTTAAGCTTTTTCTGGTGGAAGAGTCCTTTAAAAACCGTGGCCGTGGGAACCCTGGTAAAATATAATACCTCACTTTAATACCTCACTTCATATGTAAAAATTTAAATGCCTTGAATCATATGAACACTCCAATGTTGAATTACAAAAATCTAGATAGCAAGATTAAAAAAATAATAATAATAGTAATAACGATAATAATGATAATAATAATAACGGTAAAAAAAAAAAAAAGGTTTATTATTAAAAGGGGGAAAAAATCTACTTCTGTTGGGTATATTTTTATTTTATACAGTACGCCCCGCATGAAAGTGCTACTGTAACATTTCACATTTAATTTGAGCCGTATAAACCAACAATATGCAATATACAAAAATATAGGTAACAAGATTTAAACTTAAATCTGACAAATGATATTTAATATTCAATAAAAAAGAGATAATGTTCAAAATCATTCCTATTTTGAGTAATAGATCGTTTATACGTTTCTCTAAAACATCAAATTATTTAACAAATTCATGATTAAATAACTGAAATTTTGTCATCAACAATGGAAACGGTAAATTTTACTCGTTTATATATGCAAGAGTTCTATAAAGTGTCAAAGAAACTAAAATTAAAAACACAAGAAACATTTTTTTATAGTAAAAATATATTGTTTCAGAAAAAGTCAGAGGGTGGGGTTTATCATTAGTTTGGAATGCCATTAAAATTTCCCGCCAGCAATGGGTTAAATTTACAAAAATAGGTTAATTTGTATTGAAAACGTCGAAACCTTTCTTAGAAAACAATAAAAAACAAAACAAAACAATAAATAAAACTAGTATGTTGTGGCCACCACAAGACTTTCTTCTATATTTTTCTATACAAATTCACTCAGTAACAAAAAAAAAAAAAAAAAAAAAATTACTATTTTTTTTCCAATTTTTTTTTTTTTTTTTTTTTTTTTTAGGGGTGGGGGGAAGCGATGTTCCCACATGCACAAATATTTTTTTTTTTCAAATTAACTACTACTATTATCAAAAATTCATATTAATTTTACAATCACAGGTTAAGAATAGTTCTCATTATGTACATTTATACGAAATTTTGTCCTATACAGCCATGTTAAAAATTTAGAAAAAATACGATCACAGCGCCACCTGTTGAGCGATTGATCCCCAAATCTAATCAGCACCAGTTTATGTCAAAGGCCAACTAAATACCAAGTTTGGTTAAATATCGTAAAAAAAAAAAAAAAAAAAAAAAAAAGATTTATTTTCTAAGGTTTTTTTTTTTTTTTTTTTTTGTTAAAAGTAAATAAAAATCCATAACTTTGTTATAAATTATCACAGATTTGTAGTTCAACCATTCATTTTAAAGGTATTGACGAGACCTTTTGAAAGATACCCATCTTGAAAATTTACTCCACTCAAGGGGATACTTCCCCCCTAGGGGGGGTGGCGAGGCTCCTACACATACAAAAGAATTTTCCCAGTTCACTATCTCTATTATAAATAATTCTTGTAAATTTCATAATGATTACTACAAAATAATTCTCTTTATGCACATTTATACAAAATTTTGTCCTATATCACCATGTTAAAAATTTAGAAAAAGCGGGATGGCAACGCAACCTGTAAGACAATTTTTACCAAAAGTTGATAGGCACTAATTTATGTCAAGGTGCAACTACATACCAATTTGTATAAAATTCTGTGCAGTAGTTCCTGAGATACAGTTGCCACAAAATTTTGTCACACACACACACACAGACGGACCGACAGACAGACTGACAGACAGACATTTTCTAAAAATGGTCAAATCGTGTTCTGAAGCTCTCAAAACGTGTAAATCCATCAAAAACCCGAGGCCGAAAATTTTTACGAATTCAATACTTTCTTCTATTGAATATAGAAGAAAGTAATAAAATATAAATTTTCAGTATTTCACTCAATTTGCATAAATTGGTCTGATCAAAGCCTCCTAAAGTAGATGCCTGTCTAATGGCTCGGAAGCTTGGTAACAGTTGAAGCGGTAGACAGCGCCACCTGGTACAGATTGCGCGACTTATTCAACGGCCCCCAAAACTTTTTAAAAGGGGGATATGATATACATAGAAGGCGAATAGAATCGAAGAAACGTCTATTATATGTATCATATATCACTTCTTAAAATTATTGGTGGCAGTTGAATAAAAATGTCAAGCAATCTCTAATAGGTGGCGCTGTCTACCGCTTCAACTGTTGCCAATACCGAAGAAGAGTCCATAATAGATTTTATAAACGAAAATAATAATAATAATAATAATAATAATAATAATAATAATAATAATAAAATTAAAATAAATTAAAATAAATAAAAAATAAATAAAAATAGATAAATTAATAAATAATAAAAAATAAATAAAGATTCTGTATTTAAAAAAGCATATAATAAATATTTTATATTTCATTATGTTACGTCATGCTATAAAATTTAAATAACATAAAGATTACAAACGATACAGTAAACGAATGCGAAAATATCACAACAAGATTAAAACAGAAAATCCGTTTTAAAAAATCTTATAAAAACTATTAAATATTAATTATAATAATTAAAAAAAAAAATGTTCACTGCGTATTGTTCTTTCAAGCAATAATCCTCCAATTACCGCGTTTCCTATATCATGACGTTTAACTTGAGTACTTTGGCACTTCAATATTGAAATACCAAAAAAAAAAAAAAAAGGAGGGCAACAGGGTTAAAATCGAATTTTAGCAGTGAGAATCTAGAAAAAGTTATGTAATATTTAAGAACAATGTCTTAACATTTCAGAATCGGGTATATTACTTCTTGCAACGTAAGCCACACCTTTATACATTTTTCTAAAACTTTTCAATATAAAACAAAATTATTTTACATATTTTCAATTAAATCATTTAAGTTTCGTATCTTCAGCATTCGATGTAGGAAATGCAATTTCATACCAGCGTCATATATACAGTAAAATACCAATATAGAAACTAGTTTTTTTTTTTTTTTTTTTTTTTTTTTTTTTTTAAATATTGTTTCAGCAATATAGAGGCGGGGCTTGATTTTTTTTGGATGTCTTTCACAGTCTCTCGCCTGCATTGCGATAATTTTATAAAAAAATAAGCCATTTGTATAATAAACAAAAAAATGCTGCTTAGAAAACAATAAGAATATTATAAGATAAACTAAAATAGATTTCATCAAAATATATACAGATATTTTTCACAGCGGATACAAATTGTAGCAAGTGACGGCCCCTTAATAACAATAAAAAATTAAATATCACTGTAACTCAAAAAATAATGTTAGGAACGACCTGTAAATTTGGAAACTCGTGTTTTTGATGATACCCGTTCTATTCGTGCAAAAATTAACATAGGTCATGATTAATAATTTTTTTCAAATATGAATTTATTAATAATTTTCATAATTTATTTTATTTATTTATTTTTTATTTTTTAAATCAGGAATATGCATGGAATATGTTTGGGTCACTTCATTCTAACGCATAAAGAAAAAAAAAAAAAAAAAAAAAAAAAAAGGAGAGAGAGAGAGAGAGAATTTGAATATAATATTTTTTGAGAAGATATGATGAATTAATGTTTTTCACATTCATTTAACATTAGCATCCCCATACTTAGACAGCTTATAGGCCTATGAAAAATTAAGCAAAAATATATAAACTATGCCATTTTCCGCGATGATTTGATCCAAATAATTTAAATAAATTATAAAATATGGAGCTGAAAAAAAAATGAAGTTAATGCCAGTTTTAATATGTAGACTACCCCCTAAACAAAATGTACCTATACCTTTATAAACTAGACGTTATTACAAATCGATTTGCTGCCAGCCGCATTTTTCTACGACATTTTATGGCGAAATTATGTAGGGGAATGGCTTTTTTTTTTTTTTTTTTTTTTTTTCTGACTGATGCGAAATTATTGTGTAACCACCTGCTACTAGTGAGCCTGTACGAGACGATGTATTCGACCTTTTATTGAGATATCACCAATAATTTGTAAGTGATTAGTACATTTATACTTAAAACTTTGTAGGGGAGTTTGAATTAGAAATCCCCAAATCTGGGGACACTGCTCTGAACGTTATACTGATGTTGATTGAACGAAATTGTAAGATGCTAGTAAAAATATGTTTGTATGATGATCCAGTTATCTTTGACGTTTTTGATTCAATATGTAGTCTCTATACATTCGGGGTCTCCTTATTTTAAATAATTTTACAACATTCTGGGAGTAAATATATTAAATAAAAAAGTTCGATGCGACTACGCTTACAAATAATTTCCATAAACATCTCAAATTCTTGTTATACACCAGAGTTTTCATCCCTTCCGTAGGGGATCAAAATCGTGATGGCATGACTTCGGACCATCCTTAGTGGTGCGTCCCAGACCGTCGCCTATTACCCATTGCGCAGTTATAGTGCGACGTTAAACCCAACCAACCAACCAGAGTTGCCAACTTTTATAATTAATTTCGGGCAATGCTAGCTCCGCCTTCTTTTCATGCTACTATATTTTTAGAATAATTTTTTCTTATTCAGTCGGAGATAAATATTAATGAAAATTACTCTAAAACATATATGAAAAAAGGGTGGCGCAAATGTTTCGGAATAAATTATAAAAGTTAGCAACTCTGTACCACAACCAAAAGTATTTCTAATCTCCTGTGTTAGAGGATATGCAACTTCTTTCTCCGATCATTAAGCAATTGAATTTAGAACATATGTAATGTTTTTTTTTTTTTTTTTTTTTTTTTTTTGAAAGCCGCTGAGTTTTTGAATTTTTTATAAATGGTGACAAGACGTTTGCATAGAGGCCAACATTTTAATTTATTCTACAATATTTTAAGCCCCGCTTTTATTTCATACCACTTATGTTTTGAGCGTAATTTATTCTTTGTTTATCGAAGTTATATACTGGTGAAAATTTTTCTATAAATAAAGTGTTGCGAATTAAAGGCGGGGCTAAAAAAGCTCTGGAATAAATTAAAATAATGGCATCTATGCGTTTGTCCTAATTGTCCCATCGGAAAGCAGGCCAGAATCGAAAAAACTTGGATTTAAATTTTTTTATAAATGTCATAGTTCGTACAGTCCTTGAATTTTTTAAAATTTTCTGCACCATTATTAATTTTATAGCAATTTGGGATATTAAAAATATTTTAAAGCTTTAAAGGAAATATGTCGTATAAATATACTGTCGGGAAAGTCCTAGAAAAAAAGGTCTGACGTACAAATAAGGAATGTATATTAAATGTGCATTATTCACGTTTATTTTCTTCTGGAGAACAGTGAATCTGTTGTAAGTAGATTTTTTATGTTAAATCTAGAGCGAATAGATTATATGCAAATTTAGGGACTAAACTTTTAGATATGGGGCTTTTGTATTCTTCACTGTACTATTCCTTTCCTGTCTCAGTTTTGGGACACGAAATAAATTACTGTTCTGAAATATTTTCTAATTAAGCCATTTTATTTTAAGTGGTAACAATCTTTCACTTGACATTGACACAAAGAACACATCAGAGTGCCCGGAATATAAAAAGTTACTCTATATATTTAATATAATTTTTTATTTAAAATATAATAACAATAATAATAAATTCGAATCAAGAAAAAATTGACATTTAGGAAAAGGAGGAAGAGATGGTGTTGAGCAAAGTATTGGCTCTCAGAAAATAGGAAAGACTGATTGTGCTCCCAATGATTTTTTGAAAAGTTGTCTTCTATGTTTGTGTACAGTCGGGGAAAAAAAAACGCAACACCCGCTGTAATTTCGTTATTAATTGACGCAGGAACATCTAATACACATCATTCAACAGGAAATTCAAAGCACTTTCTGAATATGTCGTCAAATTTTGAATTAGGGGTCATCAACATATTGAAACGACTGCCAAGTTTGATTTCTTCAATAGCAACACCCAGTTTCGACTTCATTTTCGAATTTCTGAGAGTCTGGCAGTGCGGCAAAGTATGCTGTTTGTATACTTCATCTTTAGTATTTATAGAGTTATAATAAGAAATGTGTTAGGGGGTTATCTATAAATGTAGAAAAATAAAATTAAGATCCTATAAAAAGTAGAAAAATTTTAAAGTTTCACACCGGAAATCTTTCAGGAAGAAAAATTATTTATAAAAATTAATAAAACGTTGATTAGTTTTCAGTTCCTTAATTATCCTGAATTCAATTTTTTAGGATTATATATACTTCAGTACTTTTTTTGATAATTTTAGGTCTATTTAAATACATTACACTTGCGATTACTACATACAGTACTCTGTGAAAAGAGCGTAATATTTTTCAAGTAAAAGTGTCTATTATGGCTGTACTGATCACAAATAAAGCTTACATTTTCTTTCGTAGGTGTAACATAATATACGAAATGAAATAATATATATATATATATATATATATACAACAACTCATAAACTAAATCTTTCGGATAAATTATTGTAAGTGTTCATGAAGTAAATATTAAACAATTTTAATCGCACTTACCAGTTTTAGATCAGTTGAAATCTTTGGAACTGTACGATTCGTTTTATAATTTCTATGAAAATATAATTTCTTAATTAACCCTTTCGCGACCGCTTACGTAGATTCACGACATTTGAAAATCTGTAACTCTGTCAGTGGGCGTTTCTTTCGTAATTTGTGCGTTACATATTTCTTAAGTGTGTACCCAGTGTTCATATTTTTGCAATAAAATATACTATGGATAGAAATATATTGATTAGAAAGAATAGAATTATAATGTATAGCCATTTGTAATATAATTGTGAATACAGAAAATTTGTTCTGAAATATTTTATTTTGAGAGTATAACGCCCGTAGGCGGGTCTTACTGTCAAAAAGACAAAATCCTGCAGTCGCAAAAAGTGTTAAAATATATTTTTAAAAGTTAAAGTATGTTTTTAAAAATGTATAAAGTTAAACTATATTAATAAAATTTTAAAGAATAAAGTGTCCTTAAAATAATAATCCTCCCCCTACAAAATAAATAAATAAGTAAATAAATAAAATAAAATAAAGCAATATATGAAGCAAATGATTAAGCCTTTTTTTAACTATGACGGTAGTTAAGAAACGATTTTACAGGTCTGTCTTGCATTCCAATTCCATTCGTTTTTTATATTTGACAATTTCACATTAAATCTATTTTTATATTTAAAACAGTAAACCCCGCCTATTTAGTTAATTTTTTTCTTCTAGTGTTTGCTTAAAAGATTCAAAATTAATCACCAATTAATCGATGAAGTAAATACCACTTGTGCATATTTTTGTCAACATAAAATAAGGGGTTTAACACGAATACTCAATGTCACATTTACTTTTCTTTACTATATTGTTTTGTTTTGAAGAACGATGAAGGCGGGGCTTGTCTTCTTTAGAAAACAGGAATTCTTGATGCTAACACTAATGTCTAAAAATTATCATTTTTGTTTCATTTCTTTGAGTTTGACGTTGTTTTTAAATAATTTGAGCCGTAAATAAAAAATAAAAGTATTTTGTTTAATTTTCTTTGTTATTTTTTAAGATTTGATTCGTTATCTCATGCAAAACTATATAAGAGACGGCCCCCTAAACCAGTCCAAAAGAAAGATTTATTTATATCTCGAAAACTAATAACTGCAATGAGCTGCAAATTTGCACAGCCATATTTTTCAGCATTAGGATTCATTTTATGTAAAAATTAATATAGGTCATAATTCATAATTTTCATGAATATGAATTTATTAATATTTTTCAGAAATAAAAATATTTTCCAGAATTAAAAGTAATGATGGATTATGTTTGGGTTTCTTCACTGTATCTCGTAAAAAAAAATTATATCGATCAAGTTATTTTTTATGAAGATATTAATAAACGTTTGAAATACGACTTTAACATTAGCACCTTCAAACTTTGAACGCTTATAACTCTGTGAAAAAATGAGTAAAATATACAACCAATATACTTTTTCGCGTTGTCGCGATCCCAGGAATTCAAATATAAAATAAAAATAGGGTGTTACTATTGAAAAAATCAAAGTTGGTGCGCGTTTTAATATTTAGACGACCCCCAATTCGAAATTTCAGTTTATTTTCTGAAACTACTCACAATTCCCCCGTCGAATGATACCTATTACATTTTTCTACATTGATTAACAACGAAGTTACGTTGAGTGTTGCGTTTTTTTCCCCCCGACTGTACATTAGTTAACTTCTATTATATACAATGAAAAGGAAGAAAGTTTCGTGATGGCCAAAACATCCTTTTATATATATACAGTAGAAACTTGGATAATTCGAAGTTTAAGGGACCAGAGAAAAATTCGAAATATCCAAAAATTCGAATTACATATACTCTTTTGTCAAAAAGAAGAGATAAATTAAAAAATTAAAACTCTACGATCAAAGATTTGACACATAAACTTTATATCTAAGAATATTGCTACATTTTTTTTTCCCACCCATTAAATCAATATTTTTTACGAGCTTAATTATTCAACGTTTTAAAAAATAGTCAGATATTTTTTATTGCTTCTTTAAGTACAATCTTTGTGTCATAGTATATGACTTCAACCTATCAACTGATACAAAAATAGAATCTTCTATATTAGGCACGACTTTCAATTCAAAAAAACCTCGAAGCTCATGTATATGCACTATATCTTCTGATACACTAGGTCGGTGCTTCTCTTGTACTTCTTTATCCTTCGTTTCAAAGACTGTTTAAAAAAAAAATAATGCACTTAGCTGAGAAAAATCTTGCGAAAAAAATTTACTGTAACATTTTAAAGGTAATCGTATGAAAAATTCGAATTATCCAAAATAGAATTCAAAGTATCAACTATGTTTTAACATTATTTTAATACAAAATTCGAGGACAGAGTAAAATATCCGAATTATCCAGAATTTCGAATTCGAATTAAAAAAGTTCTAATTATTCAAGTTTTACTGTACAGTCGGTAACAAAAGTGTCCTAACACTAGCAAAAATTCCTATATAAAAAAAGTACACTTCATACGGTTATGTTAAATAAATCCTTGTCGAATCCTGTTATTAGTCAGTGTAAGAACATGATTTGATAAGGATTTATTTAACAAAACCGTATGAAGTGTACTTTTTTTACATAGGAATTTTTGCTAGTGTTCGGACACTTTTGTTACCGACTGTATATATATATATATATATATAATTTCGGTTTTTATTTTGAATAACAAATAAACTTTGTCAGTAACTTAACGTAAAAGGTTTAAATGTGAAATTTCGAAAATTTATTTCAAAGGACGTTTTTCCGGTGGAACTTTATTTCAGGTGACGATTATCCGGGAAAGGGTTTTTTTTTTTTTTGTAAAATTTCGAAATTTATTTCCAGGGACGTTTTTCTCCGGAGGGACCTTTTTTTCAGGTGCTGCTTTTTCAGGGTGAAATTTCTTCCAGGGGATGTGCTTTACAAAG
The DNA here is from genome assembly GCA_963930645.1 of Salticus scenicus. Classification (NCBI taxonomy): domain Eukaryota; kingdom Metazoa; phylum Arthropoda; class Arachnida; order Araneae; family Salticidae; genus Salticus; species Salticus scenicus. The sequence continues at coordinate 223,207,483 of OZ005659.1, read as the reverse complement.
GACGTATTTTCCTTGTGACGTTTTTCCCGGTGTCATTTCTTCCTGGTACCTTAAGGCCTACGGGCTGAAATTATTTAAAGTGTGATAACGTCTAATAACACTTATTCGATTGGAATGGAAATTTACATAGATATCATTGTCACATAATCTGTATAGATTTTGGTGAATCTAGCACTTATAGTTTTTTCACAGGGGAACAAAGAAGAATTCTTTATCATTATACTATGGCCTATGAGCTCAAATTATTCTTAGTGTGATAGCGTTTAAAAGTCTTATTTGGTAGCGATAAAAATTTATATGCATGTTATAGGTCACTGTCACACAAACTGTACGCATTTTAGTAAATCTAGCAATTATAGTTTTTTTTTTTTTTTTTTACGGGGACACAAAGAATTTTTTTTTTTTTTTTTATCATTTTAGCTCATGAGCTCAAATTATTCAAAGTACAATAGAATATAAATGCGTTATTCGAATGAAATGAAAATTTATATACATATAATAAATCACCTTCACATAAATTGTATGAATTTTAGAGAATCTAGTACCAATAGCTTTTTACAGGAACACAACGAAAACTTCTTTATCATTATGACTCATGCGCTAAAATTATTTAAAGTGGAACAGCGTCCAAGTACTTTATACGACTGAGCTGAAAATACCTGTTATATACATATTATAGGACACAGTTGCTCGAATTTTATAACTTTTGATGAATCTAGCACGTGTAGATTTTTAAGGGACACGACGAAAAATTCTTTATCATTATGATTTATGGACTAAATTAATTTGAAGGGAAATGGCGTTAAATTAATCAACGTACTCTACGGAGAAAATACGCAAACACCCTATTATAATTTTATCTTTTGTTTATTTAACGATTTCTCTTACTTAATTTATTTGTATACCATTACTTACACAATGTTAGAAAAGTCGAGTGAAGTCACTCCAGACTTTTTTCTTTTGTCAGAGCCTGATTAAGGAGGAAGCACACATTATTTATACTTACACCGTTATTTTTTAACAAATACTTTCCTCCTATAATAAACAGAAAATTCTCATTAAAAATTATTTTAAAAGAATTCTGGTGTCTAATAACGGTGAGTAAATTGGATTGTTTTACACCGTTCATTTTTTATAAAAAATATTTTCTCGTTAAAGCGTGGAATTTCTATGACATGAAGCAAAAAATAATTGTAAAAATATTCCGGTGAGAACGGAGATAATATGTGCTTCCCCCTTAATCAGGCTCTGTCTTTTGTTATACTAAACAAAAGATATATAATAAATAAGATAAACATTTTGATTTTATATCATTAATAATTTCACATATTGTTTTTAATTTTATACCACTTTTATTATTATTATTATTATACTACATTCTCTTCATTTTTATTGTATAATAAAAATGTGTGAACTATCTTTAACATTATAGTATACATATAGATTTTGAATGACTTCTTCCTTTTTCATGTAACCATCTGGTACTTCAAACTGAAAATGTAGAAAAGTTTTGAAATAACATAGCCTACAGTAACGTCCATTTTGTGAAAACCAAAGTCGTGACTGGAATAAAGTAATCCAATTTTATTTGTTGTATACGAATTTCAGTTTTTAGTAAATTTGTTTCGTGAATGCAGGGTTCTCTGTTTCTGTGCCAAATATAGAATTGTTGTTTTTAATTTAAAAGAAAGAAAGTACCTAGTTTATTCTACTATAGTTTTTGCCCTCTTATTTTCAGATTATTTTACTTTTTTAAAAATTACACATTTGTATTATTATAAAACTGAAATTATAAATCAGAAAAAAATTATAAATTTATTTGTTTATTTGGATTGCAAGGTAATAAATGTCAGTCTTTTGCTCATTGTATAAAAAAGAAAAAGCTTTACATCTCATGCAAAAACTATTTGAATATACGAAAGAACAGTATCACTTAACACGAAATAAATCACTTTTTAACAAATACAATATGTCTAAAACAATCTATAGCTGTCAACTTTTGTACTTTTCTTTTCTAGTACCACAATTTCAAAGTAGTTATTTTTATTTTTATTTTTTAATCAGAGAGTTTAAGCATCTAAATAAAGCAAAACTTTTATTCGTAAATAGTGCTGATCAAAATGCGGAGCTGCTCTTTATTCGGCTTGTTCTATGTTACCAAGAAATTGAGATCAGAAAATGGAGATTATAAAGATTTTACTTAAGTAGCTAAGTTTGTATTTATGTGTAGTTTGTTTATTTAATAGTCAATAGTTGTAGAAAAATAGTTCTAAATATATATTTGTACTGATAAGTATAAAGGATTTAAGTCCATATTCTCGATTTTTCAGGAGACGAAAAATAAAGTTAAACTAACTAAAAACTAATAAGCAGAATCGATTAGGAAAAAGGGATTATGTTAGTTTATACGCTTTATACTATTCAGTGAGTGTCAATCTTCATTTAATAAAGGGAAAAATTGAATTAAATATTTTTTACCAAAGATTAATGCTAAATTTCTGACTTGAATCTTTTTTTACCAATGGATTTTCTCAAAGACTAAATGACATGGATTTAAATCCTTTATACCAATCGATAGAGAATTTTTTTCTGAGTCTGACTATGTACTTCACTCAAAATCGACATTTTTGGACTTAAATCCTTTATACTTATCAGTACAGATATATATATATATATATATATGCACGAAGGTAGAATTTCTTTTATTTACTTCAAATGAATTTCATTTATTCTTCAAAAATTATGTAAAATAATAAATGGTTCCAAAAAATGCATTTTACTATTTTTTATATCTTATGTTTAATTAAAAATAACAAAATCCTATTCTCTACCCATCGCTGCGTGAAGTCATAATCGTAATACTTGGCATTTGATTCTTTCCCAGCTATTTTACATTTCGATTCTATATTCCCTTTATTTAAAATGTTAGCTTCAGAAAGGTACAACTAATCTCTGGTCGATATTCTCCCAAGAATCGTTCAATGTTCTTCCATTATTCCTTTTCAAGAATAGTTTTCACAGAAATAAAGGTAATTTCTTGTTCTTGTCTGTCTGAAATTAATTAGGTCTGCCTGAATGAAAGACAATTTATTCTGACTTTGATAGAAAAATCAAATCTTTTAATCTAACTACAAGGGAAAGGCGGAGAATCAAACTCAGGTTTGAAACTTTGAAATATATCTTCTAGAATATTGCGAGATTGGAACCGATTCCTTTCTCTTACAGTCGGATTTCTAAAGTTTGTTTCAGTTTTCTTTCTTTCTTTTTTCTTTTCTTTTCTTTCTTTCTTTCTTTTTTTTTTTAACTTTTAATTTTGTACAGTATTTAATTTTTTTACAATTACGTACCTAGCATATTTCTGTACTGATAAGTATAAAGGATTTAAGTCCATATTCTTGATTTTTCAGGAGATATAGTTAAACTAACTAAAGTTAAAATAAAGTTAAACTAACTAAAAACAAATCAGAAGAATCGGTTAGGAAAAAGGGATTTCGTTGACTTATACCGTTTATACCATTCAATGATTGTCAACCTACATTTAATAATGGAAAAAAATTGAAATAAATACTTTCTACCATACATGAATGGTAAATTTCTGACTTGAACCTTTTTTTTTTTACCAATGGATTTTCTCAAAGACTAAATGACATAGACTTAATTCCTTTATACCAATCGATTGAGAATTTTTTTCTGAGTCTGACTATGTACTTAACCCTTTGCGGCGCAAGACAATTCGGATTATTTAAATTATACTGTCACCGGATTTTATGAACTAAATTAAACTAAAAGGAATTTTAAATTTTAAGTTAAAAAAAAAAATTGGCCTTTTCTGATATGTTATAAACTTAAATTTCAGCTAAAAATTTTCCGGGATGAATTTTTTCAGCTGGATCTTAAATTTTGCGTCCTCGCAGCGAGGACAGCGCGCGTTAAGGGGTTAACTCAAAATCGACATTTTTTGGACTTAAATCCTTTATACTTATCAGTACAGATTTAGAAACAATAAATTTCTCTGTTTCTGGTCAGAGTCTGATTAAGGGGGAAGCACACATTATTTATACATACACCGTTATTTTTTAACAAATACTTTCCTCCTATAATAAACAGAAAATTCTCATTAAAAATTATTTTAAAAGAATTCTGGTGTCTAATAACGGTGAGTAAATTGGATTGTTTCACACCGTTCATTTTTTATAAAAAATATTTCCTCGTCAAAGCGTGGAATTTCTATGACATGAAGTAAAAAATAATTGTAAAAATATTCCGGTGAGAGCGGAGATAATGTGTGCTTCCCCCTTAATCAGGCTCTGTTTCTGGTTACATTTAAATAAACTAAATAAAACGTAAAAGATACGTTTGACGACCAAATAGAATAATTTAATAAAAAAAAAAAAAAATTGAAAAATGTCATTTATATAACTTTGAATGTAAAACTAATTTCTAAAACATTTATTATGACCGTTTTCGTCGTTCTAGTGTTAAGTGAGTTATTTCTTTAAGATGCGTGAATTTATTTCCAGAAAAATAAATAAATATTTTTTACACAAAAATTTATTTCCTATGTTATTTAGTGCAGCTGAAATATTGCATCTCAATCATTTAACTAAACATTTTTTATTCAGAACTTAAGAAATAACAAATAAAACACACGGAAACTTTCCAATCACGGAATCTATTAAATTTCGAAGAAGATAATTAAAACAAAGAACAATTTTCAAAGATATGCACGAAATGTAATGTGTAAGACTAAAAAAATAAAAAGTAAATAAAATAAATAAAAAATAAAATAATATTTACTCATCGTTTTGAAATATTTCTCGTCTGTTCTGTTTATTTTTGCTGGACTCTATGCTGTCCTATTTTGTATAAAATTAAAAATTACAGTTTTCAGTTTTCTTTTTCTTTTCTTCCTTCCTTCCTTTCTTTTTTTTTTTCTTAAGAAATTACTTAAGGTACCTTCCATAGTTATTATATGTTAAAATCTGCAGTCTTTTGAGATCACAGAACATCAGTCATGGCCAACATTTTATTTTTCTAAAGTACTGTTAGTACCCACCCTTTTTTTCACAACACTTTATTTGTAGAAAAACTTTCTTCAATATGTAATTACGATTAAATATGGAAAAAAATATATACTTAAGGAAAAAAAAATGTTTTCATAAAGGGGCAAGTGCTAACAATCTTTCTCAGGGTTCGTACGGGCCTTATTTTTTCCCTGAGTCTTATACCAGTAATTTCTTAGAACGATTTTTGTTATAAAATAAGTCTTTCTGATTAAGAGGAATTTTATTGTTTTAGAATAAAGGTGTGAGACTCATGGAAAATATAAGGCACGTACAAACCCTGTTTCTGAATAAATTAAAATGCTGGCATATCTGGAAACTTTCTCTCTATATATCTTATAAATGCTTTCTGAAGTGAACGAATACGATCATGAAGTCTTTTAAACGCATTGCCTGAATAATATGAGGAAAACAAAATCCACCAATCACAAACCGTTGTATTTAAATAACTATGATATCTTGTTATTTTGTTCATGCATAAATTTAGAAAATTACATTTTTAGAAAGATTTAAAAATATATACACAATATTTAAAAACTTATAAAATAATAATTGTAATATATATTTCACCTTAACAAAGATACTTAAAAATTCGCATGCCTCAGTTATTTTATTCCCGTGATTTTTATGTAGTTCATATAATTTTGAAGTACGTTGTAATACATTGACTGAGAAATTTTACTTTCTTCTATATTCAGTCGAAGAAAACATTGGTTTCGTAAAATTTTCGACTTCGGGTTTTTGATGGATTTACATGTTTTGAGAGGTCCAGAACACGATTTGACCATTTTTAGATAATGCCTGAATGGTTGTGTACTAGAACATTTTGTGCCAACAGTATCGTAGGAACTACTACACATAATTTTATAAATACAAGCTGATATGTAACTACACTTCCATATGAATTAGTGCTCATCAACTTTTGGTGAAAATCACCGAAATGTTACTCCTGATAATATGATTTTTTTAAATTTGTAACATGGCGGTATATAACGAAATTTCGCATAAATGAGCACAATGAGAATTATTATTATAGCATAATTATGAAATTAAAAAGAATTATTTATAACACTAATAGTCATACTTGCCAACATCTTAATTAATAATCCGTAGTGTTGTTAGTCCCGTTCTTTTTTTCCCACCAGTAATTTTTTAGAGTAATATTCTGCAAATGCAATTACGATTAAATAAGAAGAAAAATAAAAAGATACTGGTGTGAAAAAGAAGGCGGGGCTAACAATACTACGGAATATTAACACTTTCTGGACCGCATGATTTTGTCTTTTTGACAGTAAGGTCCGCCTGTGGGCGTTATTCTCCCAAGATAAAATATTTCAGCACAAAATTTTATGTATTCCATTTATATTACAAATGGATATACATTATAATTATATTCATTCTAATCAATATATTTCTATCCATAGTATATTTTATTGCAAAAATGTGAATACTGGGTGCATATTTAGGAAATAAGTAATATACAAACAGAGCTGCCAACCTAATCCGGCAAATTGTTAACGCCTATTGAAAAACGCCCCTTTTTCTACACCACTTAATTTTTAGAGTATTTGTTTTCTTCATTCATCGTAAATATATCAGTACAAAAACCCTTAACGGGTTAAAAGTTTGTGACGCAGCTACTTTATCACTATAAGAATTTGAAATATGGGTCTTAAAAATAATGATATCAAGTTTTAAGTGACGCTCTTCTATTAGTTAAAATATACATAGATTTTCTTATTTGATCATTCGCTTTTTTCTTTTATTTATATTTACAATGCAAACATAATATTTTTAACTTCAAGATAAGACAAATATATAAAATATACTCACTGATGCTTTTTCATTTTCATTTCAATTTCAAAATAACAGTTTTAAAAGGAATGATATAAAAATTCCAGTCACGCCTCGGTGTCATTTTAAAAGATTTGTTTTTAGATTCCATTAAAATTACCTTTGTTTTGTCTGATAAAGTATATTTACACATTCAAACAGTGCTTTTAATTTTTAAATATGCTGTCAAATAATCACACTTTCACTGAGTTTGCATTATAAATAAAAATTATTTATTTCAATAAATCGATTTGTCTTTTGCGTCACGCTATCCAAAACTGTGAGTAAAATATATGTAAATGTTATTTTGTATCATAGTATCCAACTAAGTGAGAATTTCTGCAAAGAGACAGTGTGATGCAAAGAAAACATTTGCACAAATTTTACTTGCAGTTTTGGATAGCGTGACGCAAAAGACAAATCGATTTATTGAAATAAATAATTTTTATTTATAATGCAAACTCAGTGAAAGTGTGATTATTTGACAGCATATTTAAAAATTAAAAGCACTGTTTGAATGTGTAAATATACTTTATCAGACAAAACAAAGGTAATTTTAATGGAATCTAAAAACAAATCTTTTAAAATGACACCGAGGCGTGACTGGAATTTTTATATCATTCCTTTTAAAACTGTTATTTTGAAATTGAAATGAAAATGAAAAAGCATCAGTGAGTATATTTTATATATTTGTCTTATCTTGAAGTTAAAAATATTATGTTTGCATTGTAAATATAAATAAAAGAAAAAAGCGAATGATCAAATAAGAAAATCTATGTATATTTTAACTAATAGAAGAGCGTCACTTAAAACTTGATATCATTATTTTTAAGACCCATATTTCAAATTCTTATAGTGATAAAGTAGCTGCGTCACAAACTTTTAACCCGTTAAGGGTTTTTGTACTGATATTATTACTTTTTAGAGGTTATTGATCAAAAAATTAAAACGAGTCGTTCCGGCTCATAGGAAGGTTAGGTTGATTTATCTTTTCTTATGAAGATGCCACCATCTTTTTTCAAAATGACAGCTACAATTTATTAATGAACTTGGTAGATTTATTAAAGAGGTCTATTTACATATGGAGTTTTAAGCAAATCGGTTCAAAAGTTATTGTGATAATTTTCAAGTGGCCACCATTTAGAAACAAAGGACAGAGTGACTGAGATGCCCAGTGAACTTATCAAAGATATTTGAATATGTCAACTGTGCAAATGCGATTCAAACCGATTCCATATTACAAAAGTTATTGTAATAAAAAATTTTTAAGTGGCCGCCACTTGGAAACAAAATGGTGGAGCAAGTTGCCTAGCAAACTTTTCCAAGATATTTAAACTGTATTAAATTCACTCCCCAACTTTGATCTGAACCCAGTGGCGCCGATTATGTGGGGGGCTTGAGCCCCCCCAGAAAATTTTCTGTAAGGGATCAGCCCCCCCAGAAATTTTGAATACTGATTCTCTATTAAACAAGAAATTCTTTCCTCTATTTCTTATTTAGTTTCTTACCAAAATCATAGCTGTAAAATAAGGTTGTTGCAATTGAAAATGGACATAAATCGACTAAGAAAAAAAGAAAGAAAAACAAGAGAGGCTGAAAGTCTCTGTATGGGGCGCGGGGTGAGTTCAGAGGAAGATGATTCCCTTTACTGTGCTACACTTATAGTTTGTGCATGAGGAGCAAAAGTTTTCAGAAACATCGATGCAAAGTAATATAACTATTTTTACAAAAGTTACTGCCATATAAATTCGATTTACATAAACTAAATGGCAAAGATTATGATGGCATTTTCAGGTCCAGTTTTGGGGCCCTTTGCTACTCAAGAGCCCCTGGCACGTGCCCCTGTGTTAATCAGGTCGTTGTTTGTGTGTGCATATGTTCTTTTCCTTGGGTAAGCGTGTGTACATTATTACACCATATTTGATGACCTTGTATTAGAAATGTGATGCCCCCCACCCTCAAAAAATAATCTTGGCTACAGCCTTGGTTCGAGCCCCCCCAGAAATTTTTCAAAGTCGGCGCTGCTGTCTGAACCAGTTTAGTATTCTAAAAGTTATCGTTGTGGCATATTTTCAAGTAGCAGCCTGATTTCAAGTGGCTGCAACTTGGAAACTAGATAAATGTTGGAACAAAATTCATCCAAGATATTTGTGTGATAAGTTCAATGTCCAACTTAAATTGATTCAGTATTTCAAAAGATGAGAAAATTGCATATATTTCGGTAATCAGATGCAAAAATTATGTAATCAGAAAACATACGCCAAAAAAAGGCATAAATCTCGCTGATTTTTGACTCAATATATGTATTTAACATCTGTGATATCACTTTTCAGAAATAGCACGAATTTCGTCCATTATAGCAGCGAAAATATTTGCCTATCTTTATTTAGTGAAAAAGAGAAACAATCGCTATTTGAGCAATTAGCCATGATAAAGGTAAATTTTGTTAATAAGACATGAAACGATGGATTTCGACCCAGTGGCAGAAACACCGCGACATAGTTACGGACACAGAAAAGCGGCTTGCAGACAGTTTTTGTCTGCAACTTTCGAATAACAATTCACTTAAAAAAAACTTCTGTATAAAAACTAAAACTAATACTTTTATTATTTATAATTATCTATATTGTGTTGTGTCAAACATTGCTATAAAATATTTAATTGAATGAGATGAATTGAATGAGTACACACAATTGTTTATACTATATTGTCCTGCAGTAAAATTGTATTGGTGTATTGTTGCACGATATCACCTGATGTTACCCCCCCCCCCCCAATCACCTTTCAGGCTTTTTGAGTGTAAGCCATTTTCACCACTGATTAACACAAATTTTGCAGACAGATTATGAAATTTTAAAAGCCTGTCACAGACAGCTACGAAACTTTCTGCCACTGGGGATTTCGATAATTCACTGCAAAAATATTATGTTGTTTTGTAATGAATTAACAGCTTATTTCGTACTTTGAAAGATTAAAAGTAAATGTTATCGGTTAAACGATCCCGTATTGTAGATAGACTTTTGTGTTGCGTATTTCTGCAATGTATAAATAATAAAAAAAGTAATTTCATTATTGTTTTGTGAAATAATCTCATATCTCAGCAATCATTTTTTAAAAACATACAAAATTTAATAATTAGCAGTGAAATTCCAGTGGCAGAAAGTTTTGTAGCTGTGTGCGACAGGCTTTTAAAATTTCAAAATCTGTCTGCGAAATTTGCCTGTAATCAGGGATGAGAACGGCTTACACTCAAAAAGCCTGAAGCTGATAGCAGCAATCTTTGGGGGAGAGAGCTTAACAATAGTGGTGATCTCGTGCAACAATACACAAATACAATTTTACTACAGAACTATAGTAATAAACAATTATAAAATAATAAGTTGAACTCATTCAATTAAATATTTATAGCAATGTTTGACACAACACAGTATAAATAACAAAAGTATTAGTTTTGATACAGAAATTTTTATAAGTGAATTATGAAGTGGAGGAGAAGTTTTGGAGCAGTTTTAAAAGAAATTAGCACTTTTCTATGTCCCCGTAGAATCTTAGTAACAGGGGAAAAGAATACGCATATGCTGTCTATCAAGGGAGATATAGGCTGCTTAGGTCGCCGTTGTTAAGTACTGTTTTGTGTGTTCCTACCAAGGCACCTATATGGGGGCTCTAGAGTTCCTACCAAAGAGCATCTAAGACGTCATACATGGGTAGCGCATTGTCGCAGGCGAAAAATGTCCGTAAATTGCAGACAAAGACTGTCTGAAAGTTGTGGGCAATTTTTTTTATTAGTACAGAGACAGACAAAGAGTGTTCGAAAGTTACGGACTAATTGTTTTATTAGTGCAGACAAAAACTGTCTGCAAGCATTTATTCTGTGTCCGCGACTATGTCACCGTGTCACGGTGTTTCTGCCACTGGGGTGAAATAATAGTCTATATTAGCAATTAGTTGCTTTTGCATAATTTTAAAAAATAAGCGGTAAAATGATTGATTCCATATTTCAGCAAATTTATTGCATACATCGGATATTGTCTTTGCAAAAAAGGGCGAATTTCATTGATTAACATAGAGATAAAGCCTATTTCAGCAAACAATTAGGATTAAAATAACCTTATTAAGCAACGGCGAAATGATTGCGTGTTTCAATAATCAGCCACAAAACATCGTGAATTTCAGAAATCACCTTTGAAAAGATTTCAAATTTTATCGATTAACGCCGAATTAATATCGTATTTTAGCAATTAGTTGCACTTAAGCATAAATTTTTGACAGTTAATAGTAAAATGATCCCGTATTTCCGAATTAGGCTGCAAAATTATTGCATATTTCGGGATTCAGCTTTGAGAAAAGCATAAATTTCATAGATTAGCGGCGAAATAATTGAGTATTTGGAGATTAAACTTTATAAAGAATACGAATTTCATCGATTAGGCGCAAAATAATACAGTGAATTTTATTAGTTAGCAGAGATATAATAGCGGTATTTGGGAATTAAATGTAAATTTTAACTATAAAAATTGACACCATAGTTAGCGGTGAAAATAATCCCGTATTTTCGAAATCAGCTGCAAAATTATTGTGTATTTCAGCATTCAGCTTTGAGAACAAAGTGCAAATTACGTCTATTATCGACGAAATAATTGAGTATTTGGGACATTTAACTTAAAAAACGCAGAAACTTTATTAATTAGCGATGAAAAAAATTATGCATTTTAGCAATCAATTGTAAAATTATCGCGAATTTTGGAAATCAGTCTTGAAATATGTGAATTTTATCGATAACTGGTGAAATTATAGCATATTTTAACAAGTGGTTGTGACTATATGTATAAATATTGTTAATTTCACATTTATTTTTGCACATGCTGTGCAGTTTTTTTTTTTTTTAATAATAATGTATAGACCTTAAAAAAAAAAAAAAAAAAAAAAAAAGATGATACCTATATGTACCAGATTGAACAAATATCGAGAGAGAAAAATAGATACCTACCATTCCTTATAGAATGTGTAATTTAATTATTTATGGGGGAAAATTCTTAGGGAATCTACATATTTAAAGCCTGCAACAACTTAAAAATATTATTGTAGATTACAATTTAAAAATTTTTAAATAAAATTATCTAAAAAATAAATATTTAGAAATTATTTAAGTAAAAATTCTTAAATTGCAAATTAGAAGTATTTTGCAACAAATATTTCACTGGCTCCTAATTATTTTAATTATACTTTTATGAAATTTCAGTTCTTTTGGTCAGTAGATTTTGAGCTACACTAAAAAACTAATATCACCAAGAGATTTAAGATTGAAAAAAAAAAAAAAAAAACATTAAAAAACTCAAAAGTCCCAATAAGTATAATTGCTAAGCATATTGACTAAATTACTTCAAATTTAGTATCCAGTTGTAAAGTTTTCTCCAGGATCTAAAAGTCAAAATTGTGTATTCGTTGGAAATATAAATTTTAACATCGTTGCACACTATTCGAAAATCTGACTTCCAAACAGGGTTGTTGATTTTTTTTATTTTTTTCAAAAAAATCGATTTTTTTTATTTAAATCAAGATTTAATTGATTTTTATTATGTATTCATACATTATTGTACAACATTTGTTTTTTATTATGTGTATATATATGCACAATATCCACACTATCAATCATTTTACTTAAATTATAAAAATATAAATAATATTCTATTTCTATAGAAAAAATCCATGTAGGCATTTATTACCAACATTTTTATTCAACATAATATCTTCATAATAAGAAGTAATTGTATAACAATCATAAATGCGGTAGTATGAGCCACTCAACTTCAGACTTTGACTTTGTAGCTACAATAATGTATTGAAATAAAGCAAAATTTTACTCACACTATTGAACACATAAAATAATTTTGGAAAAGGATAATTTAGTAGGAAATATGACATATAACTGAAGCAATGTATTAAGAGAAAAAAATCTTTACTCATAGTTTCTAATCAAAATTTTAAAAAAAATAAGGAATTAGGGAAGATAAAAAAAAAAAAAAAAAAAGATATCCTAAAAAATTTTTACTTAGGTTTAACAAATATCATTTGAATCAAGAAAATTTTTTCACACTTTACCCATTAACAATATTCATATTTTCATTACCATTTTAATACTTTCACTTTTTTTTTTTAATCTTTTTTTTTACATTTAGTGGGTACAATTCATTAAAACAAGCAGTGACAGCAGCCTCGAATTGTATTTAATTGATTATATGTAGTTAAATTAAAATGTTATTATTTTTTAAAAACTTTTTGGAGCCTGCAGGGCTTTTTAAACAGTACAATGTAAACAATGCTATTATTTTTTAAATATCATATGAGCCAATGCTAAATGACATAAACTGGTATAAGAGCTAAATAAATAAGGAAATATTTTCTTTTTTAAATGTTTTTAGAAATTGCAGAAGTAGGAATTTCATAGTAAATATTAAATAATACATTGGGAAATTGAGAACTAAAAACTTTAAAATATATCCTTAAAGTGTTTGAGATAAATGAAGGCGGTAAAAACTGATAAAACCCGTTACACCATTGCACAGTAAGTATTATGCCAACCCTGTGGCAACTTGTACCGCTAAAACGCTCTAGAGTGATCCCTGGTAGCAGGAGTTGTTTATATTTAATGTCTACGGATATTCCACCTCCTTCCATGACTTAGCGGTAAGGTATATCTATATAGTTTTATTTTCTTAAAACTTACAATTAGTTTTTCATAAAATGTAATTACATGTTTCGTCTGTTATGAAGAACAAAAATGTTGTAAAATATAAACAAACCAGTGTTTCCACTACAGTCGCTTTTTATGCAAAATGCTATACAGTTATCCAAAATATGATCACACATTTATACTAAAAAATTACATTAAACTAAATTAGTACTATTTTACATTTAATAAAAAAAATCTTTCACAAAAAAGTCACAATAGACAATTTGCACGTTTTCGGATTTTATTCTAATAGAAAATGAAAAGGTAAGAAAATAAATACATACATATTCATTACATGAATAATAATAAATACACAATAAATACATACATTTTCTTTATTTGAAATCTAATGTCTGATTTATAACAATTTTAACATCGCACTATTTACTGTACAGAGAAAACGCAGTATAATATATCGTGACGTCACTCTTTATGACAACAAACTAAAGTAATCGTTGTTTACATTTGATTTCATGCTTTGCTTTGCTTCTTGAATCAGTGAAATAGGTTTTCTATGATATAATAATGACTGATATTAAAAAATTGTAGTATAAATATTGTATTATTTGTATTGTACCATTTTGCACTAATACAACACACAACAGCTAACGCTTCTCAAAAGTTATTTTTTAGCGTTCCACAGGATCCTATGAAACGAAAACATTGGACAACCGCCATGAAAAGAAAACATTTGAAAATGATGATAATGATATTGAATGATTCTAAGATGAAAAAGAAATGCTCAGAAATCACATAAACGATTAATAATCACGAAAGTTAAAACAAATTGCTGCTTACTAACCAGGCTAACAGAATGTAAACATTGAAGCATCATAAACTGTGACGTCAGGCAGCCTTTTGAAGTCACATGATTTTTGGTTAATTTTAAAATTATTTTTTAAATTAATGAGAACTTTTTTTGCATTTTTAATAAACTTTTTGAAATTTATGGGCCTAAAACTACCATAAGAATAGGATTTTGTTCAAATCCCCCATGTGTGCAAATTCCTCATTCAGGATGAACTTTTTTCATTGTGATTTCGGACAAATTGTGAAAATAGTTTTCAGTTGCATAAATTTGGTAAGAAATGAAATTATAAACAAACTGTCACTAAACAGTGTGAGCAATCTATTAATGATAAATAATGCAGGCCTTGAAAGTGGGTTTAATTTTTAAGATGCATTTGTACAATTAACTGCTATGGGGGAAAAAAAGAAGAAGAAAAAGAAAACTAAGTAAGAAAGCTTTTGATAAGTTTTATTTAGCTTATTTTTGGAATAGCTTTACTATAAGGCGCCCATCGCTGTTGCTGATGTACATCTCACTGAATGAGTCGATTACTGCAAATCGATATTCTGAATCATTACAAAACATCAAAAATACATTTCAAGAAAATAAATTACTGTTTCACTCTGGTGCTTGTTTTGAAATTCACTGAAATAAATTAAGCATATTTTAAAGATTAATAAAATATTTAAAACAGTAATAGAAATTTGAGCTATTTCACAAAAAAAAAAAAAAAAAAATTTCAGAGAGCTTTCAAGCTTTAACACATAAAATTCAGCATTATAAATGATGTATAATCTAAAATAACTTGAAGATTTGCCCCAAAATTTCAAAATTACAGCCTTGCATGAATCTGAAAATGCATGAAAATCTGTACAGAAGCAATCACAAAACAAACAAAAAATAAATAAAATCACTGGATGCAGCTAATTTGTCATGCACGAATCTGAAAATTCATGCTACAGCGGTCAGTATCCCAATATTAAGACTAAAACAATATCACTGGATACCCCTAAGTCATAGCACATGAATCAGAAAATGCATAAAAAATCTGTACTACAGTGGTCACTATCCCGATATTAAAACAAAAAAAAAACATCACTGGATACTCCTAATTCATGGCACATGAATAAGAAAATGCATGAAAATCTATACTGCATCAATTACTAGAATACACTTTTTTCCCCTAAATAATTCCATTTATTAAAAAGTAAAATAAAATAATAAAATACACTCAAAAAATTAATTTTTATACCTCAAAAACGCATTAAAAAGAAAAATCATTCAGCTGGGCCGCATTACAATAAACACACGCGCGCGGCTGGCACAAAAAGAAAAACAAAGTTCCAAGACAGTTAAATGAAGTACCGATACAAAAAAGTTACTATTAAAAAGTGTCGATACACTGAATCTCATCACAGCATCATGAATCGCCAACAGGTACCCTATAGTAAAGCTTAGCCTTATTTTCTTTATACTGCTTGTGCTGCATTATTATATTTAGAGTAGAGTACAGTATAAGCTTGATACAGGGTTGCCACTCAAACAGGAGAATGAAATTCCCTGACTTTTAAAAGGTTTTCCAGGTATATTCTAAAAAAATTTCAGTCTAACCGTATATTGAGCATTGACTGTGTTGAGGGCAAAATAATTAACGTCCCACTTGTAAACACAAAATTTACATATGACAAAAGTTGCATATAATGATAGCATTTGTCGCTTATAAGCGAGATAAGAAATTCCTTACATGAGCAAAAGAGAAAGGTGGGGGTGTTTAAAAAAAATAGCAGAAGCTAATGGAGAAAAAAAAAAGGGGGGGGGGAGGGGAAATGACCGTGCATTGGCAGATTTTTCTTTTCACTGACTTTTATAGTCAATTTTCAAATTCCCTGACTATTCCAGGTTCTCCAGGTAGCGTGGCAACCCTGTTGATATAAAGTAGTTTTCATACTACCTTAGCTATATCCGTCAAAAGCATTATAAATGATTATTATGATACACAACTAAGACATTCAAATTCATTTAAAATTTAACAATATTGTATTAATACAGTATATATTGTATCAATACAGTATTAATACAATAATGTATTAATACAGTACATACAACATTTCCCAATTACCCATTACACTAGACTTGTGATGTATCTAATTAAGGCTGTAAATCAGTCAGATAGCTCCCTTTCTCCCTTCCCATGTTATCATATATATATAGGATTTTTGTTGTTTCGTTTTGCAAGGCTGTATCATTCAAAAATAAAGTTTTTCGTAATCTGTTTTTTGAAAAGAATAATACAGCTATTTTATTCCAATAAATAAATTTTGGACTGTAATCGAAGTATCTCTTAGTATCTCGATTAGTTAGGATCTCTAATCAAAACATTTAAATTTATTTTTCCAAAAATTGCTAAGCTAAAAGGTGACATATTACGAATAATAACAACATAATTAAAGTAATAATAAACATAATAAAGAATTCGAAAACTTGTTTAATTATCATATTACAGAAAACTGAGTAACATTTTGCGAAAAAAGCGACTATAAAAAATGTAAACAATGGTTTGTTTACAAATAACAATACTTCCGTGCAATCAGACGAAGCCTATAATTACATATACGTAAAATTATAAGCAAGTTTTAAGAATATAAAATTATAAAACACTTACCACTAAATCATGCAAGTAGGTGGAATTTTTGAATAAATATTTTAATTCCCCATTGAAAATAATAATGTAAAAATCACTGCTCACACTCTCGCTCTCATATCTCAGTGTTATTTTAATTTAATAAAAATTATGATTAACACGTTCACGCCGGCGTGGTACACCGGTGGGTCACAGCAAAAGTATCCGAGCACTACCAATATATGTCTAAATCATGCAAAATTTCGTATTAATTCCAATTTCCAATCAACAAATTAAACAAAAACACCGCGGCGCGGACGAATACAGGGAAAGCAATTAGCTTAGTGTCTACAGGATGTACGCATCCGTATGATGTACGCATGCGCTCCAAAGACCATGGACCATGGTATAAATTTGTGTGCATGAGGGATTTATTAAATGTTTTCGCTTTAAAAATATTTTTAATTCATTATGAATAATGATGACATAGAATATCTATAATTAAAAAATTCTTCATTTATTTTAAATATTATCTAAATACTTTTTTGACGAAATGGGAAATCTTAAAATTAAAATTATATTCTTCATAACAAAAATTTATTGACTGCATTCACGTTGGTCAGCCAACCAACGTGTCTTGAAAGTAAGAACCGAATTACGACATTTTTGCCGAATAAAAGCATGCATTTTGGCGGAGTAATATAGTTCTATTTTCAAAGCAACTTTTACAAAAAACAAGAGTTTTCCTGAAAAAAACAAAAACGTTACTCGATTCAGAAAGATCCCATTAACAACATATATTAATTAAATTAAAATCGTTCGTGCGGTTTTAGAGATATTTTTTCATGAATTTAGTTCATTACATCCTTACACCTCACGTTTTTCCTTTTTGGCTTTAAATTGAGATTCAGATCTTAAAACATACTGCATGTAGGAACGTAAAATTTTCAGGATAGATTAAGACCGACGATAAAAGATTATTTTGAAAATATCAGAACAAAATAAGGCATATTTGCTGAGATATTAAGTGTCGGCTTTTACAAATCTCTTTGATGTCAGACTAGGCGTATATATGAGTTCGCAGCTTTCCGTCCGTTTGTCCTTCCGCTTGCGTCACTCGAAAAACTGCCGTTTTTCATGATTTGAAGAGAATTACTCTAAAAATTAAGTGGTGTAGAAAAAGGGGCGGTACTAACAATTTGCCGGATTTGGTTGGCAGCTCTGTACAAATTACGAAAGAAACGCCCACTGGCGGAGTTACAGATTTTCAAATGACGTGAATCTACGTCAGAGGTCGCGAAAGTGTTAATTAGTATGTTGGCAAGTATGTATTAGTTAACTAGGAAATATATATATATATATATATATATATATATATATATATATATATATACGGGCATCGCTCCTTCCCTGGGAGGGAAGTTCGCCCATCAAGGAGTCAAATTTTGGATCTTCATATCTTTCAAAAGAACTCGTTAAAGCCTTTAAAACAAATAGTTGAATCATTGATATGTGACAGTTAACACTTTCGCAACCGCTGGCGTAGATTCACGTCATTTGAAAATCTGTAACTCCACCAGTGGGAGTTTCTTTTGTTGTTTGTGTGTTATTTATTTCTTAAAAATATACCCAATATTCATATTTGTACTATCAATATACTGTGGATATGAATGCTTTGATCAGAAAGTGTATAACTATAATGTATATCCATTTGTAATACAAATGTGAATACGGAAAATTTTCTTCTGAAATATTGCAACTGCGGAGAATAACGCCCACAGACGGACCTTACTGAATAAAAGACAAAAACATGAGGTCACGAAAGTGTTATAATAATTATAATAACAATAACACTTTTTTTTTTTAAATGTCCTTTTCTAGAGCTTAAAATTGACTTATTTTGTTTATCTGGCGTTTTACTTTTCTGCGATAAAAATCCTTTGCATTCATACTGAAATATAAATTTTAACAAATAATAATTGTAATGAATTATTTGTACTAGATGAATTCGTATAGGAAAATGTAGAAGAAAATTTTGTGATGGCTCCAACATACTAGTTTTACTGCGTCTATTTAATGCATACTCGTTTATTAAATTTAATCAAAACCCCGTATGTCGATCGAACTCTAGATGTGCTTAACTCCAATTAAAATTAGACTGTATAATTAATGATACTAGTAAGGATTTTATTTAAAAAATCTTGCATTGCAAATATTGATTGAAATAAACATTTTAAAGAAAAACATGCATCATATATCAAAATTACAGTTAAGTTCTCGCTTTGACAGTAGGCTCTGGGGTAAAATCCCTTACATCTTGCTAGATTCCCTAGAACTTGTTCATAGGTTACTTTACACGGTACTAATCATTTTTTTATTTAAAATATGTCAACAGATGATTCTAAATCTAAATTTAAGAAATGTCTGAGACGTAGATATATAGACATACATCTTTTATTTCTTAATATATATCATTTAAGCTCGCAATTTATCTGATAATATATATAAAAATTAGATGCAAGAAAGTTGAAACAAGAATTTTGCATTTGCACCTCATATTTATCTTTATTTAAAATTTATATAAATGAACGTTTGGATACGCTTGTAAAATTTTTAATTTAATTTTAAATTATTACATGAGAGGTAAAGACAGACATTTCGTATGGAATTTTATGTGTTTATTTTTATTGATACAAATGACATATTTTTGAAACACGATTTTTTACATAAATATATTATAAATATTATGTCAACAATGATAAATATGTTTAATGAATTTTTTTCTGTTTAAAAAATAAAAAAACAGATCACATCTAAATGATACAGAGCAATATTTCACACTTAATTTAGTTTTACCGTTTTTTGTCGTCAGTCTCCTGCTATCATTTGATTTAAAATACAATGAAACTTGAATAATTCGAACTTGTTTAATTCGAAATTCTGGGTAATTCGAATTTTTTACTCGGTCCCTTGAATTTTGTATTAAAATAATGTTAAAAAAATCATGGATAATTCGAATTTTTCACAGGATTACCTTTAAAATATTACAGTAAAATTTGTTCTCGAGATTTTTCTCAGCTAAAGTTCATTATTTTTTTTAGCAGTCTTTCAAAAGAACGATAAGGAAATACAAGAGTATTTCCTACCTAATGCATCAGAAGATATATACATGAACTTCGAGTATTTTTTTCATTGAAAGTCTTGTCTAGTGTAGAAGATTCTATTTTTGTATCAATTGGTAGGTTATAGTCATATGCTAAGATACAAAGATTGTCCTTAAAGAGGCAATCGAAAATATCTGACTTCTTTTTTAAATAGTGTTGAATAATTAAGCTCGTAAAAAATATTGCTCTAATGGGGGGGGGTGGGGTGAATGTAGCAGTTTTCTTAGATATAATGTTTATGTGTTAAATCTTTGATCGTAGAGCTTTATTTTTTTAATTTATATCTTCTTTTTGACAAAACAGTATATGTAATTCGATTTTTTGGATATTTCGAATTTTTCTCTGGTCCCTTCAACTTCGAATTATTCAAGTTCTACTGTAATTTATGTAACTTTAATTCAGAAAAATAGCAATACATCAGAAAATAATTTTTATGTTTTTGTTAAAAAGTCTAACACATAATTAACAGTTTGAATTTATTTATTTCTCATTATTCTCAAAACAAATATGTACATACACAAAGACTTATATATACATGCATATGTGTGAAAGAAAAATAAGTGATGTGTGTTAGGCCGTTATGATAAATCATGCTTTTAAAATAAGGTTTTTTTAAACAGTGAGGATTGATAAGGTGACGATATCTGTACCAAAATACGATTTTTAGATAGCATGCAATATAGAAAGCTTGTATGCGTGTACGTATATACTTGCCAACCATCTCGTTAATAACCGTACAATTTTTAACGCTCCCTGAAAAAACGACCTTTTCTCACACCACTATATTTTTAAAGTTATTCTCTCCAAATGTTGTTACGTTTAAATAAGACTAAAATTACTCTAAAAAATTATTGGTGTGAAAAAAAAAAAGGCGGTTACTAAAAATTGTACTGTTTATAATGAGATGGCTGGCAAGTATGTACAGTCGGGGAAAAAAAAAACGCAACACTCAACGTAACTTCGTTGCTAATCGATGTAGAGAAATGTAACAAGTATCATTCGACGGGGAATTGTGAGTAGTCTCAGAAAATGAACTGAAAATTTAAATTGGGGATCGTCTACATATTAAAACGCGCACCAACTTTTTCAATGGTAATGCCCAATTTTTCTTTTATATTTGAATTCCTGGGATCGCGACAACACGAAAAAGTATATTGGTTGTATATTTTACTTATTTTTTCACAAAGTTATAAGCGTTCAAAGTTTGAAGGTGCTAATGTTAAATTCATATTTCAAACTTTTATTAATATCTTCCCAAAAAATAACTTGATCGGTATAATTGATTTTACGAGCTATAGTGAATAAACCCAAACATAATCCATCATTACTTAGGATTCTAAAAAATATTTTTAATTCTGAAAAATATTAATAAATTCATATTCATAAAAATTATGAATAATGACCTATATTAATTTTTACATAAAATGAATCCTAATGCTGAAAAATATGGGTGTGCAAATTTGCAGCTCATTCCAGTTATTAGTTTTCGAAATATAAATAAATCTTTCTTTTGGAGTGGTTTAGGGGGCCGTCTCTTATAAAGTTTTGCATGAGATAACGAATCAAATCTTAAAAAAATAACAAAGAAAATTAAACAAAATATTTTTATTTTTTCTTTACGAGTCAAATTATATAACAACAACGTCAAAACCAAATAAATGAAAAAAAAATGATGATTTTTAGACATTAGTGTTAGCATCAAGAATTCCTGTTTTCTAAAGAAGACAAGCCCCGCCTTCATCGTTCTTCAAAACAAAACAATACAGGAAAGAAAAGTAAATGTGACATTGAGTGGTGAATTCGTGTTAAACCCCTTATTTTATGTTGACAAAATTATGCACAAGTGGCATTTTTGCTTCATCGATTACTGGTGATGCATTTTTAATCTTTTAAAGGAACACTAGAAGAAAAAATTAACTAAATAGGCGGGGTTTACTGTTTTAAATAGAAAAATAGGTTTAATCTAAAAATTGTCTATTAGAAAAAAACGAACGGAATTGGAATGCAAGACAGACTTGTAAAATCGTTTCGTAACTACCGTTTTTGTCAAACACATTTGCTTCATATATTGCTTTATTTTTATTTATTTATTTTGTGGGTGGGAGGATTATTATTTTCAAGCTACTTTAGTCTTTAAAATTTTATTAATATATTTTAACTTTATATATTTTTAAAAATATACTATAACTTTTAAAAATATATTTTAACAGTTTTTGCGAGCACAGGATTTTGTCTTTTTGACTGTAAAATCCGCCAACAGGCGTTATTCTCTCAAAATAAAATATTTCAGAACAACTTTTCTGTATTCACAATTATATAACAAATGGATATACATTATAATTATATTCTTTCAAATCAATATATTTCTGTCCATAGTATATTTTATTGCAAAAATTTGAACACTGAGTAAACATCTAAGAAATACGTAATATACAAATTACGAAAGAAACGCCCACTGACAGAGTTACAGATTTTCAAATGAAGTGAATCTACGTCAACAGTCGCGAAAGGGTTAATTAAGAAATTATATTTTCATAGAAATTATAAAATGAATCGTTCGGTTCCAAAGAGTTCAACTGACTCAAAACTGGTAAGTGCGATTAAAATTGTTTAATATTTACTTCATGAACCCTTACAATAATTTATCCGAGAAGATTTAGTTTATGCGTTGTATTACAAATATCTATATTATTTCATTTCGTTTATTATGTTACATCTACAAAAGAAAATTTAAGCTTTATTGGTGATTAGTGCAGCCATAATAGACACTTTTACTTGAAAAATATTGCACTTTTTTCAGAGAGTACTGTCTGGACCAATCGCAAGTGTAATGTATTTAAATAGACCTAAAATTATCTAAATAAGTACTGAAGTATATACAAATCTAAAAAACTGAATTCTGGAAAATTAAAAAACTGGAAAATATAAATTATTCTTATTATTATTCTTTCTTTCCTGAAAGATTTCCGGTGTGAAACATTAAAATTTTGTCTATTTCTTATAGGATTTTAATTTTATTTTTCTACATTTACAGATAGCCCCCTAACACATTTTTAATTATAACTCTATAAATACTAAAGTTAAAGTATACAAACAGTATACTTTTCCGCACTGCCAGACTCTCAGAAATTTGAATATGGAGTCAAAATTGGGTGTTGCTGTTGAAAGAATTGAAGCTGGCGCTCATTTCAATATGTAGATGACCCCTAATTCAAAATTTGGCGACATTTTCAGAAAGTGCAATTAATTTCCTGTTGAATTATGTCTATTAGATGTTCATGCGTCAATTAATAACGAAATTACAGCGGGTGTTGCGTTTTTTTTCCCCCGACTGTACGTATAAATACGTATATTAAAATAAATGAAGGTGCATCTTTGATTACATTAATGCATTAGGCATTAAAAAGTAAAATATTTCAAGAAATACAAAGGGCATTCCATAAAAACTGAGAGTTATTTTTTTACGTAGTGGCAACACCGCGAAACTAAAAAATAGAAGTGCAGGCGATTTTTTCAAACTGTTAACTGTACGTTTATACAAAATTCTAAACAAAGCAGACGATTTTATTTCCCTATTTCTGTGCTTGTTTAAAGAACTGTGTTATTTGCCCTACAGAAATGGAGATGAGTGATTAAGAGTTAAAAAACGCCATAAAACTTTGCTACCGTTTGGGCAAAACAGCTCCAGAAACAGTTAAGTTAATGAAAGAAGCTTACAAAGACAAATGTTTTGGTGAGTCTACGATTTTTAGATGGCATGGGGATTTCAAGAAAGGCCGTTTGTCTGCAGAACTAGCTCCTAGGCCTGGGCGACCAAAAAGTGTTGTGAATGATCGAAATGTTAAGACTGTGTGGGTAATCCTTCAAGAAAATCGGCGAATGACATGTGAGGAGATAGCGGCATCAACAAACATTTCGAAAACGTCGATATTTCGCATTCTACGCAATAATTTACAGCTTCGCTATGTTTGTTCCAGATGGGTCCCTCATCACCTAACTAAAGAACAAATGAGAACAAGAATTCACCAATGTTGTGAATGCTTCAAAATGATCCAAATCTCCTAAAGACTGTAATAACAGGTGATGAAACTTGGGCGCATCATTATGATCCCCTTTCCAAGTCCGCGACAAGTGTATGGTAACATACTGATTCTCCGCCTCCGAAGAAGTTCCAACAAACCAAATCTGCTGGAAAGGTCATGATGATTATTTTCTTTGATCATAAAGGTGTAATCTATCAGCATGCTGTGCCTCCAAAAACTACTGTTAATGGTGAATATTATGTTTCAGTTTTGAAAATTTTGCGACAACACATATCGAGAGAGAGTCATGAACTGGTAGAGAATTGGACATTACATTATGATAATGCTCGAACGCATGTCGCAACTTCTGTTCAGCAATATCTTAGTAAATGCAATATTAAAATCATGCCCCATCCCCCTTACAGTCCAGATCTAGCACCATGCGATTTCTGGCTGTTTCCGACGTTGAAGGAGAAGCTCCGTGGCAGAAAATTTAATACAAATTCTGAAGTTATTTCAGCAGTGGAGTGTTCTTTGAAGCAGCTTCCAGAAAAGGGATTCTCTACTTGTTTTGAAAAGTGGGTTGAACGATGGTACCGTTGCATATCATCTGATGGAAGGTATTTTGAAAAAGAATGATGTATTTTTTGCTGTAAATATATTTGTTAATTTTTTATGATTTTACTCTCAGTTTTTATGGAATGCCCTTTGTATATTAAAACATGAAGTACTTTTAACATGAACTGTTTCCACAATCTCCGTCAGGGTGAAGATTTGTGTAATATGAAGATTTTGTTACTGATAGTATGAACTACTGACAACAAGGACAATTTTTTGTACTTCTTGAAATTCACGTTAACGAGGTTCGACTGTAGTACTTTATTTTATTTATTTATTTATTTTTTTTTTTATGAACGATGTGAATAGAGGAAATTTACTGATTATGAATTTAGTTAACTGTACGTTTATACAAAATTCTAAACGAAGCAGACGATTTTATTTTCCTATTTCTGTGCTTGTTTAAAGAACTGTGTTATTTGCCCTACAGAAATGGAGATGAGTGATTCAGAGTTAAAAAACGCCATAAAATTCTGCTACCGATTGGGCAAAACAGCTCCAGAAACAGTTAAGTTAATGAAAGAAGCTTACAAAGACAAATGTTTTGGTGAGTCTACGATTTTTAGATGGCATGGTGATTTCAAGAAAGGCCGTTTGTCTGCAGAACTGGCTCCTAGGCCTGGGCGACCAAAAAGTGTTGTGAATGATCGAAATGTTAACACTGTGTGGGTAATCCTTCAAGAAAATCGGCGAATGACATGTGAGGAGATAGCGGCATCAACAAACATTTCGAAAACGTCGATATTTCGCATTCTACGCAATAATTTACAGCTTCGCTATGTTTGTTCCAGATGGGTCCCTCATCACCTAACTAAAGAACAAATGAGAACAAGAATTCACCAATGTTGTGAATGCTTCAAAATGATCCAAATCTCCTAACGACTGTAATAACAGGTGATGAAACTTGGGCGCATCATTATGATCCCCTTACCAAGTCCGCGACAAGTGTATGGTAACATACTGATTCTCCGCCTCCGAAGAAATTCCAACAAACCAAATCTGCTGGAAAGGTCATGATGATTATTTTCTTTGATCATAAAGGTGTAATCTATCAGCATGCTGTGCCTCCAAAAACTACTGTTAATGGTGAATATTATGTTTCAGTTTTGAAAATTTTGCGACAACACATATCGAGAGAGAGTCATGAACTGGTAGCGTATTGGACATTACATTATGATAATGCTCGCCCGCATGTCGCTACTTCTGTTCAGCAATATCTTAGTAAATGCAATATTAAAATCATGCCCCATCCCCCCTACAGTCCAGATCTAGCACCATGCGATTTCTGGCTGTTTCCGACGTTGAAGGAGAAGCTCCGTGGCAGAAAATTTAATACAGATTCTGAAGTTATTTCAGCAGTGGAGTATTCTTTGAAGCAGCTTCCAGAAAAGGGCTTCTCTACTTGTTTTGAAAAGTGGGTTGAACGATGGTACCGTTGCATATCATCTGATGGAAGGTATTTTGAAAAAGAATGATGTATTTTTTGCTGTAAATATATTTCTTAATTTTTTATGATTTTACTCTCAGTTTTTATGGAATGCCCTTTGTATATTAAAACATGAAGTACTTTTAACATGAACTGTTTCCACAATCTCCGTCAGGGTGAAGATTTGTGTAATATGAAGATTTTGTTACTGATAGTATGAACTACTGACAACAAGGACAATTTTTTGTACTTCTTGAAATTCACGTTAACGAGGTTCGACTGTAGTACATTATTTTATTTATTTATTTATTTATTTTTTTATGAACGATGTGAATAGAGGAAATTTACTGATTATGAATTTAGTTACTTTTATTACATATATATATATGTATATATATATATATATATATATATCCGTTATGCTTAACCATTCAACGGAAAGTGCATATATGCCAAGTCTCCCGTTTTTCAAGGAAGACCGGAATTGTTTTTATAATTGTTTTCATCTTATTTAACCGCCGAAAATACATGTGACATTCCTTCAAAAAATTAATGGTAATAAATCTGCTTAAAAAATTAGAAAGGTTGGCAGCTGTGGACGTAGTATACTTCACACATACCTGCATACTTGCCAACCATCACATTATAAACCATACAATTTTTAGTACCCGCCTTTTTTTTTTTTTTTTTTTCACTCCAGTCATTTTTTAGAGTATTTTTATTCTTATTTAATCATAACAACATTTGAAGAGAATTACTCTAAAAATAAAGTGGTCTGAGAAAAGGGGCGTTTTTTCAAGGGGCGTTAACAATTGTATGGTTATTAATAAGATACTTGCCAACATACAAATTAATGTTCCGTAGTATTGTTAATCCCGCCTCTCTTTTCACACCGGTAGCTTTGTAGAGTATTTTTCTTCTTATTTAATCGTAATTGCATTTGGAGAATATTACTCTAAAAATTCATTAGTGTGAAAAAAAGGGCGGGACTAACAACACTATGGAATATTAATTAGGATGTTGGGAAGTATGTTAATGCCAAAAACAACAATTTTTAAATGGAGAGGGCCTGGTAAGCTATTTTACTACATCTGCGGTTTTTACTCTACTAAAATACGCAAACGACCAAAAGAAAGGAACCTTTGTATTTTTCTGAAATTCTCTTTCTATGGTTGCGGTAAGTAATTTTTACCATAAAAATAGTAGGTGTAAAGAAGTAGTTTACCACGCCTTTCTCATTTAAAATTTATGAATTGGGTTGCAAGTATACTTCTCATTGTTCTACAAAGGATCAACAGGGTTCCCAAGGCCCCACCTCTTTTCAAAGACTCTTCCACAGTATTACTTAAAAACAAATTTCTTATTAAATGTACAGGCTATTGTTATAACAAAATTTGCCATATAAAATTACTGGTACACAAATTCAAGGCCGTGAGAAACCTGATTGAAATAAAAATTGATTTTATCTAATAAGCAAAATGATTTCTTTTCTTATATCTATCTCAAACCCAAAAATATTTTAATATACTCTTACTAGAAATATATGACCTGTTAAAAAGGGGGGGGGGGGAGAAGAAAAAAATCAACACTGTTTTTACACTACGAATTTTTAAGGTTACTTCATGTTTGTGTTTTAATCAAATTCATTTGAATGTGTTGCTGTTTTTAGGCTGTACTAGTACCTACCTTTCCTCGCTTGATCAAAGGATGTGATTTATTGAAACGTCCTGTAAAAATGCATATTTTTATATTTTACTATTTTCAAAAAAAAATTAATTAAACTGGCGTGTTCGATAAATTCGCGGAAGAAAAAAAAGAACTAAAAAAAAAGAAAAAAAAATCTGAAAAAATCTGTTGCAATTTACTCTGCGAATCAACAGTGAAGTGTGTCGTGTATGCATCCATAGATGCCAACATCCTAATTAATATTCCGTAGCTTTGTTAGTACCCGCCCTTTTTTCACACCAGCCATTTTTTAGAGTACTTCTCTACTTAATACATCGTAATTACATTCGTACAGAATTACATCGAATTTACTGTATTAGATTAAAAAGATCAGACACCATGTGATGAGTTTTCCATGCCTCTTATGTGATCAAAAATTCAATAATATTTAGGTAGGTAATTTTTTTTCTGGCAATATATATTTTTTAATTATTTTTGTTTTTTTTTTATTTTCCTCTTTTCTATATAATTATTCTTATAGAATGCAAGATATACAGTCTGTCACAATTGCTTCCGTTGTAAATGGAAATATTTGTCCCTTTAATAAAGTGCTGAATTCGAATCCGTTTCCGGTATGGATATTCGTAGTGATTCGGGAACTACTTTCAGGGATGGAACACGGGCGCAGAATTCATACCGGAATCCGTTTAAGAAATTTCTCTACCTATAATATCGTTGATTTAAGAAGTAGAAAATTTTCTTACATTGATAGTTGTATGAATTCTGCGTCCGTGTTCCATCCCTGTACTTTGAGTCACAGGCCACGGTGTAATGAGCCTCATGAAGCCAAATAATGAATTAAAAATACCCCCATCATATCTGTTACATTTATTGAATATAGGTGACTAGTACGTAAAATTAATTCATTGTGTCATGTAAATTGTAGTATGAACTTCTATGAATGTTGTTATATTATGGGGACCGGAAAATAATGTCGTTTTGAATTAAAATACTGACATCGGAAATTTATTTTGGATAAAATTTAAGATATTCTTAGGTAACTTATAGGATGGTTATTTGTAAAGTACCATGTAAACACTGTTAAACAAAAATTTCCGGTTTCATTTTATTAATTCAAAACGACATTATTTTCCGGTCCCCCTAATACATACACCAATGACGTCAGTATGCCACAGCGTTCATGAACATGTCAGGGGTGGAACACGGGCGCAGAATTTGTACTGCATACATGTCAACATTCTAATTAATATTCCGTAGTGTTGTTAGTCCCGCCCTTATTTTCACACCAGTAAATTTTTAGAGCAGTATTCTTCAAATGCAATTACGATTAAATAAGAAGAAAAATACTCTTAAAAGATACCGGTGTGAAAAAGAAGGCGGGGTAAACAATACTACGGAAAATTAATTAGTATGTTGGCAAGTATGGTACCGAATATAAGAAATTTCTCTACCTGTAATATCGTTAATTTAAGAAGTAGAAAATTTTCTTACATATATAGTGGTATGAGTTCTGCGCCCGTGTTCCATCCCTGACATGTTCAGAAAAATATTTCATGTTCTGGTTTATTATTTTACATTAAAATTCAATGAAAATTTATCCAATCTAATTTTTGTTATTTCCGATCAACATTCTAAAAAAATAAATAAATAAATAAAACTAAATGTTTAGATATTCATTTCTAGATATCATAAATGTGCAACAAAATGCTGATTCAAAATGATAAAAGTACTCTAGAAATGTATTTGAAAAACTGTTGAGCAGCTAAGAAAAAATAAAATAAAATGTGCATTTTTCCGAACGTGCTTGAGACCTTTTGTAAAAGTGCTTACATTTGATCTTTTGAGATAAAGAAAGAGTTGTTTTGCTGATCTTTTATCTGTCAAAAGTAACTTCAGTTAACCCTTTTTCTACATTTTACTATTCATGTAAAATTGTAGAGCAAAGCTGCTTTGGTAGAAAAGCATTGTTTGATCATAGTCAAGAGAACTAACCAAAAGGGAAATGTTAAATTCCCCCCAAAAATGTTGAATGCTTTTTAATAGAGTATACCAAATTTTTAGCATTTTCTTACTCATATATAGTTGAGAATATATTGTTTTAATTCGAACTTTTGAAACTGCGTTTTTGCTGCATTAAAATGTTTTGGTGTTTCCTGAATACGAAAATTAGGATTTTTAATCTTAGTTATGTTCTTCTGTTTGAATTTTATTTGTAAAACTTAAATGAAATAAGCGAATAACCTAAATTCGGTATTTTTAATTTGTATTCTATTTCGATATTACGTTAAGCATTTTTTGAGATCGGATAAATGGTTCGTGACGAGGGATGTATAAAAGAACTGAAATACATTATGTCTGTGGGCGGGATTTCACAACGGTATATTTTAATATATTTAGAATGCATTAAACATAATGAAATTGTATACATATTTTTAAGCAGTGAAAAGTATGCCTACAGAATAAGATACGAAAAGTATTCATCATCTTTGATGCCAAATCTGGCGGATTTTTTATTCAACAATCACCAATAATTTTGAGAAGTGATAATTTATATATATATAAAAAACTCTCTGTCTTCGAAGTGATTAAGCAATCATTACAGCTAAAAATTATTGGTAATTGTTGAAAAAAAAATCCGCCAGATTTGGCAACACTGTTCATTTTAAGTCCACACTGAAGAATTAAGATATTTTAGTGCCTATGCTTGAAAAAGACTTGAAATACATTTTAAACTATATTTTGCAATGTGTTCAAGGTGCTATATTTGAATACGCTGTGTGATGTGTATAAATTTGTAAAGACAAAATTAGACTATTTGAATGCATTTTTTTCCCTATTAACTGTAACTTTTAGAA
This sequence comes from Salticus scenicus, assembly GCA_963930645.1. Taxonomy (NCBI): domain Eukaryota; kingdom Metazoa; phylum Arthropoda; class Arachnida; order Araneae; family Salticidae; genus Salticus; species Salticus scenicus. The sequence goes on along the minus strand of OZ005659.1, from coordinate 223,176,673 downwards.
AGGATTTTATGAATTTACATAACCACAAATAAAACTATCAATGTAAAAATATACGCCTAGACAGAAAAGTTGATTGAAAGGATTGAAAGGTTTACAAGAATTTCTTCTATTAAAATTTAATAGAAAAAGAAAACGGTGTCAGTTCCAAATTAGTTTTTTTTTTTTTTTTTTTTTTTTTTTTACTATTAATAATTATTTTTAAAAAAGTAACGAATAAAATTACTCTTAAAAAAAAAAAAAATGGATGTTCTGCAATTTTAAAATAGTTTAAAATTTGACCATTACGGGAAAAAATTTGCCGCGCATACCTTATAGAAGAAAGGTTTCTTTAATGTTAAATTTTTACGCGAATATGACCTCCCAATCTCTTTATTTGTTCTTTTTACAAATGTATGTCTGTAAGTACAATAGCATGTGATTTATAAACTACAACATATTCATGTTTGGTTTACATGTGTCAATCTTTAAATTTAAATTTTTAATTTTATATTATAATAAAAATATTACATTTAATAACCTTGCCGTAAAACTACTTATTTAATAGTTCTTGATATAAGATCACATGTTATCCTTAAACCTATCATCCACTATGAGAATACCTAAAGACATTTTAGTGGATAATATTGATTATTATAAGACGTCTTGAGTGGCAGAGGGTATCCATGACAAGGAATATAAGTGCCTAGCTGTCATTCATAAACTGGTTTAACGAGAATATCTATTAGCAAGAGTGATATTAAACTGTTAATGGTCTATTGCATATTAATACATGAGTATGTTAATGAAATTATTTCAAGTATTACCCGGAAAACTATTTCAGGGTAGTTTAAGTAATGTACTACTAATTAGTAATTAGAGTGACGATGCCCTGATTTACTGGATAAATTAATTAACCTCATCAATGCAGCATATACAGGGTGATTAGGAAATTTCTGTAAAGCATGTTCTACTTTTCGAATATTGATGAAATTTGGTATATATATTATATGAACCAAGCTCTCAAAATACTCACGTCATATTTTCATGAGGTGATTAAAATTTACCCTAATTTCGCGTATATAACCCGCGGCGGAAGGTAGCCAACAGCAAAAAAAGTTCATTTAAAAATAATTATAACCGAAAGATACCCCGCACTAGAAGATACACCGCACTACCAAAATCACATGGTCGGCAATCGCTATTTATAATCTCAATACTAATTGCTATTATTTTAATAATAAGTAGTAAAAGATACAAATAATAAACAAATATACAACTAGGTATAAATAATAAACAAATAAATTTACTTACATATAATGAAAAAGCAAATAATCATAACATAGTATTAATCTTTCTCTATATATAAATTACCGTAAAAACCGGCGTATGGGGTTACTATCGAATAAGAAATTTCTTCAGTCTGGCCAAACTGGCCGCGGCTCATACGCCGGTTTTTACGGTCTATGAACTGGAGTAAATTCTAATGATTAACACCTTTATTCAATTTAGAAGAAAATTATAGATTAATAATAAATTTATTTCCAAATTCATTCAAATCCATCGAAATTGGATTCTTCCGTATCAGAATTAAAATGTTGCAATATTGTTTAGGACAGTTCGTCTTCATCATCCGTATTATCCTCCTCATTAAGTTCCTTTTCACTGTCCTCAATTTCATCTTTATTATACGTTAATAATCGTGACTTCCGAAACAAAAATGAGACTGGTGTTGATTTTCTCGTTGTTCGCGATAGATACCCCACAGGACATACAAAGTCAGTTTTTTTCGTACATTGCCCGCGGGTTATATACACGAAATTACGGAATTTTATTTTATTTATTTATTTATTATTACGTTGCATAAATCTTTTTGCCTGATATCGATTTTCATCAAAATTCCATATGAAGAAAAGGCTATAAAAGAAGTTTGAACAGAGTTGCTTGAATTGAAATCCACCATTATTACATCATAATTACTCGTAAATAATAATTTCAACATATAGGACGTGCCACGTGTGGCTAAGAGATTTTCCTAAAAAGAAAAAAAAAAAAAAAAAGAGAGAGAGAGGCGGGTGCGCCGGATTCGAGCCAGGGCAATGCTTATCGACCTAACCCATCCGATCGGAGTATTCCCATGCTTTTATCTGAACTACCAGGAACACGAACAAGAAATCTTTAGAAAGACACTAATGGAACGTACTCCACTTTATTTTGTTGTGAACGTTCATAACGTTAAATAACATTATGATCAAAATATAGTTGCCGTCTTTTGCAATTTTAAAGTATGGATATGGATAGAAGAAAATATAGATATGGATTCACCACTATTTTTTTAGAAAAATTTATTAGATTAATTTTCGGAAATGTAACATCTGAATAAGTTCACTACCATAAATTTCTGATGCAAAGTATTCCCGAAAATCGGACAAATTTGACAGCTATATCAAAAAAAAAAAAAAAAAGAAGAAGAGCATTGTGTAAATTTATTTTCCGAAGTTTTACTTCAAATGATAAGGGAAGAAAAAAATCGGATAATAAAAAACTATGACAAAAGTGATTGTGATTTTCTTTTTCACTCACCGTATTTTTTTTTTTTTTTTTCCTTGAACAGTGTTATAAGAAGAAAGATGAGAAGTTGATAAAATGTTGTTTGCTAACTTTTAATTCTTTTGTTGCTAAAGCTTAAAAAGCTTTGAATAGGAAACGCCAACAGAGTTTCTGTCTAGTGTTGCCAGATTGGGGACTTTTTTTATTCAATTGCCACCAACAAATTTTAAAATTCTGTCCATCACAATAGCTCTCTCTCTCTGTCTCTATATATACACATTCTAATTCTAATTTTACTGTTCAAAAATAATAATAGTTGAATAGCATGGTTACATAAAATTTTTAATAGAAATACAAAAGTGGAAAAAAAAAAAAAAGTTTTTATGATGAACATGGGCACAATTTTGCATTGTGATAAGAAAAGCCAATGCGTTATATATCGCGAGCAATCCAGAAGTCGCAGACATAAAAAATATAGTATTCAAAAAGTACTTACTATAAATCTATGCGGTATTCACTGAAATGTACAGAAAAGCCTTAGGCTATATATGTATATACATATATAAGTAAAATATTAATTATATTTTCGCAAACATATAATCGCATCACATTAGCATTTATAATCCTAGTTACGTTAATTAAAACGATATCTGATGATGAAAATTTAAGTTATTTTGAAAATAAATCTTTTCGTTACAAAAAAAAAAAAAAAAAAAAAAGAAAAGAAAAAGAAAGAAAGAAATGTTTTCCTGTTCATTTCTGTGAAAACCGCATAATGCTACAGTTAATCTTTTCTGATTAGTATACTTTTTATTTTTCTCTGATTTTTGGATCACTCAGTATATTGTAATGAAGTTGTAGAATGCAAGAACAGATGAGGATGAAATACCACCATTATCCGCAAGAATAAAAAATTTTAATTAATAACTAAAATAAAAAATAAACAATAATAATTTTCATAAAGATATGAAATAACAATAATAATAATTTTAATAAAAATATGAAAAATATCCCAATACTCACTGGAATATCATTCCCAAAAAGCCGTAAAATAAATAAGGATTTTCATCCGTATCGTATTTTAACAAAAAAGATCTGATGTAAAATTAGAGTGAGAAATTAAATGTTGACTATAATCAAGAGAGTCCATCCATATCAGACTTTAACAAAAAGGAACGATTACAACTTACTAAAAATTAAAACAGTCGGGGAAAAAATAAAGTTAAATAAATAATAAATAAATAAATAAATAAGAATAAAGAAATAAATCGTCATAAATCTTCAATTACATAGCTGCCATTTTTTAAAAATTTATTCCGGAATGTTCTTAGCGCCGCCCTTTTTTCACACCGTAATCTTTGTAGGAAAATTTTCTTCAATGTATAATTACAACTAAATAATAAGAAAATTACTCTAAAAATATTACGGTGTGAAAAAGGGGCGGGACTAACAACACTCCGGAATAAATTAAAAAAATAGGCAGATATGCAATTAACAACAAAATGTAAGATTTTATTCTATAGGGGCTAGCATAATACAATAGAGTGCGATTAGTTTTGCATGGAAAAACAAATAAATTTGCAAGATAAAATGAACAGATGAAAGAATAATAAAAATCAGGAAATTTAAAAAAGCAGAGCTATCTATATGTATAAACGGCTAAATGCTCGTAATAGATTTAAAATTGGATATTTAAATTTTTTATTGTTGCCAAAAAAAAATTACGAGTTATTATTATTATTATTATTATTATTATTATTATTTTCAGCATAAAATGAAATAGACTTTCGTGCGAAAATTTAAATTTGCTCATGTATATGAAAAAAATTAAAATATGAAAATAGACATTTAAATTTTTAATTGTTGCCAAAAAAATTATGATTTATTATTATTATTTTTTTTTTTTCAGCATAAAATGAAATATGCTTTCGCGCGAAAAAAAAAAATTAAATATTAAATTTGCTCATGCATATGAAAAAACGAAAATATGAAAATGGACATTTAAATTTTTGATTAATGCCAAAAAACTTACGAGTTATTATTATTATTATTATTATTGTTATTTTCAGCATAAAATGAAATATGCTTTCACGCGAAAAATAAAAAGTCATAAAATATTAAATTTGCTCATGCATAGAAAAAAAAGAAAATGCAATAAAAAACAACCATAACTTTTTCAGGGATGGAACACGGGCGCAGAATTCATACCGGAATCTGTTTAAGAAATTTCTCCACCTATAATATCGTTGATTCAAGAGGTAGAAAATTTTCTTATATTGATAGTGGTATTGATAGTGAATTCTGCGCCCGTGTTCCATCCCTGTTTTTTTTTTTTTTTTTAATAAACCTCAATTTTAGATTTTTTTTCTTCTTTAAATAGTATGTTTTTGGCACAGATGGATCGCGCTCGGTATGAAAGCTAATTCAGCATTATATTAAAGAGCTTTACTAATTGATAATCCTGGGTAATTTTAAAAATTTTGATGCTGAAATAGATCTGACATTTTTCGTTAAGGACTCTACTTTCGTGAAAACTACTTTAAGCCAAGTAGCGCATCAAAAATGTAATTAACTTATAAAATATTGAAAAATAGAAAGAAAGAAAAGAAAAAGAAAAGAAAAGAAAGAAACAGAAAAAATAATCGCATAAATTATGTATTTTTGTCTAAAATGGCGATAAAAATTCAAAAGTTCCCAAGGGGAGCTATATGAAGCCTCTACCATGATCAGGTTTGCATATTTATTTATTTATTTATTTATTTTTCTATGTACAAAATACTATTAACTAACTCAACAACTATTATATCCATAAAAAAATAATTGTCTTATGCGATAGACTTAGCCGACCATAGCATATTGTAATATTATATTTGGCGTGAAACTTTTGTCATTTTATGGTTGATCGAATAAATCAAATAAATATAAGAAAACAACGTGAAAGAAAATATTGTGTACGTCACGTATAGTGTTGTTCATATGTAACTGGGATTCAAATATAAAATTGCTACTTCAATTTTTTCGGTACGGCCAGTTTCAAAACTGTTGTGAGGAATAAGTGGTCTCTATATTCCTCAATCTTAGATCTTAGATCTTAGATCTTAAAGATTAACTTAATTACTTAATAAGAAGAGCTCGAGACAAAGTTAACAAATAAATAACAAAGTTTATTTAGCATGCAATATCAAGGAGGGTGTTGGGCTACTTCGTTATAACTTAAATGATCTCAGATAATAACTTTAACAAAGCATAACTTAAAAGTGTGTTTATCTCACCAATACTGATATTGTCGATGACGGCTCTCTGTCATCACTAGCTAATCTCACACTAGCACTATCGGCCGGATTCCCGAAGCGCGATAGACTCTTCTCTTACTTCACGCTACGCAGCTACCAATTCATTACCGCTAGCCATTCACTGTCAATTTACTATCCATTCAATATTCATTCACTATCTTATACTACGTTCAACAACTTCCTTTCTCTTCATTTCAATCAATACTTTTAAAACCACTTCTAATTCATCCAACACTCAGAACCTAATTATTTCACTGCAGCACCATGCCGACATAAAACAAACTCGACCAAGGCTTTCGCCGAGTCACTGGCGACGAAGTGATTTCCGTCCCAACTTTGGTGATGGTCTATAGTCTCGACCTCACACTGTTATCTGATAATCACCCAAATGGAAGCCCACGGGTAAGCTATTGTCACAGGCAATAGGGATAGGCACCCGAGAGTCTGTGAATGAGTGGGTCGCTGCCGAAACAGCCGGGTAATCGAAGCGGGCTTTTGAACAATTTCGTGTTTTTTATTTTTCATTTTATTTTTGTTTATGAAGCGATGTAGAAAAGAATTTCCTGTAAATATAGTGTTCAGTGAAGCAGGCAAAGACTTCTTTGAATCACTACTTTCATTAATTTCATGAATTTAAAAATGGTTTCGTTAACAAACTTTGATCTACTGGCACGCAAACAATATCAGGCCGAGTTTTGTACATTTCGAGTTTGATTTTGAAATTTTTCACGCATTCAGAATTCGATTCGCTCTACAACCGGGGTTTTACTAGTAGTATCATACACTGTAAAAAAATAACTATTACCAGCTGCAAGAAACTCTCTATGATTTCTCCAATCACAGAGAGTTCCTTGCAGCTGGTAATAGTTATTTTTTTACCGTAGTCTAATATAACTATTACTTGAAACTATTTAGCGGTGTAAAAAATAACCTAAGTCACATGTATGTTTGCATTAAATTTGTTTTCAATGGAGAGTTGTCTTCAGCAGTTTACGAAGATAAGTTAAACATAAATATAGTTTAGGAAATAACACAAATAGTTTAATGTATTATAATATCGGGTATTCCGTAAAGTTCGTGCCGATTTCGAAGGAAAATTGAAACGCAACATATTTAAATGCCCGTGGATAGTGGATTTTGAAATTTTAAGCATTTCTGCTAATTCACAAGTCGTATAGTGAGGGATATTTTCGATCAGTGTTTCAATAGAATCATCTGTGATGGAGGGCCTATTTGGACGTTCTTGATCTTGAAGGTTGAAATTACCAGCTTTAAACCTAGCAAACCACCTCTGCACGGTTCCTTTGGTTACAACACGCTCGCCGTAAACAGTGCATATTTTGTTTGCCGCTTGTGTGGCATTTTTGCTTTTTTGGTAAAAGAAAAGCATTAAGCGCCTATAATGCACTTTATTTGCTTCCATATTCAAAGGCGTAAAACTGACAACAATTAACGTATCGCAACCAAATATTTCTAAATATGCCTGAAGTTCCGACTTTTAGAATATGTACGCAAATCATTAGTTTTCAATCATTTTGATATATTCAGACCATAGCCTCCTAAACTAGATGCCTGTCGCGTAGCTTGGAAACTTGGCAACAGTTGAAGCGGTAGACAGCGCCACCTGGTAGAAATTGCGCGACTTTTTTATTCAACTGCCAGCAATAATTTTAAGAAGTGATATATGATATATATAATCGACGCTTCTTCGATTCTATTCACCTTTTATGTGTTTCCGACTTTTAAAAATTTTTGGTGGCTGTTGAATAAAAAAGTCGCGAAATCTGTACCAGGTGGCACTGTCTACCGCTTCAACTGTAGCCAAGTTTCCGAGCAACGCGACAGACATCTAGTTTAGGAGGCTATGTTCAGACCTATCTTTATGCCACCTAACGAAAATTGCCACGAACTTCCCGGACGACCCACTACATATACATACTTGACAACCTAACCCGGAAGATTGTTAGTCCCGCCCTCTTCCGCCTATTTTTTCCCGCCAATCTTTTTTTAGAGTACTTTTCTTCTTATTTAATTGTAAATATATTTGAAGAGAATTGTTCTAAAATTTAAGTGGTGTACAAAAAGGGGCGGGAACTAATAATCTTCCGTGGGTTAGGTTGGCAAGTATGCATATATAAACTAAACTGCAGTACTATATAAAATGTTGAGATCTTTTAAATTGATAATTAAATAAAATAAACTAAATTTTTCCTCTAACTGTATTATTCAAAAGTAAGTGCAAGGAACAAAATATAGTAATTCTGGAACACCGCCGCTATCTTTTGTGTAAAGTTATATTACGCATATGTACTTATTTCTTTGTTCCCTTTTTAATAAACAATAATATCTGTATAGCACAACTGCATAACATGACTGACTAAAATGCATAAGCATGAAGTAAAAAAAATTTTTGTCTTTGTAACGATAAATATCGCATTTTTTCATACATAAGAAAAAAAAAAAAAAAAAAAAAAAGAAGAAGAATTTTTAAAAATTTTTTTGTTAATTATTAAAAAAAACTTTTAGTTTTAGTTATTAGAATTAGTTATTGGACTAATTCATATTAGTTATTAAGCTATTAGTTTTAGTTAACTAATTTAAAATAGATTCTTTTAATAGTTACCTAAAACTCAGGATATGGAGGCTGCACTCTGGAATTTAAATAAAACAAAGCCGTGTTGTTTTTAAGGCTTATTACGAAATATGCATTAGAGATTAAAATTATAACAAAATAAAGAACATTTTTAGTGATTTTTTATTTTATTTTATTTTTATTTTTATTTATTTTTTAATATTCGTTTTTAAAGTACATTTGTAACTATAAACTAGTCGTAGGATGAACGATTTAACAAAATTAATAATACTGATTCGTGATTAATTCAGTGCAAGATCTTTCTCTGAATTAGAATTAGAATTTAAAAACTTATTTTTTGAATCCAGGATTAAATGAGGCAGAAAATACCGATTTAGAAAAATGTTAATCTATATAATGCATTAAGAAATTTACACTTCTCGTTTTGGCTCTCTTATATTGTTGATCTGCATCTTGGTTCTTGTTCACCGTTAATTTTAGTTTATATTGTGAAAGCTTTAAATAAAATTTCACACAATAAAGAATCAGCCTTATGTTTTTTTTTTTTTTTTTTTTTTTTTTTAATTATTTATTATAATGATGCATATTAAATTTCTTTCTTTCTTTTTTTTTTTTTTTTTTTTTTTTTTTGGTGTCGTTCTTTGTGTGTGTGTATGTGTACAATAATAGCGATCGGGATAATTACCTAAATGACTTGCAAACTGGTACAAATATTTATGAACTACGGTGAATTAGCTGTATATTATTTGCTGTGTACAGGGTTTCTCTGATTCCTGTATAGAGACAAACAAAAGTATCCTCTATTATCAGGCCTATGAGCAGAATTTCTTATGAGTTCAATTTAACGGGGTAACACTGCATTTAAAATGCATATAAGTTGGTCTGCTGAGTAATAAGAAACGCAAATGGGGCATTGAGTCTCTTTATCTGCAGATCCATGAGTAGAGTCAATTTTTAAAGTATGAGCCAAAAATCTAGTGAAATTATAAGAAATTATTTTCCTGTTAATTAGGCATAGCATGATAAAAAGGAAATTCACATACTGCAATGTGCGAATGTATCCCATTAATAAATCAAGCAAGCAAAGATTTAAATTAGAAAAACAAAAGTTTTCATAATTAAAATATGACCTATGTATTCTAAAAATACACTATGTTATAAAAATACCACGATGTTTTAAAACAGTATAAATACCCGCATTTAAAAAATACTTTACGTGGCTCATTATTTTTAAAAAGTAAGTCGTATTTCTAAAAGAATTTCCAACATTATAAAAACGTTTCCTTTTAAAAATATAATAAACAACTTGATCCTAATAAAATGTAAATAAATAAATAAGTGTAAACATAAAACGTTGAATTGTTTCAAACATGTTTGAAGAACTTTTTTTAAAAAATGTAATACTTTTCAGGAAAATTTGACAAGCCATAAAATTCGTGTTCAAAATAAAACACTGGGAATTTTTTTTTTTTTTTTTTTTTTTTTTTTTTTTTTTATCGTCAGAAAAGATTTTTCTAGACATTGTTTATTTTATACGGTAAGCTCCATTTTTAAAACAAGAGCACGTTATAAAAGAAACTTTTAAAAATATTTTATTTTCTTCTTGAACCAAAACTGTGATTGAAAGAAACTTTTAAATCCCACTTATGAATATTTTTTTCCCTACATCATACATAGTCAAAATATTTGTAGGTAAGAAACTTAAATTGCTGTTAAAACTTTTCAAAAAAGTTTCTATATCTTTTTATATGTGCTTTTCTTTAAACTACAAATGTTGCATTAGCATCATATATAAAAATCATAGCATTTGCTGTAATTTTATCGTATCAAGTTTAATTGAAAATTAAATTAAAAAATATATAGAAATATGTTTATAAAATGATTTATTTTAAACTAAATTCGCGAATTTGTTCCCTTGTCTAAAAACTCCTGGTTTATCACATAACTAATTTTACTATTATTTTATCTCACATTTGTACTACTAATAGTATTTTTCAATAAAATTAACCACCTATAATTGCTAGAAAGTAGTTCCTAAAATTTTCTATTAGAAATTAGTGGTAAGATATTTTCTGTGAAATTTGAAACACTTAAACACTATGTTAATATAATACCCAGAAGCAAGGATCATTATTAAAGAGAACAAACGTGCGTAAAAATATAACTTAAAATATAACTTCGTAGTCAAATATATTTTGAAAGACTATAATTTTGTAATAATAATAATAATACTTTTGTTTATTGATTAGATTCTATTGGAATGTTTCATTAAAAAAAGTATAATATTGATAAACAATATTTTTCTTCCTTTAGCATCATGTATAAAAGTCATAGCATTTGCTATAATCTTATCGTATCAAGTTTAATTGAAAATTAAATTTAAAAATATAGAGAGAGATATTTATAAAATGATTTATAAAAAAAAAAAAAAAAAAAAAAAAAAAAAAATAGATCTGCAGATTTCACCAATCTTTGATAAACTTATTCTTAAATATAAACATTAAACATTAGTTTCTTCCCATCAAAGTTTCCAAAAAGCCCAAAACATCTGGTTTAAACTAAATTCGCGAGTTTTTTCCCTTGTTTAAAAATTCCTGGTTTTTCACATAACTAATTTTGCTATTATTCTATCTCGCATTTGTACTACTAATAGTATTTTTCAATAAAATTAACCATAGATAATTGCTAGAAAATAGTTACTAAAATTTTCTGTTAAAAATTAGTGATAAGATATTTTCTGAGAATTTTGAAAAACTTAAACATTGTGCTACCCAGAAGCAAGGATCATTATTAAAGAGAAAGTACGCAAAAATATAACTTCGTAGTCAAACATATTTTGATGGACTATAATTTTAAAATAATAATAATAATAATACTTGTGTTTATTGATTAGGTTCTTATAGGAATGTTTCATTAAAAAAATGTGTAATATAGATAAACAATAGTTTCCCTCCTTTATAACTTCACATTATTATTAAAATAATAATAATAAAGAGAAACACTAAACTTGAAAAAAAAAAAAAAAAAAAAACAGAAAGAAAAACACTAAACAAGAATTTTTGTTTTCCCCATTAAACAGAATTTTTAATTGTAATGTACTATGTACATATATATATATACTAGCAGGCAACGCCCGCTTCGCTGGTCCCTATTTTTAAATGAATCACTATAATGAATTCTCAAAATTGCATTAATTTTTATCACATGAAAAAAAAGATAAACAAAAACTGAGTAGGAAAAATGTCGCACCGGGTTCTCACTGCCTTCGGAAAAAATTCCCAAAATGCTCTAACTCTTATTTCTATTATTTTCCCACTTCGCCCCCCCCTCCTTTCTATCCTAATAATTTTACAAATTTGAAAATATCCGCAATCGATTTGTAAGTATCAAAAACCTCTATGCACCAGTTTTGAACGATATATCTCTATTTTTATTTTTTTACCGCTCTACTCCCCCCCCCCTTCCCGCCCTCCCAATAATTTTAAAAATTCGAAAATATCCGCAATCGATTTGTAGGTATTGGAAACCTCTATGTACCAATTTTGAATGATCTAACTCTATTTTCTTTTTTTTTTTTGCCCCTCTGCCCCCCCCCCCCTTCCCGGCCCTCCTAATAACTTTACACTTTCGAAAAAATCCCCATTCGACTTGCAGGCCTCTAAAATCTATCTGTACCGATTTTGAACGGCCTAACTGTATTTCTATTTGTTTTTGACCATAGCCCCCCCTTCCCGCCCCACCTAATAATTTTAAAAATTTGAAAGTATCCGCAATCGATTTGTAAGTATCGAAAACATCTATATACCAATTTTGTACGATCTAACTCTATTTTTATTTTTTTGCCCCCCCCTCTCCTCTACCCCTTTCCCGGCCCTCCTAATAACTTTACACTTTCGAAAATATCCCCATTCGACTTGCAGGCATCTAAAACCTAACTGTACCAATTTTGAACGGCCTAACTGTATTTCTATTTGTTTTTGCCCCATAGCCCCCCCCCTTGCCACCCCCCTTCCCGCCCCTCCTAATAATTTTACAAATTCGAAAATATCCGAAACCGATTTGTAGGTATCGAAAACCTCTATATACCAATTTTGAACGATCTAACTCTCTTTTTATTTTTTGCCCCCCTCTCCCCCCCCCCTGCTGCCCCACCTGGGGGCTGAATTTCTAAAATTCCAGAAATTGGTTTTTAGATATTTGCATTAGCTATATTTTAGAGCAAAAACTTCACGCATATCTATTTTTTTGTTTGAGATATATAGGATTATGCGAAATCACGTTTTTACGCATGTGAAATCACGTTTTGCCCCCCCGCCCCCCTTGGGGACCGAATTGTGAAAATTCCGGAAATTGGTTTTTTGACATTTGTATTAGCTATATTTTAAAGCAAAAATTTTACGGATATCTGTTTTTTTGTTTGAGATATGAAGGATTTTGTGAAATCACGTTTTGCCCCCTCCTCCCCCCCTTGGGGGGCGAATTTTGTAAAATCGCTTCTTAGTGGATGCCTACGTCATAGAAAGAACATTGTCACAAAATTTCATACTTCTAGGTCCAGGGGTTTGGTCTGGGCGTTGATAGATCACCCCCTCACTCACTAACTCACTCAGGAAGTGTTCTTTTATATATATAGATATTGTATTGTTAGTTTTTTAATCTTACATTTATAGAAAAAAACAATTATTTCTTAATGAAAAGTATTAAAAGAAAATACACATTTTCCTTTATGGTTACAGATTTCTAAGATGATATTTTAAGTTAACCGAGCACGAAATAATTAATTTCTCCTAAAATAAAAATATTAATTAAAAATTCTAAGGAAAACCTTTTTTTAAAGGGATATAGCAAACAAAAAGTGTTTTTAATATGTTTTTTTTTTTTTTTTTTTCAAAGATTTTCCTTAATCATGTAAATTTTGTTTTAATTTTTATTTTTTTATATCAATTTTTTAAATATCAATTTACGCATCAAAGTAAAATTCTTATAATATCATATCTTTATTTTTTATGAAAGTTTGTATTGATAATTCGTTCAGCTTTCATGACCTGTACAAATGTAGTATTCTGATTTTTCGATAGTTGTAACTATTTATTAGAAAGACATATAATCTGAAGTATTTTTCAATTTGATCATAGAAAGTGTATTTTTTTTTTTTTTTTTTTTTTTTTTGCGAATGACCAGACAATTTTGATTTTGATATTTTGTCAAATATCTCAAAACAAAACGTGTTTGAAACAATATCTTGAAATTTTAAGAGTATAAATTTATATAATATCTCATTTATTTCAGCGAAATATTTTTTCTAAAAAAAAAAAAAAAAAAAAAAGGGGGGGGGGGCACACACACACACACACAAAAAAAAAAAGGTTCAGTTTATAACAAGTAACGTTTGGAATGTGTTCTGGGTTCTTGGGTTCATGTCGTTGTGAAGCTTCTTTTAATCGCACAGTTCTGTCGCATTAATGTAAGCAGCTTACTAAAACCGGAATAACCCTTTTTCGCAGTTCGGACTGCTGTTGAACGTTCAGTTGTAGAAGTGTCGTACACGTTCCAGCCTTCATCGGCGATGAACGACAGCTGGCATAGGTGTTCTAACTAGGCGTCTGCTGAGTATTGGGAGCCAACTGTGCTTGGTTGCACATTTAAGTATCCATAGCATGAAAAATCTGACTGAAGTGGTCCCAAAATTCCTCGGAGTCTAAGTGCAGGGAGTTTCTTGAACAGGCGAGAGAAGTAATCTCATCCTGGTGCTATTTGAGCTCCGCACATACACCAAAGGCTGCATGATACATTGCGTTGTCCTGCCCGTAGATACTAGAGGTGAGTTCGGGCTCTATTTTGGCAATCCGAGCCCGCCCGGGCCCGAAACATTTTTGAACTGAGCTCGCCCGAGCCCGAAAAATTTTGTGTAATCAGAGCCCGAGCCCGCCCGAGGCCGATATTGAAAGTGGTACGCTATGCAACGCATGCACAATAGTAAAATTAAATACCGTTTTCATTTTCAAATTAATTTTCTTATTATCAATCCTCAATTTAAATAACTATAAATGTTATTATAACAATTTATAATGTCTGTGTCTTTGTATACATGTATATATTTATATAATGCATATGTATAGTGCAGCCCATTGTTTATAACGCGCCTATCGGGTACCAAAAAAATTATCCGAATGAGTGATATAATGAGGCAAAATATAACGCAGGAGGAAGGATTACTATATAACACTATGACATAATATGCATCCCGTTGAAAAAAAAAGTTCTATTTAGAAAAAGGAAAGTCAAAGCTACTAAGGTTTGCAAGATTATTTTGTGATTTATAACATATGGCATTACTAAAAGTGCTCTCAAAATGAATTTTTTTTTTTTTTTTTTTTTTTTTTTTTACATTTTCCAGTTAGTGAAGAATAAAATAAACTGAACTTTTAGCTTGAATCCGAGCCCGCCCGGAGCCCGAAGACTTGCGTAAGGTTTGAGCCCGATCGGGCCCGGGCCCGGGCTCAGGCTCGGGCTTACGGGCTCGGGCTGAGCCCGTCTCATCTCTAGTAGATACCATTATGCTGAGGAAAAGTAATCTGCATGTCGAGATCGGCATAGTCACTAAAGACAGATGCATACTTCTACTGAGGCATCGTGCGTTCCACGATGGACCCAGTGGCAGCCTCAAAACTTTTTTCAGAACATAGTGCTCCTCCTCCATCTTGGACTCTTTTAGAAAATTTTGCAGTGTGTGATTGCAGTTGGCGTGACAGATACGCCAACGTGTATCTGTCTGACAGAGCAAGAAACATGTTTCATCTAAAAAAGTCACCTGTCGCCATTTATTGAACGTCCAGTTGTAGAAGGGCCGTACGCGTTCCAGCCTTCATCGTCGATGAACGACAGCTGGCATAGGTGCTCTAACTAGGCGTCTGCTGCTGAAGCCAATACACAACAACGTTGGCTGAATCGTTGGAAGAGAGTCAGTGAAATTTTGGAAGGGGAATTTTGGAATTTAACTGGGATGAGGGGACAGATCGATTCAAGTTTTGGGAGCCAACTGTGTTTGGTTGTGCATATAAGGATCCATAGCATGAAGAACCTGACTGAAGTGTTCCCGAAATTCCTCGGGGGGGTCCAAGTGCAGGGTGTTTGTTGAACAGGCGAGCGAAGTAATCTCATCCTGGTACTCTTTGAGCACCGCACATACACTAAACGCTGGATGATACATTACGTTTTCCTGACCGTAGATGCCATTATGCTAAGGAAAAGTAATCTGCATGTCGAGATCGGCATAGTCACTAAAGACAGATGCATACTTCTACTGAGGCATCGTGCGTTCCACGATGGACCCAGTGGTAGCCTCAAAACTTTTTTCAGAACATAGTGCTCCTCCTCCATCTTGGACTCTTTTAGAAAATTTTGCAGTGTGTTAGCCTTTTGAAGAATCATGCCGTTTACGCCAACGTGTATCTGTCTGACAGAGCAAGAAACATGCTTCATCTGAAAAAGTCACCTGTCGTCATTTATTGAACGTCCAGTTGTAGAAGTGCCGTACGCGTTCCAGCGTTCATCGCCGATGAACGAGAGTTGGCATAGGTGCTCTAACTAGGCGTCAGCTGCTGAAGCCAATACACAACATTTGCTGAATCGTCGTTGAGGACACACACTTGGTAGCCGCTCGATTCACTACGTTGATCAGTTGTTACAATGGTTGCGCGTCTATTCGTCAGAACATATTTCGGCAGCTGTCATTCGTTTTTATCATCTATGGTCCCTGGTGCACCATATTTGAGATCTCCACGTTGCTGATTTTTGATAGTCTCTTTTTGCCCTGCGCAGTATACTTTTACCACGGTGGCATACAAGCAGTTAAAAAAATTATTCGTTTTGGAAATGCTTCTCTACCTTTGGTTTGGAAGCCAATTATCATGCCCTTTGGGACATCGGAAAAATACTTCCCTTTCTGCTAGGATTGTAGGATTGCATTAAAGGATTGTAGTGTTTTCTGCTTCCCTTAGACACCCTTTATATATCTTATCCCGCTATTGTTGTCTCATTCCTTTTGTGATTGGATATTTCAGGTTGATGCTCAAAATAGGTGGTGGTTACATTAATATGACTGGACTATGTATCTATATTCATTAGTACGCAACTAGCGCATATATTCATGGTGATAAAAATGTTTATTTAAATAATTAAAAAAAAAATTGCCACTTTTTATTATAACATGCAGGGTATTAATCCAAATGCGAAACCATTATTAGGAAATGGGACATACTACCTTACCCACAACATACTGCAATTAAACTGCAGAAATATTTAGCACTTAATAAAATGAAGTTTTTAAAATTCTGTTTTTGGAATATTGCTCTTTGAATATGTCTTTTAGTTTAGTGAGCAATTAAAAATAAATAGATAAATAAATAAATATTTTATTTCATTAATTAAAGTTTCGATCTCTAAACGAAATATTTATTTATTTATTCTTTTTTAAATTGCTCACAAAGCTAAAAGGCGACATAATCAAAGAGTAATATTCAAAAAATAGAGTTCAAAAAACTTCATTTTTGAATGAGATATCCTTATAAAACGAAACAACGTAAATTCCATTGGATAACATGGGAAGAAAGTGGGAATCTGTCTGATATACAACCTTAAGCTAGATTAGTTACAAAAATATTAGAAAAATAAAAGAAATATAAGACATAGTCTAATTTTCAAAAATTGCAGAAACACAAATATAGACACTGGACAAGCTAGACATTACAAAAAAAAAAAAAAAAAAAAAAAAAAAAAAAAATGTAGTCTTTTGAGAAATGGAAACTATGCCCCCTTTAACGCTTTGCGGCGCAAAGTAATTTCGATGATTTAAATTATATTGCCACCGGAATTCACGAACAAAATTAAAATACAAGAAATTTTAAATTTTAAGGTTAAAAAAAGAGGGACTATCCCATAAAAGTAAATTTTTGCTAAAAAATTACCGAGATGTATTTTTTGCAGCTGGAGCTTAGTAATTGCGTCCTCGCAGCGAAAAAAAAAAGAAAAAAACTGTATTTGTGAAGTATTTTAGGGAAAGATTATTTATTTGCACAATTTAATCCCAACTCATGTGAATTTTCATACTTTTCAGATAGAAGTGTTTCAGATAAATTTATCAGAGAAAAATAACAATAAATAAATAAATGTTTTTTATTTATTTATTTATTTTTACTTGGTAGAATTTTTTTTTTCTTTTAATTTATCCTCTAAAGAAAAATATTCTACTCTTTTTGTGCTGCATATATATATATATATAATTGATGATAAAAGCTGTCTTATTTGTATTAATTAGTATCTCATATGATTTTTTTTAATAGAAAAACAAAATTATAAATTAAGAACTATATCATTTCTATTCAATATTAAAAAGCAATATGAAAAGAAAATATTCGTTAAAAAAAAAAAAAAAAGAATAATATTAATTAACAAGTATCCCAAATAGAAATTATTAATTAATAAATATTCTAAAACAAAATTATTAATTAGTAAGTTTCTGTGGACTTTCACTTAAATTTAATGAAAGAAAAAGAAAAGATTTAACAATTTTTACTTTCTTCTATATGTAATATAGAGAAAGTATTGGATTCGTAAAAATTTTCGACCTCCGGTTTTGATGAATTTACACGTTTTGAGAGCTGTAGAACACGATTTGACCATTTTTAGAAAATGTCTGTCTGTCTGTCTGTCTGTGTGTGTGTGTGTGTGTGTGTGTGTGACAAAATTTTGTGGCAACTGTATCTCAAGAACTACTGCACAGAATTTCATACAAATTGGTATGTAGTTGCACCTTGACATAAATTAGTGCCTATCAACTTTTGGTAAAAATTGTCTCACAGGTTGCGTTGCCATCCCCCTTTTTCTAAGTTTTTAACATGGTGATATAGGACAAAATTTTGTAAAAATGTGCATAAAGAGAATTGTTTTTTAGTAACCAAAATGAAATTTACAAGAATTATTTATAATAGTGATAGTCAACTGGGAAAAAAATTTTGTATGCGTAGGAGCCTCGCCACCCCCCCTGGGGTGGAAGTCCCCCCTCGAGGGGAGTAAATTTTCAAGATGGGTATCTTTCGAAAGGTCTCGTCAATACCTTTAAAACGAATGGTTGAACTATAAATCTGTGTGGTAATTTAAAACAAAGTTATCGATTTTTTTTTACTTTTAACGAAAAAAAAAAACCTTAAAAAAAATTCTTCTTCTTCTTATTTTTTTTTTTTTTTTTTTAACGAAATTTAACCAGACTTGGTATTTAGTTGGCCCCTGACATAAACTGAGGCTGATTAGATTTGGGGATCAATCGCTCAACAGGTGGCGCTGTGATCGTATTTTTTCTAAATTTTTAACATGGCAGTATAGGAAAAAATTTCGTATAAATGTACATAATGAGAGTTATTCTTAACATGTGATTGTGAAATTAATATGAATTATTGATAATAGTAGTAGTTAAAAAATTAGGGTAGGAAATAGTAGTAGGAAAAAATTTGGGGCATCGCTTCCCCCCCCCCTAGGGGGAAGTACCCCCCCCCCCCCCCCGGGGTGTGTGCAAATTTTCAAGAACGGTATCTTTCGAAAGGTATCGTCAATACCTTTAAAACGAATGGTTGAACTATAGATATGTGGTAATTTAAAACAAAGTTATCGATTTTTTTTCTTTTAACGAAAAAAAAAAAAAAAAAACTGAAAAAAAATCGTTTTTTTTTTTTTTTTTTTTTTTTTAAATATTGTTACTGCGTGAATTTGTATAGGAAAATATAGAAGAAAGTCTTGTGGTGGCCACAACATACTAGTTTTACTGTGTTTTTATTTTTTTTTTTTAATCCAGAATTCTTTTTTTTTTCTTTGTTCATTTATTTATTTTTGCCACGATTTATTTGACTTGATAATTATACTTAAGAAGCTTATACATTATTTTCTATAAAACCTTACAAATGTAATTTTTTTATTTTATCCATGTTATATCTTTGTTAAATCTTTATGAATTGTTTTGCACGAATAAATTAATTTTTAAATAAATAATATAATATGTCTGCGAAATAAAAAATCCAAAATAAATGTTACTTTTAATATCTAAAACATAAAATAATGTTTCATATGAAAAAAGAAAAAATCTGTTTTAAGTGATTAAAATATTTTTATTAAAATATTTTATACATGTTCTTCACTTCTTTTTTACGTGGCGCTTTCGAGAAAGCCTTGGCTGGAGCGTCACCGAATTAATGGCTATTGGTAAGGGGATATTCGGTGAGCGGCCATCACTACTAGAGCCCCTTAAATAAAATAATAGGGCGGCGCATCACCGCCATTTTTTTACCTCCGAAGAGGACAGCATTTCCGCTTGGCGTCCTTATCGCTTCCCTAATGATTTTAAGAAATCTTGATCTGAAGCTAATCCGGTCAAAATAAGCAACAATAATATTCCAAAAAACACATTTTTTTCGTAGTACATTCTCAGGATGTCATTTTATTCTGAGGATATCCTATGGATGTACTGGGGTAAGATGTGTTGTTAGGGCGGTTTCTGTTTATTTTACAAAATGCCGCCAAAACTCAAATACACAGTAATAGAAGGTCTGTGAACACTTTATATCCACTTCTTGAATGATTATAGCAGTTTATCGCTAAACAAACTTCCATATCATAGTTTACTTACCTAAAATTATGAAATATAATAAAACAAGTTACTCTACTAAAGTAACGTAATACGATTAAAAAAAAAAAAAAAAAAAAAATGTTTATCGTTTGTTTATTAGAGAAACATGCTGGGTACATGTGGCAAACCTAAGGCAACAAAATGCCTGACGCGACAGCTCGTATATATATGAGCCTTAACACTACCCCTAACAGGGACTACACACCCATGCCTTGTCTGGAATTCGACTCAGGCCCTTTCCAGGAGTCAGGGACACTACCTCTGCACTGCCTGGGACGCACTTTATAAATATGTAAAAAATTATGCTAGCAAATTTTCCTTTTTTAATCCAAAAGAAAAGTATTAAAAGTAGACTAACTTTTGCTATAAAGCAAACAATTGTTATTATTTTGAATATTGAAGGTTACAAAAACTTGATGAAATCAAAATGCCGTCTTAGTTAAAATAAATAAATAAAACCTTTATTTTATTTTATATATTTATTAGTTAGCTTAAATAACAAATGTAGCAGCGAAGCAGGCTTTGCCCGCTTCGCTGGTCATTATATCGAAATGAATTCTGAATTTTTCATATCATTAATAATAATAATAATAATAATAATAATAATAAAAATCTGAAAAAAGAAAAACAAAGAAAGAAAAAAAGAAATCAGTCAAAATATAAGTTAAAGTTCCCGCTACCTTCGGTATCGGTTTTCCTGCTCCCTACACTTTTCGAATCCTCGAGCCCCAATGCCTTCGGCAGCACCTTACCCAATTTTTACTCCCCCTCCCTTACGGTAATGTTGAAATTTTGGAAAATTTCTTCCCATCGAAGTGCATATTGCGTACACTTAATCAACACACACTCATCAAAATTCATCATTCTAAGGTAATCTGGAGTATATTCAAGCTTGTTTTTTGCCCCACCAGCCCCAGAAGAGGGGGGGGGGTAATTTCGCGAAATCCCTTTATAGTGCATCTTGCATACACATACCTAACCAGACATAAAAAAAAATCGAGATCCTGAGATTATTTGAAACATAATTATGTTTTAAAACGTGTTTTTTACCCCCCTGTACATAAAGTAGGGACGGGGGAGGGAATTCTGCAAAATGTCTTTATACTATGAGTTAGGTATACATATAACGACCCACACATCCAAAATCTCCTTCCTAAGATAATTTAGTGCAGAGTTACACTGGATACATGTTTTTTGTCCCCATCTCCCAAGATCGGTAGGGTGGAAATTCACAAAACCCCTCTGTAGTGTGTGTGTTGAGTACGCAAAGGAGGCAAGTTGTTTTGAGTGCAAAAACGTGGGAAAAATGAATGTATAAGGAAAAGAACAAAAGGGCGGTGCTGGCGTAAATGGTCTTTTATACGTTTTTTGAGTATAATGTGTTCGGAAACATAAACACACTGTGTACGCAAAGGAGGAAAGTTGTTTTGAGCGCAAAAACATGGGAAAAATGAATAAATAAGGAAAAGAAACAAAAGGGCGGTATTGGCGTCTTTAAAAGTGTGTACGCAAAGGAGGAAAGTTGTTTTGAGTGCAAAAACATGGGAAAAATGAATGTAAAAGAAAAAGAAACAAAAGCACGGTATTGGTGTAAATAATCTCTTAGACGGTTTTGTGTGTTAGATAGGTTCGGAATCATAAAAACAGTGTCTACGCAAAAGAGGAAAGTTGTTTTGAGTGCAAAAAACTTGGGAAAAATGAATGTATAAGGAAAAGAACAAAAGGCGGTACTGGCGTAAATGGTCTTTTATATGGTTTTTTGAAACATAATTATATTTTAAAACGTGTTTTTTACCCCCCTGCACATAAAGTAGAGACGGGGGAGGGAATTTTGCAAAATGTCTTTATACTATGAGTTAGGTATACATATAACGACCTACACATCCAAAATCTCCTTCCTAAGATAATTTAGTGCAGAGTTACACTAGATACATGTTTTTTGTCCCCATCTCCCAAGATCGGTAGGGTGGAAATTCACAAAACCCCTCTGTAGTGTGTGTGTTGAGTACGCGTAATCAACCGACATATCAAAAAATCGCTTTTCTGAGGTACTTTGGAACAGAGTTACTCTTAAAAACGTGTTTTTGCCCCCCCCCCCTCTGCCCTTAACGGAGGGAGACAGAGGGAAATTTCGTAAAATTACTTGATAGTGCGTGTTGAGAACGCATAACCAACCCACACATAAAAATTAATCTTACGGTGATAATAGTAAGCAAAGTTATGCTTGGAAACGTCTTTAATGTTCTCCCTTCCATATTGTTCTCCCTTCACACACTAAAAATTGTGGCATCATTTCCTATGGATTTCTTCGGTCGAAATTTTATAGCATGGCTGGTCACTATATTTAAAGAAAATTTTTTCTATGTCGCTTTATAGATAAAAAATAAAAATAAAATTCATTGAAATTGCTGAAAAGCTCGCTTGGGTGTGTGTCGCTATTGCATGCGACAATGCCATACCAGTGGGCTTCCACTTTTGTGCTTATCAAATAACAATTTCGAAACAGACAGTATTGAAAAAATTAAAGTATCCCTTTTATATTTGAATATTAATTACATATGAACAACACTATGCGTACTGTATATAATATTTACTTTTACGTTATTTCCCATATTTATTCGATTTTTCCGGTCGACCATAAAATGAAAGCAATTTAACGTCAAATATTACAATATGCTGTGGGACAACTAACTTTTTGGAGCTAAATGTATTTCATAGTTAGTTAACAGTGGTTCGTATACAGAAAAATAAATAAATAAATATTTAAACTTATCGTGGTACCGTCTTATTATAGCTCCCCTCGGTGACTTTTGAATTTTTGTCACCATTTTAAACAAAAATACATAATTTATGAGATTATTGTTTCTGTTTCTTTCTGTCTATCCTATTTTTTTTCTCAATATTTTATAATTTATTTGTTTATATGTTTTATGGGCTACTTGGCTTAAAGTGGCTATCCCGAGGGTATAGACTCCTTGGCGAAAAATGTCGTATCTATTTCAGCATCAAAATAAAAAAAATTACCCTGCATTATGAATAAGTAAATCTATACTAATATTAAAAGTGCGAAAGTTTGGATAAATGTATGGATGTTTGTTACTCAATCACAACACAACGGCTAAACGGATCAGGATGAAATTTGGTGCAGAGATAGATGATAGTCTGGAATAGGACATAAGCTACTATTTGTACCGGAAATTTGATTAGATTTTTTAAAATTAATTAAAATATGGAAATAATAAACTGGTAATATAAGCCAAGCCATTTAAATTTTTAATTGTTGCCAAAATAGTTTGCGAGGTATTTTTATTTATTTATTTATTTAAACATAAAAAGAAATATGCCTTCACGCGAAAATAAAAAAAATACTAAATGTTAAATTGGTGAATGAGAAAATGATGTCTTTATAAATTTAAAATAAAATAGTAATAATACAAGTCTAGAATGTTTCTTCTGAATTTTATTTCATAGCATTTTTTTATATACCTCAACTTTAGATTTTCTTTTTTACCACGAATGAATCACGCTTGGCATAAAAGCTAATTCAGAATTATATTAAAGGAATTTACTTATTGCTAATTCTGGACAAATTTTTGAATTTTCATGCTGGAGTAGATCGGCCATTTTTAGCCAAGTAGAGCCACTTAAAGCCAAATAGCACATCAAAAATATAACTAAATTATAAAATATTTAAAAAAAAAAAAGAAAAAAAAGATAGAAAGAAATAGAAACAATAATCGCATAAATTAAATTTTGTTCTAAAACGGCGACAAAAATTCAAAGTCGCCAAGGGAAGCTATATTATGGTTGTACCATGATCAGGTTTACATATTAATAAATTTATTTATTTTTCTATATATCAACTACTATTAACTAAGCATGAAGTATATATAACTACAAAAAAAAAAAAAAAAAAAAAAAAAAAAGGAAAGAAAGAATAATAATAATTGTCTCATGCGATAGACGTAACCGATCATAGCATATTATAATATTATATTTGGCTTGAAATTGCTGTCATTTTATGGTTGATCGATTAAATCAAATAAATATAGGAAATAACTTGAAAGCAAATATTATGTACATCAAGCATAATGTTGTTCATATGTAACTGGGATTCAAATATAAAAGGACTACTTCACATTTTTCGATACTGTCCGTATCGGAACTGTCATATATGATAAGTACCCAAATGGAAGCCCACGGTAAGCCATTGTCGCAGGCAATAGGGCCAGGCACCGGAGGCTGCGAAGACGAACAAGTCGCTGCCGAAGGCAGCGGGAACCCAAAGCGAGCTTTTGAGCGATTTAAGTTTATTTTTTCTTTCATAAAGCTACATAGAAAAGAGTTTCCTTTAAATATAGTGACCAACGAAGCGGGCAAAGCCTGCTAGTCTGAATATAATGCTGAATTAGCTTTCATGCCAAACGTATTATACGTGCCAATAAATAAATAAAAACACTATCCGCGTTTGTAATGATCGATAGATGGCGCTTTTTTAGCCTTTGTTGTTAGTAAATATTACAGCCACGTGTATTTATTATTTTTCTTTCTGTTATTCTACTTAATATTCGTACTATAATTTCTCCGCCATTACATCATGGAAAATTGATTGCTTTTGGAAAAAAAATATTTCAGTTTATTCGAAGTTCGATCGGAAGTAGACTTTTAACTGAAGTTGAACAAATATTAGTTTCAAATAATCTGATTAATTCTTTACTTCCATCAGCCGAAGGAACTGAAATTTTAAATTTGTCATTTGGAAATAAATGGAAGCTTAATTCTGGATTTCTTGGTCCTTTGGAGTTACACTGGAGCACACAACATTATGTATTATCTTTTTTACCGGATTTATTCATTTTTATTCAATAAATATATGTGAAACTAAACATCGGCATGTAATGGCGGCTTCATGAAAGCCGAATTAAAGCATGTTAATTGTAATTTCACCTTAGCCCACCAGAGTGCGAGCATTTCATTACAATCGTGGATTAAAAATAAATCTAAAATTGAGGTATGCTAAAAAAGATTATGAAACAAAATTTGAAGAAATATGTTAGATTTTTAATATTATAATTTAATTTTGATAATGACGTCATTTTGTCATAGCCTAAGCAAATTTATTATTTAATATTTCTGTTACTATTAGCGTGAAAATATTTTTTATTATATGTCGTAAAATAAATCAACTCGAAATTTCTTTTGGCAACAATTAAAAATTAAAATAATTATTTTAAAAACTTTATTATAGAAGACATATCTATATTATATACAGAAGATATAATATAGATAACGTTTTCCTTCCTTCCCCTCCTCTTGGGGACTGAATTTCTAAAATTCCAAAAATTTTTTTTTAGGTATTTGTGTTAGCTATATTTTAAAGCAAAAATTTTACGGATATCTGTTTTTTTCTTTGAGATATAAAGGTTTTTGTTAAATCACGTTTGGCCCCCTGCCCCCCATTAGGGGCCGAGTTTCAAAAATTCCAGAAATTGGTTTTTAGGTATTTATGTTAGCTATATTATAAAACAAAAATCTCACGTATATCTGTTTTTTTCTTTGAGATATGAATGTTTTTTTAAGAAATGACTTTTTGCGCATGCGAAATCACATTTTGCCACCCACCCCCTCTTGTGGACCGAATTTCCAAAATTCCAGAAATTGATTTTTAGGCATTTGTGTTAGCTATGTTTTAATGCAAAAATTTTTCAGATATCTGGTTTTTTCTTTGAGATATGAAGGTTTCTGAGAAATCACGTCTTCCCTCTCCACCCCTTCTTGAGGGGCGAATTTCGCAAAATCGCTTCTTAGGGGGTGCTTACACTACATGTTCTAAAATCTGACCCAGTTTCGAGTCAGTAGCCCCAGTAGATTTTGCTGTGCGTTGATGAGTCAGTGAGTGAGTAAGTGAGTGGAAGTACTCTTTTATATATATAGACTAGCAGGCTTTGCCCGCTTCGCTGGTCATTATATCGAAAGGAATTCTGAATATTTCATATCATTTATAATAATAATAATAATAATAATAAAATCTGAAAAAAGAAAAACAAAGAAAGAAATAAAGAAATCAATCAAAATGTAAGTTAAAGTTCCCGCTACCTTCGGTATCGGTTTTCCTGCTCCCTACACTTTTCGTATCCTCGAGCCCCAATGCCTTCGGCAGTACCTTACCTAATTTTTACTCCCCCTCCCTTACGGTAATGTTGAAAGTTTCGCAAAATTTCTTCCCAACGAAGTGCATATTGCGTACAATTAATCAACACACACTCATCAAAATTCATCATTCTAAGGTAATTAGGAGTTTATTCAAGCTTGTTTTTTGCCCTCGCCAGTCCCAGAAGAGGGGTGGGGGATGTAATTTCGCAAAATCCCTTTATAGTGAATCATGCATACACATACCTAACCAGACATAAAAAAAAAAAAAAAAAAAAATCGAGATCCTGAGATTATTTGAAACATAAATATGTTTTAAAACATGTTTTTTACCCCCCTGCACATTAGGGTGGTGCGAAAAAATTCAAATTTCGATTTTCGATTAGTAATACCGCGGAAAAGTTGTCTGTGGCCATTGTAAAAAAAAGAAAAAAAAAGTTTTGAAATCGCATAATATCTTCCGATCGCGCATGCGCGTCGAATTTACAAAAATTGACGATTTTCAAGGTTTTTTCGTATTAAAACAAAAATTAACTTCTGCAGTGTTTCGATTCGTAATAGCGCGGAAAAGTTGCTTATGACCATTGTAAACAAAACAAAAAAAGAAAATTTGAAATCACATAATATCTTCCGATCGCGCATGCGCGTCGAATTTACGAAAATTGACGATTTTTAAGGTTTTTTTCGAGTAAAAACAAAAATTAGCTCCTGCAATATTTTGATATATTATAATAAATAAACAATAGAAATAGATGCAAAATTAATAAATTATATTATAATTAATAAATTAAACAATATTCAATTTTGCAAAAAATTTAATATAACAAAGGCTTATATTAATACTTACTGTAGTAAATGTTCTGTAAATTATAAAATTGCGACAGTCCAGTCTCCAACCTTGTCATTTCAAACTGTCTTTTTCACGGATAGAAACTTTTAATCTCCTGATTGCGCATGCGCATCGTACGTCCGTGATAAGGACAAAAGAAATTTCAAACAAAAGGTTGATGACTTTAAGAGCGATGCAACTAAGCTGTTTGATATTTCAACTCGTAAATGTGTAATGAGTGTGAACTGCACTTGTCAAAAGAATCCAGATCGGTGTGAGTGTCCCATTTCAATAAACTGTATATGTGAAAAGTCAAAAAAGATTCCAGTTATTGAGCAACGGTTCATTTATCTTCAAAGAATGCACAGATTGGGGAAAATCGGCACGATAGACAAAACGGAGACCAAAAAATTAGAAAATAGGATTAAAAGGAAATTATGCCAATCCCCAAAATGTGATACTTCAAAACAAGTTTCTGTACAACCCATCTATATCGAAAGTGATTCTTTAGAAGACATGAGCATGCAGCGAAATGTTTCTGAGGATGAAATAAATGATAGTGGATCTGAATATAAGCCACACAACTCTAAAAAAAAGCAACTCCGTGGCAAATGAGAATAAAGTTACAAGCAACAGCGTTACATAGCGATCGGTACGGAGTATTGGAAAGAGCAACTGCTGCTATTGCATCAAGCGTGCTTGAGGACATTGGCATTATAACTGAAAGGGATTCTTCCCAAGTTATTGATAGATATAAAATTCGAAGGGAAAAAAGTTGCAATAGAACTGAACTCCAAAACAAAAGTCAAAAAGCCATAGAGCAGCTTCATGGTCTTTATTTCGATGGGAAAAAAGATAACACTTTACTCATAGAAGAGATGGAATAGAAAAAGTTTAGAAGGACAGTAAATGAAGATCGTTATTCCATAATTAAAGAGCCTGGCTCTACATATGTTGGTCATGTCTCCCCATGTTCCGGATCAGCTAAAGACATCGCATACAGCATGCTGTCCTTTCTGGAGAAAAACAAATTTTCACTGGAAGATCTAAGCATTGTTGGATGCGATGGTACTAACGTCAATACTGGGTGGAAAAATGGAGTGATTCGCCAAATAGAAATTTATATTGGACGCCCATTGCAAAGGTCCGTCTGTCTGCTGCATTTTATCGAGCTGCCATTCTGTCGCCTGTTACAGCATGTAGATGGAGCAACTACGGGACCTGATTCATTTTGTGAGCAAATTGGACAGCAACTTATCAAATGCGAAACACTGCGAGTGGTAGGTTTTCAACAAATCTATTGTACAACCCCAGAATTAGATCGAGATATATTGAGCAAAGATCAGAAATATTTTCTGGATATTTGCCTTGCAATAAAATAGGTAACTGTCCAAATGATTTGTCTCATCATAATCCTGGCCCTATTTCACATTCCAGGTGGCTTACAACAGCCAGCAGGGTCCTTAGACTTTGTGTTAGTACAGAAAGTCCGTCAGATGTGCTAAAAGTCTTAGTTAATTTCATTATGAAATCATACATGCCCGTCTGGTTCGAAATTAAAGTAGGCAATACTTTTACAGATGGTCCTATTCATCTTTACAGATCCATTGAAACTTCTCGTTATTTGCCTGATAACCTGAAGCAAGTTGTTGACCCCGTGATCGAAAGAAATGCGTTCTTTGCACACAATGAAAATTTATTGTTCGCTATGATTTTCGACAAGAGGACACATACAAGGGAGCTTGGCCTGAGAAGAGTTCTAAAAGGTAGAGAACGTGTTTCGAAAGGGAAAACAGTCAGAAATTTTGTACCTCCAAAATTGAACGTCAACGCAACTGAATACACAGAACTCATTGACTGGAACTCAGTAAAATTATCTCCTCCACCTCTACTTCGAAACATATCCAACGATGAAATAAAATATTTCATACAATCTGGTGAAGTACCAAACTGGAATGTAGAGAACTTCCCCTACCACACGCAAATTGTGGAAAGATGTGTGAAACTGGTTTCAGAAGCATCAATAAAAGTTTGTGAATATGAGTCAAGGGATGGCTACATTAAAACAACGCTTGAATCCCGATCTATCATGCCTGAGTTTTCACAAAAATCACACTACAAAGTTTCTATCCGTGAAAAAGACAGTTTGAAATAACAAGGTTGGTGACTGGATTGTCGCAGTTTTATGATTTACAGAACATCTACTACAGGAAGTATTAATGTAAGCATTTGTTATATTAATTTTTTTGCAAAAATGAATATTGTTTAATTTATTAATTATAATATAATTTATTAATTTTGCATCTATTTCTATTGTTTATTTATTATAATATATACAAATATTGCAGGAGCTAATTTTTATTTTTACTCGAAAAAACTTTAAAAATCGTCAATTTTTGTAAATTTGACGCGCATGCGCGATCGGAAGATATTAAGTGATTTCAAATTTTCTTTTTTTGTTTTGTTTACAATGGCCATAAGCAACTTTTCCGTGCTATTACGAATCGAAACATTGCAGAAGTTAATTTTTGTTTTAATACGAAAAAACCTTGAAAATCGTCAATTTTTGTAAATTCGACGTGCATGCGCGATCGGAAGATATTATGCGATTTCAAAACTTTTTTTATTATTTTTTTTACAATGGCCACAGACAACTTTTCCGCGGTATTACGAATCGAAAATCGAAATTTGAATTTTTTCGCACCACCCTACTGCACATACAGTAGGGACGGGGGAGGGAATTTTGCAAAATGTCTTTATACTATGTGTTAGGTATACATATAACGACCCACACATCCAAAATCTCCTTCCTAAGATAATTTAGTGCAAAGTTACACTGGATACATGTTTTTTGTCCCCACCTCCCAAGATCGGTAGGGTGGAAATTCACAAAACCCCTCTGTAGTGTGTGTGTTGAGTACGCGTAATGAACCGACATATCAAAAAATCGCTTTCCTGAGGTACTTTGGAACAGAGTTACTCTTAAAAACGTGTTTTTGCCCCCACTCTGCCCTTAAAGGAGGGAGGCTGAGGGAAATTTCGTAAAATTACTTGATAGTGCGTGTTGAGAACGCATAACCAACCCACACATAAAAATTAATCTTACTGTGATAATAGTAAGCAAAGTTATGCTTGGAAACGTCTTTATTGTTCTCCCTTCCATAAGGGGGAAATGGGAAAATTCTCAAAATCCCGTTGCAATGGGTGTTGGATACACGTAAATAAGCCACACACTAAAAATTGTGGCCTCAGCTCCCATGGATTTCTTCGGTCGAGATTTTACCCGCATGGCTGGTCACTATATTTAAAGAAAATTCTTTTCTATGTCGCTTTATAGATTAAAAATAAAATTCAGTGAAATTGCTCAAAAGCTCGCTTGGGTGTGTGTCGCTATTGCATGCGACAATGCCATACCAGTGGGCATCCACTTTTGTGCTTATCAAATAACAATTTCGAAACAGACAGTATCGAAAAAATTGAAGTAACCCTTTTATATTTGAATATTAATTACATATGAACAACACTATGCGTACTGTACATAATATTTACTTTTACGTTATTTCCCATATTTATTCGATTTTTCCGGTCGACTATAAAATGACAGCAATTTAACGTTAAATATAATATTACAATATGCTGTGAGACAACTAACTTTTGTAGCTAAATGTATTTCATAGTTAGTTAACAGTGGTTCGTATACAGAAAAATAAATAAATAAATATTTAAACTTATCGTGGCACCGTCTTATTATAGCTCCCCTTGGTGACTTTTGAATTTTTGTCACCATTTTAAACAAAAATACATAATTTATGAGATTATTGTTTCTGTTTCTTTCTGTCTATCCTATTTTTTTTTCTCAATATTTTATAATTTATTTGTTTATATGCTTTATGGGCTACTTGGCTTAAAGTGGCTATCCCGAAAGTAGACTCCTTGGCGAAAAATGTCGTATCGACTTCAGCATCAAAATTAAAAAAATTACCCTGCATTATGAATACGTAAATCTGTACTAATATTAAAAGTGCGAAGGTTTTTATAAATGTATGGATGTTTGTTACTCAATCACGCCACAACGGCTAAACGGTGTTTGGTGTTTTGGGATTAAGGCCGATTGACTGCTGTAGGTCCTGAGCCTGAGGGGGAGTGCCTTCCGTGGAGGTCTTTCTAAGGGGTCCTAGCCCGTATTTACGCAAGTTTCGGAGAAAACCACGGAGAACTCCGAATGGCTAGGCCGACGAGCGCGACCTGGGATCGAACCCGGCACCTCACGTCTACCAGCTTTGAGCGCAGAACCGCTCGGCCGCTGGTGGGCCCAACGGCTAAACAGATCAGGATGAACTTTGGTGCAGAGATAGATGAAAGTCTGTAATAGGACATAAGCTACTATTTGTACCGGAAATTTGATTAGATTTTTTAAAATTAATTAAAATATGGAAATAATAAACTGGTAATATAAGCCAAGCCATTTAAATTTTTAATTGTTGCCAAAATAGTTTGCGAGGTATTTTTATTTATTTATTTATTTAAACATAAAAAGAAATATGCCTTCACGCGAAAATAAAAAAAATACTAAATGTTAAATTGGTGAATGAGAAAATGATGTCTTTATAAATTTAAAATAAAATAGTAATAATACAAGTCTAGAATGTTTCTTCTGAATTTTATTTCATAGCATTTTTTTATATACCTCAACTTTAGATTTTCTTTTTTACCACGAATGAATCACGCTTGGCATAAAAGCTAATTCAGAATTATATTAAAGGAATTTACTTATTGCTAATTCTGGACAAATTTTTGAATTTTCATGCTGAAGTAGATCGGCCATTTTTAGCCAAGTAGAGCCACTTAAAGCCAAATAGCACATCAAAAATATAACTAAATTATAAAATATTTAAAAAAAAAAAAGAAAAAAAAGATAGAAAGAAATAGAAACAATAATCGCATAAATTAAATTTTGTTCTAAAACGGCGACAAAAATTCAAAGTCGCCAAGGGAAGCTATATTATGGTTGTACCATGATCAGGTTTACATATTAATAAATTTATTTATTTTTCTATATATCAACTACTATTAACTAAGCATGAAGTATATATAACTACAAAAAAAAAAAAAAAAAAAAAAAAAAAAAAAAAAAGGAAAGAAAGAATAATAATAATTGTCTCATGCGATAGACGTAACCGATCATAGCATATTATAATATTATATTTGGCTTGAAATTGCTGTCATTTTATGGTTGATCGATTAAATCAAATAAATATAGGAAATAACTTGAAAGCAAATATTATGTACATCAAGCATAATGTTGTTCATATGTAACTGGGATTCAAATATAAAAGGACTACTTCACATTTTTCGATACTGTCCGTATCGGAACTGTCATATATGATAAGTACCCAAATGGAAGCCCACGGTAAGCCATTGTCGCAGGCAATAGGGCCAGGCACCGGAGGCTGCGAAGACGAACAAGTCGCTGCCGAAGGCAGCGGGAACCCAAAGCGAGCTTTTGAGCGATTTCAGTTTATTTTTTCTTTCATAAAGCTACATAGAAAAGAGTTTCCTTTAAATATAGTGACCAACGAAGCGGGCAAAGCCTGCTAGTCTGAATATAATGCTGAATTAGCTTTCATGCCAAACGTATTATACGTGCCAATAAATAAATAAAAACACTATCCGCGTTTGTAATGATCGATAGATGGCGCTTTTTTAGCCTTTGTTGTTAGTAAATATTATAGCCACGTGTATTTATTATTTTTCTTTCTGTTATTCTACTTAATATTCGTACTATAATTTCTCCGCCATTACATCATGGAAAATTGATTGCTTTTGGAAAAAAATATTTCAGTTTATTCGAAGTTCGATCGGAAGTAGACTTTTAACTGAAGTTGAACAAATATTAGTTTCAAATAATCTGATTAATTCTTTACTTCCATCAGCCGAAGGAACTGAAATTTTAAATTTGTCATTTGGAAATAAATGGAAGCTTAATTCTGGATTTCTTGGTCCTTTGGAGTTACACTGGAGCACACAACATTATGTATTATCTTTTTTACCGGATTTATTCATTTTTATTCAATAAATATATGTGAAACTAAACATCGGCATGTAATGGCGGCTTCATGAAAGCCGAATTAAAGCATGTTAATTGTAATTTCACCTTAGCCCACCAGAGTGCGAGCATTTCATTACAATCGTGGATTAAAAATAAATCTAAAATTGAGGTATGCTAAAAAAGATTATGAAACAAAATTTGAAGAAATATGTTAGATTTTTAATATTATAATTTAATTTTGATAATGACGTCATTTTGTCATAGCCTAAGCAAATTTATTATTTAATATTTCTGTTACTATTAGCGTGAAAATATTTTTTATTATATGTCGTAAAATAAATCAACTCGAAATTTCTTTTGGCAACAATTAAAAATTAAAATAATTATTTTAAAAACTTTATTATAGAAGACATATCTATATTATATACAGAAGATATAATATAGATAACGTTTTCCTTCCTTCCCCTCCTCTTGGGGACTGAATTTCTAAAATTCCAAAAATTTTTTTTTAGGTATTTGTGTTAGCTATATTTTAAAGCAAAAATTTTACGGATATCTGTTTTTTTCTTTGAGATATAAAGGTTTTTGTTAAATCACGTTTGGCCCCCTGCCCCCCATTAGGGGCCGAGTTTCAAAAATTCCAGAAATTGGTTTTTAGGTATTTATGTTAGCTATATTATAAAACAAAAATCTCACGTATATCTGTTTTTTTCTTTAAGATATGAATGTTTTTTTAAGAAATGACTTTTTGCGCATGCGAAATCACATTTTGCCACCCACCCCCTCTTGTGGACCGAATTTCCAAAATTCCAGAAATTGATTTTTAGGCATTTGTGTTAGCTATGTTTTAATGCAAAAATTTTTCAGATATCTGGTTTTTTCTTTGAGATATGAAGGTTTCTGAGAAATCACGTCTTCCCTCTCCACCCCCTCTTGAGGGGCGAATTTCGCAAAATCGCTTCTTAGGGGGTGCTTACACTACATGTTCTAAAATCTGACCCAGTTTCGAGTCAGTAGCCCCAGTAGATTTTGCTGTGCGTTGATGAGTCAGTGAGTGAGTAAGTGAGTGGAAGTACTCTTTTATATATATAGACTAGCAGGCTTTGCCCGCTTCGCTGGTCATTATATCGAAAGGAATTCTGAATATTTCATATCATTTATAATAATAATAATAATAATAAAATCTGAAAAAAGAAAAACAAAGAAAGAAATAAAGAAATCAATCAAAATGTAAGTTAAAGTTCCCGCTACCTTCGGTATCGGTTTTCCTGCTCCCTACACTTTTCGTATCCTCGAGCCCCAATGCCTTCGGCAGTACCTTACCTAATTTTTACTCCCCCTCCCTTACGGTAATGTTGAAAGTTTCGCAAAATTTCTTCCCAACGAAGTGCATATTGCGTACAATTAATCAACACACACTCATCAAAATTCATCATTCTAAGGTAATTAGGAGTTTATTCAAGCTTGTTTTTTGCCCTCGCCAGTCCCAGAAGAGGGGTGGGGGATGTAATTTCGCAAAATCCCTTTATAGTGAATCATGCATACACATACCTAACCAGACATAAAAAAAAAAAAAAAAAAAAATCGAGATCCTGAGATTATTTGAAACATAAATATGTTTTAAAACATGTTTTTTACCCCCCTGCACATACAGTAGGGACGGGGGAGGGAATTTTGCAAAATGTCTTTATACTATGTGTTAGGTATACATATAACGACCCACACATCCAAAATCTCCTTCCTAAGATAATTTAGTGCAAAGTTACACTGGATACATGTTTTTTGTCCCCACCTCCCAAGATCGGTAGGGTGGAAATTCACAAAACCCCTCTGTAGTGTGTGTGTTGAGTACGCGTAATGAACCGACATATCAAAAAATCGCTTTCCTGAGGTACTTTGGAACAGAGTTACTCTTAAAAACGTGTTTTTGCCCCCACTCTGCCCTTAAAGGAGGGAGGCTGAGGGAAATTTCGTAAAAATACTTGATAGTGCGTGTTGAGAACGCATAACCAACCCACACATAAAAATTAATCTTACTGTGATAATAGTAAGCAAAGTTATGCTTGGAAACGTCTTTATTGTTCTCCCTTCCATAAGGGGGAAATGGGAAAATTCTCAAAATCCCGTTGCAATGGGTGTTGGATACACGTAAATAAGCCACACACTAAAAATTGTGGCCTCAGCTCCCATGGATTTCTTCGGTCGAGATTTTACCCGCATGGCTGGTCACTATATTTAAAGAAAATTCTTTTCTATGTCGCTTTATAGATTAAAAATAAAATTCAGTGAAATTGCTCAAAAGCTCGCTTGGGTGTGTGTCGCTATTGCATGCGACAATGCCATACCAGTGGGCATCCACTTTTGTGCTTATCAAATAACAATTTCGAAACAGACAGTATCGAAAAAATTGAAGTAACCCTTTTATATTTGAATATTAATTACATATGAACAACACTATGCGTACTGTACATAATATTTACTTTTACGTTATTTCCCATATTTATTCGACTTTTTTCCGGTCGACTATAAAATGACAGCAATTTAACGTTAAATATAATATTACAATATGCTGTGAGACAACTAACTTTTGTAGCTAAATGTATTTCATAGTTAGTTAACAGTGGTTCGTATACAGAAAAATAAATAAATAAATATTTAAACTTATCGTGGCACCGTCTTATTATAGCTCCCCTTGGTGACTTTTGAATTTTTGTCACCATTTTAAACAAAAATACATAATTTATGAGATTATTGTTTCTGTTTCTTTCTGTCTATCCTATTTTTTTTTTCTCAATATTTTATAATTTATTTGTTTATATGCTTTATGGGCTACTTGGCTTAAAGTGGCTATCCCGAAAGTAGACTCCTTGGCGAAAAATGTCGTATCGACTTCAGCATCAAAATTAAAAAAATTACCCTGCATTATGAATACGTAAATCTGTACTAATATTAAAAGTGCGAAGGTTTTTATAAATGTATGGATGTTTGTTACTCAATCACGCCACAACGGCTAAACGGTGTTTGGTGTTTTGGGATTAAGGCCGATTGACTGCTGTAGGTCCTGAGCCTGAGGGGGAGTGCCTTCCGTGGAGGTCTTTCTAAGGGGTCCTAGCCCGTATTTACGCAAGTTTCGGAGAAAACCACGGAGAACTCCGAATGGCTAGGCCGACGAGCGCGACCTGGGATCGAACCCGGCACCTCACGTCTACCAGCTTTGAGCGCAGAACCGCTCGGCCGCTGGTGGGCCCAACGGCTAAACAGATCAGGATGAACTTTGGTGCAGAGATAGATGAAAGTCTGTAATAGGACATAAGCTACTATTTGTACCGGAAATTTGATTAGATTTTTTTTAAATTAATTAAAATATGGAAATAATAAACTGGTAACCTTAATATAAGCCAAGCCATTTAAATTTTTAATTGTTGCCAAAATAGTTTGCGAGGTATTTTTATTTATTTATTTATTTAAACATAAAAAGAAATATGCCTTCACGCGAAAATAAAAAAAATACTAAATGTTAAATTGGTGAATGAGAAAATGATGTCTTTATAAATTTAAAATAAAATAGTAATAATAAGGAAAGCGCAGCTGACGTCACATTCAGGGCAAAACACTCTACTCAGGGCAAAACATTGGTATTTCCACCAATACAGATTGTCCTTTTGCCACTCGTGAGTTGGAAAGATTGATTAAAGGAGCGTTTGTTTGTAAACATGCCCTTTCCTTATACAAATCTAGAATGTTTCTTCTGAATTTTATTTCATAGCATTTTTTTATATACCTCAACTTTAGATTTTCTTTTTTACCACGGATGAATCACGCTTGGCATAAAAGCTAATTCAGAATTATATTAAAGGAATTTACTTATTGCTAATTCTGGACAAATTTTTGAATTTTCATGCTGAAGTAGATCGGCCATTTTTAGCCAAGTAGAGCCACTTAAAGCCAAATAGCACATCAAAAATATAACTAAATTATAAAATATTTAAAAAAAAAAGAAAAAAAAGAAAGATAGAAAGAAATAGAAACAATAATCGCATAAATTATATTTTGTTCTAAAACGGCGACAAAAATTCAAAGTCGCCAAGGGAAGCTATATTATGGTTGTACCATGATCAGGTTTACATATTAATAAATTTATTTATTTTTCTATATATCAACTACTATTAACTAAGCATGAAGTATATATAACTACAAAAAAAAAAAAAAAAAAAAAAAAAAGGAAAGAAAGAATAATAATAATTGTCTCATGCGATAGACGTAACCGAGGCTTGAAATTGCTGTCATTTTATGGTTGATCGATTAAATCAAATAAATATAGGAAATAACTTGAAAGCAAATATTATGTACATCAAGCATAATGTTGTTCATATGTAACTGGGATTCAAATATAAAAGGACTACTTCACATTTTTCGATACTGTCCGTATCGGAACTGTCATATATGATAAGTACCCAAATGGAAGCCCACGGGTAAGCCATTGTCGCAGGCAATAGGGCCAGGCACCGGAGGCTGCGAAGACGAACAAGTCGCTGCCGAAGGCAGCGGGAACCCAAAGCGAGCTTTTGAGCGATTTCAGTTTATTTTTTCTTTCATAAAGCTACATAGAAAAGAGTTTCCTTTAAATATAGTGACCAACGAAGCGGGCAAAGCCTGCTAGTCTGAATATAATGCTGAATTAGCTTTCATGCCAAACGTATTATACGTGCCAATAAATAAATAAAAACACTATCCGCGTTTGTAATGATCGATAGATGGCGCTTTTTTAGCCTTTGTTGTTAGTAAATATTATAGCCACGTGTATTTATTATTTTTCTTTCTGTTATTCTACTTAATATTCGTAATATAATTTCTCCGCCATTACATCATGGAAAATTGATTGCTTTTGGAAAAAAATATTTCAGTTTATTCGAAGTTCGATCGGAAGTAGACTTTTAACTGAAGTTGAACAAATATTAGTTTCAAATCATCTGATTAATTCTTTACTTCCATCAGCCGAAGGAACTGAAATTTTAAATTTGTCATTTGGAAATAAATGGAAGCTTAATTCTGGATTTCTTGGTCCTTTGGAGTTACACTGGAGCACACAACAGTATGTATTATCTTTTTTACCGGATTTATTCATTTTTATTCAATAAATATATGTGAAACTAAACATCGGCATGTAATGGCGGCTTGATGAAAGCCGAATTAAAGCATGTTAATTGTAATTTCACCTTAGCCCACCAGAGGGCGAGCATTTCATTACAATCGTGGATTAAAAATAAATCTAAAATTGAGGTATGCTAAAAAAGATTATGAAACAAAATTTGAAGAAATATGTTAGATTTTTAATATTATAATTTAATTTTGATAATGACGTCATTTTGTTATAGCCTAAGCAAATTTATTATTTAATATTTCTGTTACTATTAGCGTGAAAATATTTTTTATTATATGTCGTAAAATAAATCAACTCGAAATTTCTTTTGGCAACAATTAAAAATTAAAATAATTATTTTAAAAACTTTATTATAGAAGACATATCTATATTATATACAGAAGATATAATATAGATAACGTTTTCCTTCCTTCCCCTCCTCTTGGGGACTGAATTTCTAAAATTCCAGAAATTTTTTTTTAGGTATTTGTGTTAGCTATATTTTAAAGAAAAAATTTTACGGATATCTGTTTTTTTCTTTGAGATATAAAGGTTTTTGTTAAATCACGTTTGGCCCCCTGCCCCCCATTAGGGGCCGAGTTTCAAAAATTCCAGAAATTGGTTTTTAGGTATTTATGTTAGCTATATTATAAAACAAAAATCTCACGTATATCTGTTTTTTTCTTTGAGATATGAATGTTTTTTTAAGAAATGACTTTTTGCGCATGCGAAATCACATTTTGCCACCCACCCCCTCTTGTGGACCGAATTTCAAAAATTCCAGAAATTGATTTTTAGGCATTTGTGTTAGCTATGTTTTAATGCAAAAATTTTTCAGATATCTGGTTTTTTCTTTGAGATATGAAGGTTTCTGTGAAATCACGTCTTCCCTCTCCACCCCCTCTTGGGGGGCGAATTTCGCAAAATCGCTTCTTAGGAGGTGCTTGCACTACATGTTCTAAAATCTGACCCAGTTTCGAGTCAGTAGCCCCAGTAGATTTTGCTGTGCGTTGATGAGTCAGTGAGTGAGTAAGTGAGTGGAAGTACTCTTTTATATATATAGATTAGTTAGCTTAAATAACAAATCCTAAATCTGGGTTTAAGT
Source organism: Salticus scenicus (assembly GCA_963930645.1). Lineage (NCBI taxonomy): Eukaryota > Metazoa > Arthropoda > Arachnida > Araneae > Salticidae > Salticus > Salticus scenicus. Next base: position 223,137,314 of record OZ005659.1, on the reverse strand, counting down.
GACTAAAATATATTAAGTTACTACAATTTTGTATCTATGTTTAATAAATTTGTTTTGGTTAAATTATTACATCGAAATAGTTTTAAAGTATTACATCTTAAGCTTGATGTATTTTTGTTTTAAAAACATAGAAGCTTGTTTTTCATATAAATTAAAATCTCATAAAAATTGATTTTTTTTCTCGATATTTTTTTATTAAAAAGAAGAATATAAAAAATAAATAAATAAGTAAATAAATAATAAAAATAATAATTCAACATTAGAATAATCAGACACGTGAAAGTTAATTTCCAATAGCAAGTTATCGATAAATAATTACGTGTCAATGTAAAGCAAAATCTATTGAAAAAGTTAAAAGTTAATAATAATAAAAAAAAAAAAAATAATTCCTCCCCTCCCCCCTTACAAAAAAAAAAAAAAGAAAAAAAAAGTTATATCTTTGTCAAGGATAATTATATTAGCAGGGTCATCTATGATAAATTGTTTCTGAAAAAGTAATATATGAATATAATCAGTAAAATAAATAATATATATTTAAACTGATTGGTTGTTCTTTGATATAATAAATCAAATAATTAAAAGTGGAATTTATCCTTGTTTTTCAAATGATGAAACAGTTACTAAAGAATAGTATGAATTGATGCAAAGATTTTAATTAATTATTATTATTATTATTAATATCTGTAAGTTTTCTTTATTATTATTATTATTATTTTAATAAAGTAATTGCTAATTTTATTTTCGTAAACCTGTATGCTCTCCATTTTTCTATCTGAATTTGTTACTTTATACAGTGTAATTAAAATACATATCTGCCAACATTTATTTTTCCTAACCTTTTTCCTTTTTTTTTTTTTTTTTTTTTTTTTTTTTTTGCAGATACTTCTAATATCTGATTTGCGATTTAATATTTTTAAAATTTAATATTATAAACGTCCAATTTTAAATCTCTCTCCCTTCAAAAAAAAAAAAAAAAAAAGAAAAAGAAAAAGAAAAAAGATGGCAACTATCCCAATATGTAAAAGATGAACGATAGAAAATGTGCAAGGGCAAAAATGTGAAAATCTTAAGTACATGTGTTACGAATTCTTAAGTATAACAATCCATTCTTTGCAAATTTACATGCACATATATATGCAAACGAAAATGTAGGCACACTTGGAGATACACAAAACTGTACTAACAACACAACGACTAACATTGAATATGCTTCATGAGGTTTAAAAACATATACACATAGTTTTCAAGAAGGCACAGACAAGCCTTTTAAAAACGCAATTTTAACGGAATTTTATATTATTATTATTATTATTATTAGTGAAGGACTAACATAAAAAGTAATAATTTTCTCTAGAATATTGATCGCTTACCATTTCTAATAGATGAATTCATTTTCTTCTTATTAATATTATGTATCCAAATACTTTTCATGTGCAAAAAACATTCTTTTCCTTTTTCGTTCTTTCTTTCTTTCTTTTTTTTCTTTTTTTTTTTTTTTTTTTTTTACTTCTTAAAGATTTATTTTTTTTAAATGAATTTAAGGAAACTTGGCACCACTAAATTAAATTTAATATGAAAGTTTTCTTTCAATTTAATATTTAAAAATTAGCAGGATTTGCAAGCTTCGCTGGTCACTGTATTTAAATGAATTAAGAAAAAAAACATTTTTTATACCGTTCTACAAATTAAAATTATAAAGAAAATACATTGACATTGCTTAAAAACTTCGCTTCGGACCCTTGCTGCCATCGGCAGAGACTTCCTCACCGCAACGTCTTGGTACTGGATAATTTAATTTATAGAGATGTCAATAATATAGGAAAAACTGCATTAGTCATTTTTTTTTTTCGATATTAAACAGAGCGGAAAACGCATAATATTTTACATAAGGGTATTTTGTATACTTAAAAAAAAAAAAAAAAGCCTTTTCTTTTTTTTTCCCTTTTTGCATTACAAAAATATTTTAAAAAATTTTGAGAAAAATTGTGCAAAAACAATGAAACAGCTTGGACGTCTTGGCAGAATTTGGAATTTGGTACTGAAGCAAGTAGCTCGGACGTTTCTCACCAAAATGGTTACTTACGCATTTGCGATAACCATTTCAAATCATCGCCGAAAAGACAACAAAAATATAAATAATTATAGCAGAGGTGCCAACCTAATCGACAAATTGTTAGTATCGCCCCTTTTTCTGCACCACTTAATTTCTAGAGTATTTACTTTCTTCGTTCATCGTAAATTTATTTGAAGACAATTACTCTAGAGTGGTGTAGGAAAAGGGGCGGTACTAAGAATTTGCCGGATTTGGTTGGAAGCTCTGTTATAACAAAATAAATAAATAAATAAATAAATAAAAATATGCTATGTTTTTAAATTTTCTGTTGAATCTTATAGCTATGGAACTATATAAGCAGTTTATCAATCTGTTTAAAATTTTTAAAGTCATGATGACATCAATTTTTGTGAGATGCATAATTTAATTTTTTACAATTTTTTAATGTGCATGTTTAATATGTATTTATTTTTACGTCGAAAGAAAATGAACTCGTAATTTTATTTTATTTATTTACTTATTTTGAAACAATTAAATTACAGCTAATGTTTAAATGGCAAATTTTAAAGCTATTTAATAAATTAAAAGAAAATTTGCAACTTAATATCTTTAATTCTACTAACTTGATGTATATAGTGTCCTCACAAACAGTGCTGTCAGAATGAGCGACTTTTTTATTTAATAGTCACCAATAATTTTGAGAAGTGATATTTGATATACATAATAGACGATTAATCGTCGATTACGTCTATCCCTAAACTTTCTCCTAGTAGTGTAATGCTGTACTTAACCTTCCTACTCATTTTTATTATTGTGTTTCCTCTTTCCATAAGCTCTAAAATTATTTGTTTCTGTATTTTTTGTGCTTTTATTGTCCCCCCCCCTTTTTTTTCTCCATTGCAGTGAATTGTTGTTCGGGACTCTCACTCCGTTAGTTTCCACATCTAGGTAATGGAGGATGCGTGACGCTGTCACAGGTGCCTCCCAACCATTCCATCCTAACTTCCTAACTTCGTCGATTACGTATATTAAATATCACTTCTCAAAATTATAGGTGACTGTTGAATAAAAAATTCACGCAATCTGGCAAGACTGCTCACAAAAGATGAACAGTTTTTAGAGCTTTTTTAAAAGAGTATAAGATCTATGCAGTATCTTTTAAAAAAATTCAGCAGTTTTTACTAAAATAAAGGGCTGACTTTCATCACCAAAGTAGTTAAATCTAGACCAATCAAAAATAGGAGTGGTCCACCCGCATGTGTTCCGCCTACAAAATCTTTGCTTTATTTATATAGGTTGAACTATATTAGGTGTGTTCAATAAAATATATATTCAGGCAACAATTCTTATAGTTTTGCACATAATTTTTACAGTTATGAAATCTTTGAATTGCGTTTTCTGAGTTTGAATTTTTTCATGATTTCATGACTTTCAAATTTCTAAAACTTCTACAGATATTTAAGATAAAACTTAAATGAATGAGGGATGAGGTTTTAAAATGTATTAGTCATGTTTTGAGAGAGAGAAAAATAAATAAACAAATAATTAAATAAATGCATGTCTGTGTAAAAATTTGAAAAAAAAAAAATGTCTTTTTTGTTATATTTATATTTTTAGAATTTTTCTTTTAATCATATAGCCAAATCCATCCCTAATTCGTTTAAGCATTCTACTATTTTTAAAACAACGAGCTCATGAAAAAATACAAACTGGAAAAACACAGTTTAAATATTTCAAATTGAAAAAAAATCTATTAAAAATATAAGAATTGTTGCCTGAATACATACTTGGCAAAATCCTAATTAATATTCAGCAGTGTTGTTAGTCCCGCCCTTTTTTTCACACCAGTAAATTTTTAGAGTAATATTCTCCAAATGCAATTACGATTAAATAATAAGAAAAATATTTCAAAAAGTTTATAGTGTGAAAAAGAAGGCGGGTCTAACAATACTACGGAATATTAATTAGTATGTTGGCAAGTATGCCTGAATATATATTTTATCGAGCACACACTTAACGCTTTTGAAACCGCATCTTTTTGTCTTTTTGACAGTGACGTTCCTCCTGTGGGCGCTATTCTCCCAAGTTACAATATTTCAGAACAAATTTTTTGGTATTCACATGTGTAATACAAACGGATATGCATTATAATTATACTCTTTCTAATCGATGTATCTGTATTCATACTATATTGATTGTACAAATTTGAATATTGGGTATATTCTTAGGAAATAAATAACATAAAATTGCGAAGAAAACGCCCACTAATGGAGTTACAGATTTTCAAAAGGGCGTGAATCTACGTGATCGGTCACGAAAGTGTTACCATATTGGGTTGTCCGGAAAGTTAGAATTGATTTTGAAGGGAAATTAAAACGCAACACATTTACATGCTAGTGGATAGTGAATTTTGGTATTTTTAACATTTCTGCTAAATCACGTGTCGTATGGTGTGGGTTTTTTTCTATCAGTGTTTTAACCCTATCAGACACGGTGCCAGCGCTGCGCCGTCACCAATTACTAACTTTCAACAGCAAAAACTCATCCCGGATATTTTTTAGCAAAATTGTACTTTTATATAATAAAAGAAAAGTCATTTACTACATTTATTTTAATTTTGATCGTAAATTCCGGTCGCAGAGTAATTTAAATGGGAACAATTACCTTTTGGTGGAGGACCTACCCAGGCGTTCTTGATGTTGAAGGTTCAGATCCCCAGCAATGAACTTAGCAAGCCACTTCCGCACAGTTCTTTCACTTACAGGGTTTGCACCATAAGTAGCGCATAATTTGTTTGCCGCTTGTGAGGCATTTTTGCTTTTGAAAAGCATTTAATGAAAAAGCATTAAAAGCATTTTTGAAAAGCATTAAATGCCTATAATGCGCTTAGCTTTCTTCCTTATTCAAAGGCGTATACAACTGATAACAATTAACCAACATTTTTTCTAAATATGCCTGAAGTACCGACTTTTAGAATATGTACGCATGGCATTTGTTTTCAATCATTCTGATATATTCAGACCTGTCTTTATGTCCCCTAATGAAAATTAGAACGAACTTTCAGGACGAACAATAGTTCAATTTCTAAAATTTAAATGGAAATAAAAGCTTTTATATGCAACCTATTTCTGTGGTACCAATCAAAGTGTCTAAATCTCTTTAACATAAAGCGAATTACTTTTTAACTTTATAAAATCAACATATTAAAAAAAAAATTTTAAAAAAATCTGTCCGTGTTAGCACATCAAAAGCAAAATACATATTTTAAATTAATATCATAACTCTGTTTTGAAATATAATAACCCTTTTTACAAAATTGATAAATATATTTCAAAGCATGAATAATAATAGTAATATAATGAATTAATTCAATTTCGATTCCTAAAAAAATCCTAAAAATGAAAACAAACAAACAAGCAATCTAAAAAGCTATTTATTTTACTTCTATTTCAACAAAAGCTGTAAGTTCTTTATTATAATGAGCATATATCGATTTTTTATTTTTTTTTTTTCGCTTTCATTTTCTAATCTGTTTTTTTTTTTTTTTTTTTTTTTTTTTTAATCTATCTTTTTCCAGGGAAACAAAGTGTTTTGCAATATAAAAATGTAAATGAGTGTCCAAAATGTTCAACTTAAACTAAAAGATTTATCGCTTTGACTTTCTACAGTTTTTATAGGATTTTTCTTTTGCCTTAATGTCATCGGCTCAATCTTCTTCAGTTAAATCTTTATCTTTCTATTTTTTCCTTTAACATTAAGAGGGTTACATACCTCATTTTATTAATGTTTTTAGCAGAAAGAAAATAAAAATTGAGAAAATGATTTTCTAAATATTTTCCTAAATTGCTCCCTTTTTTTTTCATCAATGCAGTTTCTAATGCTTAATAAACAGGCATTTTTTCCTAACCTAAACATTTTTTCATTGTTTTCCTCTAAAAATATATTTAAAATTTTTTATTAGAAAAGGTAAATCATCGTGTTAAAACGTGAAATTGGAAATGATTATTTAAAAGATTTTGAGGTTAACAAAAAGATTTATTATTTTCTTCATCTTATTGTGGAATATTTGACTTAATTTGACTTTTAATTGCATCAGTCCTTTTTTTTTTTTTTCAGTCTACATAGTACACTTTTATTATAAACGTGAATTTACCGCTCTTTTACTGAATCTGTATTTTCACGTTCATTATTTAGGACAAAAAAAAAAAAAAAAAAAAAAAAAAAAAACTACTATTTTTAATTAGTGCAAAATTTTAAGTAAACACCCATAAAATGCAAGTACAATGCCAATCAGAATTTTGCGCTAATTACTTTTAAACGCTAGTTCTGTTGTGCTTTTTATATAACTGCTATATTTTTTAAGGAAAAAATTCATATTGTGTTTTTTACATTCTTTATCATTAAATAAATAAAGAAAATAACAGCTGTTTTTGTTAAAGAAATATTCAATACTGTTTTTTTCAATTTCTGCATTGTTGATATCCATTAAAAGTATTATAAGCTGATTACCCCTGCATTTTGCATCTTAAATCTATAAGCAAGTAAATAATAAGAATAAGTATATAATTACTAAGGTCTCTTTCTATTATATCTGGATAGCTTTTTTTCTGTTTATTTTTAAATATGATTATTATTATGTTTTCTTTCGTTTTTTACATAAAAAATCATTAAATTTAGTTTTTGATTTTATCGAAACAAATTTTTGACTAATGCCAGAAAATAAAAACGGATTAATGAAAATATCAAAAACAATTCGCTGCTAATCAGCGTTCCCAACTTTTATAATTTACTCACAAACATTTTTAGCCCCGCTTTTTTTTCATTCCGGAAATTTTGGAAAATGATTTTCTCCTCATTTAATCGTTGTCACATATTAAAGAGAAATAATCTACTAAATTTCTGATGCGAAAAGAACGCGGGGCTAAACCTGGTTGTGAATAAACAAAAGTTGGGAACGCTGAATCTAATAAAGGCTATCAGAAATTTTGGCTGTACGTTTGTCATAAAACAACTGGCCTATAGATTATATACGCACAAATCTCTGATCACAGCAAGTAGAGTGTAAGTGATGCAATGCAATTTTTAAGAATACTTAACAAGCACTATTAGATTTTGTGTTCGAATAATTGAAAATAAAGTTTATAAAATAAAAGTTTTTTTTTTTTTTAATCAGAATTTTATTAATAGGCTAAAAAAAAAAAAAAAAAAAAAAAAAAAAAAAAAAAAAAACTATGGTAGGAAAACAAAAGTGGAATGGAGAATATTGTATAAAGTAGAAATTTAATTCCTTAAATATTTTATTCAAAAAACTATAAACCAAAATTGAATAATATAAAGGTAGTAAAACATTAAGACATGGTCAAAGCATTTAAGAAATTTTATTCATGTAAGCTTTAGGCTAACGGTTCTTTATATTCACATCATTTCTGCATTCAATATTCAATATAATTTCATAATTTCTGCCACTATTTAATATACCTTTTCATTGAAATGGTGTATGCGTGTAATATTTTACATCGAAATGGAACTATTCCACAGTTGCCAATATTTTAATTTTTTTCGGAGCATTTTTAGACTCGCCTCTAATTCGTACTACTTTATTTTTAAAGTATTATTCTCCAATCTAAGCCTCCTAAACTAGATGCCTTCCGCGTGGCTCGGAAACTTGGCAACAGTTCAAAAAGTAAACAGCGCCACGTGGTACAGATTGCGCGACTTTTTTATTCAAATTTCACCAATAATTTTAAGAAGTGATACATGATGTATATAATCGACGATTCAAGTCTTTTCTCGATTTCATTCGCCTTTTATGTATATCAAACCCCATTTAAAAAAAATTTTGGTGGCTGTTGAATAAAAAAAGTCACGCAATCTGTACCAGGTGCCGCTCTCTACCGCTAAGTTTCCGAGCCACGCGGAAGGCATCTAGTTTAGGAGGCTATGCTCCAATATATAATTACGATAAAATAAGAAAATTTTCTCTTAAAAAAAAAATAAAAAAAATAAATAAATAAACAAATAAATAAAAATGTGGTATGGAATAAAAGCGGGGCTAAAAATGCTCCGGAATAAATCAAAATATTGGCATCTCTGCTATTCATATTATATTAGCTAAAAAGTTGTGAAAAAATATTTTTTTTAAACCATGTAATTTTTGTGACATAGATAAAAGGGTTTTCTGTAAACAGTAGAATCAGTAACGGAAATTTTTTAATTATTACTTTTATTAGTAGAATAAATATAGTAATATTTTGTATTAGTTGTCGTCGATTAGATAACATGGAGATTACTTTATAAAAATAGTGATACATAAAAGAAATTACTCTGTCAATCCCTGATCCCTGTAATAGGTGTGTTTGAAAAAAAAAAAATCGATATTTTTTTGCATACGTAATAGAGAATAATACACACATAAATGCTAAGCCTAATTATTTATCACTACAGACATGTTATTTATTCAAGAGCGCTACTTGTACTCACCCATTTTTCACACTTCTTCGTTTGTAGTCAAATATTTTCCAGTATATAATTACGATTAAATATGAAGAAAAATAGCCTTTAAAAAACAGTGTGAATAAAGGGTGGGTACTTACAATGCTCCGGGGTAAATTAAAATGTTGGCTTATCTGCTTTTAAAAATCAAAATAAATCTTGGAAGAACAGTGTTTTTTTTTTTTTTTTTTTTTTTTTTTTTCATGTATGCACCATGAGTGATAACTTATTTCACGAATATTGAAAAATTTTGCAGTTATCTTTTAATTTTAATCAAATTCGTCTCTGAATTAGAAAGAAAAAGTTAGCCATTTTTTTTTATTTTAAAGTTTTAAAAGGTTAATCATTTATTTCAGCCCTTTGACGGTCCTCAATTTCTAAAGCGCTCTAGGCAGTGTTGTCAAATTTAAGCACACCTTTATTCAAATACCACCAATAATTTTGAGAAGTGATATTTGGCATATATAATGAATGAACAATCTTCGAAGTAATTAGGCATCTATTACAGTTAAAATTTAGTGGTGGGTATTTAGTAAAACGTCTCTAAATTTGGCTACACTCATCAGAGAAGTTAAATTAATTAAGAATGGCAAAGGGTTATGGTTATCATTTATTGGTTATTTAATTATTTTTTCCTATATGCACAAACTTCTTACGTTTTTACAATGTACGAAATATTATTAAGACTTTCGCGACCGCTGACGTGAATTCACGTCATTTGAAAATCTGTAACTCCACCAGTGGGTGTTTATTTAAGTTACATAGGCAGCGTTCCCATTTTTTATAATTTATTCACAATCATTTTTAGTCCCGCCTCTTTTTCATACTGGAAATTTTGAAAAATAATTTTCTTCTCATTTAAACGGTGTCACATATTAAAGAGAAACAATCTACTAAATTTCTGGTGAGAAAAGAAGGTGGGGCTAAAAATGATTGTGGATAAATTATAAAAGTTGGGAACGCTATACATAGGTTACATTATTGATTAACAATACACCCAATATTCATATTTATACAATCAATGCATTATGGAAACTTGACTAGAATGAGTATAACTATAATGTATATCTATTTATATGATAAACATGAATAGATAAAAAATTGATTTAAAATAATGTAATATTCAAGAATAACGCCCACGGGCGAAGCTAACTGTCAAAAAGACAGAAACATGCAGTCGTGAAAGTGTTAAAAAAACAGACGCTGGATTCCTACGTAAATAAACCAATCATTGATCCTCTTAATTACAACAACATATTAACCACTTTTTTCTTTTCTTAAATCTTTAAGTATTAGCAACCTAATCATTTATTTTAAGAATTTATTGGTTGTTTTATTACTTTTTTCTTATAAGCACAAACTTTATAATTTTTATATTATTTGAAATATAATTAAAAAAAAAAAAAAAAAAAAAAAAAAAAAAAGACACCACATTACTTTTTTAAACCAAAACAACCATTCACTCTTTTAATTACAAACTTGACTATTTTTTTTTTTTTTTTTTATGTTTTCCATATTTGAACAAACTTCTCGTGTTTTTCCCATGTACCACAGCGGTATTGCTCAACATTGTCTGAATGTTGCCCAACCATGGCAAGCAATGGTGTCAGTCGGTTGTTTTTTTATCGATTTTGGCCAGTATTGCACAATGTTGGACCAGCAATATTGAAATTCTGCATGTATTGATATTTAGCCTTTTAAAATGACGGTTTGTTTATTTTTTTATAAGTAATGGGCAGAAAACAAAATTAATAGCATTTTTTATTATTTAAAATCACTAGGAAAAGCATATGGCAATGTTTTGTATAAACATGATTGTCGAACTACATCAACCGACCATGGCAAAAATCGATTAGAAATTTTTTTTACGAACTTTTTGCACAATTTTACAGTTAATTAGAAACAACGGTGCACTTTCGCCAAAAATATTTAGTATTTTAAAATAAAATCCATGCATAAAAGGAAAATATTGAATAGATTGCAGCCGATATTTGCCAACAGCGATCGATCTTGACAAATGGTTGAATATTGCCCTATCACGGCAAGCATTAGCGTCAGTCGATAATTTTTGACCGAGCTTGGCCAGTATTACACTGCAGTATTGTCCAATACAGATTACTGATATTGGCCAGTATTGTAAAAAAAAACCTTGACATTTTTACATTGGCCATTCCAGGAGATTCCGATGTTGGCCGATTGAAATAGTCTTGTTTCCGATTTTGGGCAATATTGTTGTGCTACTTGGGTTTATGGGATAGGAAATATGATTAATAAAATAAAAGCTCCATTTACAATATGGAAATAGAATTTCTAACATATATATTTGCTCAGTGAGAATTATTATCCTAATTTTATTAGTGATGGAGAGTACATAAAAATAATTTTGCTATAATGAATGATAAATGATACCCCAGTCCAAAAAAATTCTTTAGAAAAAGTAATAATTTAAGCTCAATAATTGTAATATTATTCGTCGAAATATTTATAGAAGTATAAAAATATTGGTTACACACTTTTGATTAAATCGATGTAAAAAGAATATCTTAAAAAAAAAAAAAAAAAAAAAAAAAATAGAAGTAATAATAATTTTAGAACAATAATAATAATAATAATAATTTCATATGTATAGTGTGAATATATATATGTATATATATATATGTATATATATATATATATATATATATATATATAATATCTGGAAAGATAGAAAACGGATTATACAGGGATATTGATAAATAAAATGCAAATTTCAAATATTTGCATTACTCATAAATCAATCTCTCTCTCCCTCTCCCTCTTCTCTTCTCTCTTTTCTTTCTCTCTTTCTCCCTTCATATTTTTTTTTCTTTGTATATTTCAATACATGCATATTTAATTTTTCAGCAGCTTAAACACAATTTTATGTCTGAAAAGTATACAGGATTTTATTTTTCATAATATTTTAGAAATTTAAAACATTTATTATTTGTAAAGATTTTGAAGGATTACTCGATTAGCTAAAAGGTAATTTTATTCAAACCAATTTTAATTTAACTCGAAATAAAATTTTTTCAAATGATTAATTACATTTCACTAAAAAAAAAAAAAAGAAAAGAAAAGAAAGAAAGAAAGGCAATTTATTTCAGTCGCTAAAAGCAACATACTCTAAGAACACGGAAAAGGCGGAAAATAAGATTTTAGATTGCAATATTTAAGCATTTTCGTAATAATGATTTAAATTGGAATAAGCTTGTTATATTTCGGGATTCGATTTCGATTATCTTTAATTTTACAGTGTTTTAAAGTTGATTTTCCCGTCAAATAAAATAATCAATTTGTTAGTTTCATTTATCTGCAAAATGTAAGCGAACTGTTTTCAAAGAGAAAATTTTAATGGAAATTTTGAATAAATAATTTTAAGGTAAATTTGAAAACTCGATATCGGACTTTCAGACCAAATTCAATACTTCCATTACCTATGGTAATGGGAGTACTGCATATAAATGTTTACATATACATATTTTTTAATTTCATTATAGAAAGTATAAGGAAGTATTGTAAGCCAGATTTGGGAGGCGAAATGGATTTTGTATTACGCATAACTCAGAAACGAACGGTCGTAGATTATTGTAAATTTATACACTGTAAAATATTTCTGAAAAAATAAAGCACTTTTTAAACATAAATACAGCATAGGTTGCTGTATTTACAGCTAGTTCTGTAAAAATAATTGAAGACTGGTTACTTCACATTGTTCTGTAAATCGGTATCAAAATTTTTCCAGAAGTCTTTTGGTGCGTATGACATGATTTATCAACCAATCAGTGCTCATGTTGACCTTATCTGTTTTTGAAAATAAAAGTCATTGTGAGCCCAACGGCACAATTGGCAAAGTGCTCGCTTCTAGAACAGGAGATTGTGAGTTCGAAACCCGGACTATCCAAGGCCGCTTGCTCCGTATGAAAAAATAAATAAAGTAAATTGTATGTGTAAAAAAATAAGTAAGTTGCTTAGTGTTGTGGATTTCTCCCTGCACGCATGTGTAATAATTGCAGGAAATATTTTTAAAGCATACTGTTACAGCATACGTGAGTAAAATTCGCAGCAAATTTATTTTTCTGCACATTGTAAAAATACAGCACAGTGAGTAAGCAATACTTCTACCAGCACACTGTGCTGTAATCTACTACAGAAAATTTTTACATTGCATTTCTTACTGTCATGGCGTCTAGTTGTACATCTGCAACTTTAGTCTTGAAATGATCTTCTTTTTTTTTTTTTTTTTTTTTGAGATATCTACGATTTTACAAGATTTTTTTAACTAAAACATACATGTCTGAAAATACGTATTTTTTTTTCAATAAAGTTATATATATATATAAATTAATCTTGATTCTGTATCATAATCATATCCTTTAAGAATTGTTTATTTTAAAACAGATTTGACAAATATTAGTTATAAATCCAAGTAAACAAATTGATTTTACAGTATTCGTGTAAAATAAAACTACATGTTAAAAATCGCGACTGAAATGATTTGTCACTTATATGTTAACACTTACGTGCACAAATGCGTGCCTCAGGGAATTTTCTTTGCGTGTGACAGAAAAGCTGAGACGTATTATTAGTTAAAATATGAAATCAAGAAGCGTAAAGTAGCGTGGCTTTCGATATCATTTCTTGAAAGTTTACTCAGGTGCGAATATTGAAGCAAAAGTGCTGCATATGCTCAGGGAATTCGACGTGATTCTCACGAGTTTAAACACTCTCAGAAATATGAAACCAGCATTTTAGCGCACCTATTTCTGATTTTTAAATTTCTTTAAAATCAGTTTTCAACACCAGATTACACCCAGGACAAAAATGTACGTTGCAGAAATGATTTTTATTCTTGAATCAAAATATTATATTCTTTAATAGAATTTTAATAAATATTTTTAAAATATGCGCGGAGAATGATTATTGTACAAAACAAGTTCATAGAACGAATATTACAGAATTCTTAAATGCATCTTATTTAATCTCATGTATAATTTTCAATATATATGATATCTTCCCAGCTTCAAAAATTAAATGAATAAATTTATATTACATACAAGGACTGAAGCCTAATATTTTAAATTTTAATAACAATATTCGTTTTGATTAATTTTCGAATTTTAGACAATAAAAATAGAATATATATATATTTAATATAGTTATGTTTCAAAAAATGTAAGATGCTGTATCCTTGTAAATACTGTTATTATGATGCATTGCATAATACTTTTTTGAAGAAAAATAAATAAGAAATTTCCTTCTTATCATAGTTGCTAAAATATCAAATTTCCGAAATCAGATTTATCGCCAAAATTTTTAATTAGAAATCTATCATATTTATTTTCTACGATTAAAAAGATTGAAAATTCTTATAGAAAATATCAGGTATGAAATCTCCCGAGAAAACGGGAGATTTGGTAGCTGTACATTATGAAGTAATGCTGTGCGCGAAACAGCCCGTAGAACCTTTAAACTTTTTGACTGTAGCAAAACACCCCTTCCTTTAATGTGGTCGTTTATTTGATCATGTAGCGTATACTATAATAACAAACACATGCAATAGGAAGACTTCGTGAAACTTCTTAAAACATATTTTTTTTAATCAAATAAAGTAATACATGATATTAAAAACTGGAATTTTAGTAAGTAATCATTAAGCCAAAAATTAGTTCAGTATTCAATTTTAGTCACACAAATTATGTATATATACTCTTGATATACGCTTATATCATTAGTAAATTTATTGAATTCATGTCATTTTTATGACTTTGTTTTGTATTTGGTCAGTAACGTCATTTTATTTAGAGTTTGGAAAATTTTTGGAAAAGAAATTGTTCACCTTAGAATTTTATTAAATAATCATTTAGCTAATAATAATAATCATAATTTAGAATTAAAGAATTTCAAACATAAATAAATTCAAAGATATTAATTTTACTTACAAGGAAACATTCATAAGGTGTCGTCTTCAAAAAATATTGAAAAAAAAAAAAAATGTGATTCTGCTTTTCCTAAAACACCAAGAAGTGAAAAAATTATCGGCAGAAATGAATTACAGAGACCAAAAAAAATTATCAAAATTAAGCATTTTTGGCGATTTAGCACTGCTAGCAATAAGTTTGCTAGCACAGAGATTGCTGTGTACGATCAGAACCATGTTTTGCTTTCTCCGCCAAGTACTCAAAATCAATCGCCTAACAATGTGAAATCGTCAAATATGCTTAATTTTGATAATTTTTTTGTAGTCGCTGTAATTCATTTCAGCCGATATTTTTTTCACTTTCTGGTGTTTTACGAAGAGTAGAATCACATATATTTTTTTCAATATTTTTTTAATACGACACCTTTTGAATGTTTCCTTGTTAGTAAAGAAGCATTTGTTTAACATGAATGTAAAAGAAGAAAAGTATACGTTGCTAATTGCCATTTTCTTCAATAATTCAAACAGTTATTAGCAATTACCATTCACAAAATATTTGCAAAAAGTATATTACATGTATCTTTATTGCATATATCTTTAATAATTACACATATCTTTTGTTTTCTTCACAATGTCAGTAAAAAAAAAAAACCTTAATAATCGAAATTCATAAATTTAAAATAAGCTTTTAACTTGAATTTTGATTGTTTATTTGGCAAACATAGTTAAAAACTGAACTTTTGCCTTCTGGTTCCTCTGTTTTGAATGATTTACATTAGGGCTGCTTTAGGGCTGCTTGCTACATTAGGGC
This sequence comes from Salticus scenicus, assembly GCA_963930645.1. Lineage (NCBI taxonomy): Eukaryota > Metazoa > Arthropoda > Arachnida > Araneae > Salticidae > Salticus > Salticus scenicus. The sequence continues at coordinate 223,122,020 of OZ005659.1, read as the reverse complement.
TGCTAATTATAAGTCGTATGTAAAATAACTTTATGAGCGATTTTTTTTTTCAGAAAGTAGGAAAAAAAATAACAAATGTATTTTTTTCTCATTTTCAAAATTTCGAAGTATGCAAATTTTGAGATTGATGACAAAACGGCATCGAATGAAATTTGGCTTTCAACTTACTGAAAGACAAAACTGAAATGAATGATCGACATTAAGTAAGTACGTTGTTACCTTGAATGCGATGTCCCAACGAAGTCATTTAAACGATTCAGGAACTTGGAGAGTTATTGGTCAGTTAGAGCAGGAGGGGGGGGGGGGGGTTCAAACACAAGCCGAAGTAGCAGAAGCAACTGAAGTTTCACGAAGTGTGTGTCTGGGATCTGGAACCGATTTTTGGAGATTAGAAATGCAAGCCGAAGACCGGAGCAAGCTCATAGACGTGCAACAACGCCCAATAAAGATCGATATTTAACTCTAACATCTCGGAGACACCGAAATATGAATGCTACTCATCTTCAACAACATCTTCGCTCGGCTACTGATACCACAATTCCAACTCAAACTGTTCAAAACCGGCTCCAGGCTGTAGCGATAGGTCTGAGGACCTCATTCGTATATCGTCGACCATTCAGAGCTGCATTTCGAATGATATGGAGATCGGTATGCCGATTATAGAGATCTAGGAAAGACCATATCGAACCCCACCGCCAAATCTGACACTTCCCTGCACGAACGCAGTATTGTTTCTAGTGCCACGTTCCTTCCAGTTAAAAATACGTCTATTATCAAGACGAACAGAAAAATGAGACTCGTCAGAGAAAAGAATATTGCACCATTCACATACGGTGTTGCTCACTCCCTGCGGGCGAAACAGTGCCTTGCTCTTAACGTAACACATACTACTGACGAACATGCAGAAATGCATTGTGAAGTTGATTTCAGACAGTCTAAGTCGAAACTGTGGTGCCAGTGGCAGTGCGAAGGTGTTGTTGAAGAAGAATGCCATTCCTATTACGGTGTCCCCGCGTCGTTAACGTTAAATGTCGATTAAGCGGCGTTGCACGCCTACAAACTTGCCCTTATCTTCGGCCGGCATTTCCAGTCTCCAGAAAATGGTGCCTGATCCTATAAATCACACTTTGTGAAACTTCAGTTGCTTCTGCAACTTCGGCTTGTTTTTGGCACCCCCTCTAACCAACCAATAAATCTCCAAGCTTCTGAATCGTTTAAATGACTTCGTTGGGACATCGCACTATTCGAAACAATGCACTTACTAAATGTCGATCATTCTTTTACGGTCTGTGTTTTATTAAGTTGAAAGACAAATTTCATTCGCTGCCGCTAAAGCGTCGTTTTCTACGTCAACCTCAAAATTTGCGTATTCCGAAGTTTCAAAATGAGAAAAATGTGCATTTGTGCCTCTCATCTTCCATTTTCAGGAAAATACATTTCGCTTATCCTTTAATTGTTTTGAGCAGTGAATTTAAACCACAGTAAATCATTGCGTGCATTGTTAGTCATTCTAGTTGTTTAAATTACTGACTGAAATTTACTTTTTCTGCCATTTCTGGTATAGGTCTTAATAAAACAAAAAGTACAGAAACTTTATTTGGATAATATATTGAAATGTTCTCTCTCTCTCTTTTTTTTTTTTTTTTTTTTTCTACCATTTTATATTTCTATACCGCTAAATTATAATCTATATCAGCGATTCCCAACCCATGGGCCGCGGCCCACAAGTGGGCCGCGGGCAGTGTGATACTGGGCCGTGGAATATTGAGGTCAAATACCAGTTTTTCGGGACGATTCACCAGTGTAATGTGATGTCACTCAAAAGCTCTCCGCTCCGTGGCCCGTAGTAGTCAATAAGGAGAAAGTGCTGGCTATTGTTCAGGGATTTCATTCGTTAGTTGTCAAGGTCTACGCTCTCCTCCCTCCTACTTCCTTCACCCTTCCTTCCTACCGGGAACCGCACTTGTTTGACTCCTTTGTCAGTAGCTGTGATTTTCTGTTGATGTATCGTATCTTTGTGTCTGCTGTGAGCTATTATTATTTCACGTCAATATGGATGCTTCGTTTCAGACTGGAACTTGCCCAAACACGAATCTATCAAGTGATGAAGCGACTTCCACATCTGATTTTACCAGTGATGAGTTTGTTAGTAAGTCGATTTCCATTCCAAGTTGTAGAAAAATAATAAGGAAAACTAAAACATATTTTCGTAAGTATAACCCTGATTTTTTTAAAGTGCGGGTTTGTGTTTTCTGGTTCTGAAGAAGAGCATATGCCTCAGTGTGTGATATGTTTCGAAACGCTATCCAACGAATGCACGAAACTCAAAACTTCAAAGATATCTATCAACTAAACATCCTGTGTGAATGTGTAGGAAAGTCTTTGGATTTCTTTCAAACAAAGAAAAGAAATTTTTCTATGTTTAAATCCACCATGGAAAAATCTTCAAAACAGAACAAACTAAGCACAAGAATTTCTTATGAGCTATCTTTGTTAATCGCAAGGAAGGGTTCAGTTCATACCGTGGGAGAAGAAATTATTCTAAACCACAACAAAAATAATAAGTAATGCTTTGTTTGATGAAAAATGTACAAAAAAATATATATATATAGATAAAATAAATAAATAAATGAAATTCCGTTATCAAGTACAACCGTGAAAAGAAGAATTGATCAAATGTCAGAAAATGTAAAAAGAGCTGTCATTACTTTTTTGAAACAAAGTGAATATTTTTCGCTGCAACTTGATGAGAGTACAGACATTGCTGGCCAGACTAATTTATTAGCTTTTGGTCTTTTTGAGTTGAATGTCAATATTGAAGAAGAAATGTTGTTTTTCAGTCTTTGTCGACAAAATTAACTGGCGAAGAGATTTTCAAATCTGTTGACAGTTTTATAAAAGTAAATGAAGTAGATTGGTCAAAGTGTGTAGGTTTGACAACTGATGGGGCACATGCTATGTCTGGAATTCGTACTGGTTTAGTCACCAGAATTAGGTCAGTTGTACTCTTGGTTCAACGAACACATTGTTGCATACATAGAGAGGCTCTTGCAGTTAAAGATATGGACGAATGTTTAAAAAAAAAAAAAAAGAAAAAAAAAAAAAAGCTTGACGATGCAGTAAAAATCGTGAACTTTATAAAAGCAAGGCCTAAAAACTCCAGATTGTTTGGTGTTTAGTGTGATGAAATAGACAGTGCACACAAACAGTTTCTACTTTTCTGTGAAGTTCTGTGGCTATCAAGAGGTAAAGTGTTGACAAAATTGTTCGAACTCCACGACGAACTTGCGATTTTTCTTAAAGAAAGAGATTGTGAGGGAAAATTTGCAAGCTCCTACTTAGACTGTTTGACCGATGAAAACTGGTCGAAATGGTTGGCATATCTGGGGGATATTTTCGGTTCCCTTAACATTCTTAACTTAACTCTGCAGGGCAAGGATGAACATAAGTTTTTTGTGCAAGACAAACTAGAAGCAGTGATAACGAAACTTCAACGATGGGCTCAAAAAGTGGAACAAGAATCCTTCGACACATTTCCTGTCCTACATGATTTTCTTGAAGCCAACGAATTTAAAAATGATAAAACAACATCTACAATCATAAAAGAACATTTAGAATCTTTGGCCTCTAACCTCAGTTAATTTAAAATTATTTATTTTCTTAATTTTATAATAATATTTATTAATAAGCCTAATTAAAAACATTAACTTTCCTAAAATAGTAACTTTTTATAAAACAGTAAATTTTTAAAACAGTACGATTTTTAAAACTAATAACAATCTCTTTTAGTTACTCTCATACTGTGATTATACATTTTCTTATTCAATCATATGAATGAGAAATCTACTAACTTTAGCAATAATTAAGACATTTCATATTTCTTAGGAACTTTTTCCCTAAAATTGAAGATGCAATCCAATGAATCAGAAATCCCTTTGACGAAAATTACCTAAGAAAACTGAAATTATCTGCAAGTGTGGAAGACTCGTTAGTTGAACTATCATGTGACCAGACTTAAAAATCACTTTTTAAAACAACACCATTGGTCCCGTTTTGGATAAAAGTTCGGCAAGACTATCCAGCTATTGAAAAAATTGCACTGAGACACTTGATGGGCTTTTCAACAACCTATCTATGTGAACGAGCTTTTTCAACTTTAGTTTTTTTGAAAAATAAATATAGGATGGTTCGGATGGATGGTTGGGTTTTACGTCACACTAGTGCTGCGCAGATGGGCAATTGGCGACGGTCTGGGACACACCGATAGAGGTGGTCCGGAGACATGCCATCACAATTTTGATCCTCCACGGAAGGGATGGCTCTTCCACTTCGGTGACCTCCAGAGGTATAATTTTTGATGGGAACATGAAGGACATTGTGGTTACGACAGATTTTACGTGCACCAGCCACCATTAGTGTACACGACGGTGTTTGGCCGGTTCGAGTGCCGAACCCGCAATCTTCCAATTACGAGGCCGGCGCTCTACCGACTGGGCTACCGCGGCCCAAATAAATATAGGAAGAAATTGAATATTGAGAGTGATTTGAGGATAAAACTATCCAGTTTCAATCAAGATATTGACTCTCTTGTGGAGGACAAACAACGTCAAAAATCTCATTCAGTTTTTTTTTTTTTTTTTTTTTTTTTTTTTTTTTAACTTTGATCACTTGTTTTTGAAATTTATTACAGAGGTGACAGCTAGTTATTTTCCTTTTATATATAATTAAATATATGTTTTTTAATTCTTCTTGTACAGTACCATTTACTAATTACTGACATATATTTCATATATAGTATTAGTCATACATATATAGGTGTCTATTTGCCATTATATTTTTTACTTGTATATTAAGTAGTCAGTGGGCCTCTAAGTCTTTTTTACAAAATTTGTGGGCCGCACAACTAAAAAGGTTGGGAACCACTGATCTAGATGGTTCTTTTGGACTATTAATTATTTATTATTGTTATAATAAATATTTAATTATTGTTATAATAAGTATTAAACCTATATATGTACGCACACACAGAGATACATATAATTAATATATCTTTATACATATATATAATTTAGAAAAGATTATAGTGAAAGATTAAGTAAGATATCCGTTATTTTGATTATTTTGATATTTAGTCAGCACCAAGTGTAAATACTTAATTTGACTCAGCAGCAAAAATTAAACAGCAACAAAATTTTCCTTTTATATCTCATTAAAAGGAATATGCAAGCAAAAATATCGCCATTTTCTTCAATTTGAATTCGAAGATTAAAAAAAAAATAATAACAATTCTTTAAAATCATGATTACTTTATCTTTTTAAGTTGTAATTTTTACATTCTATATCTTAAACTAACGTCAATTACTTCTGTAATGTTCGCTTTCAAATGCTTTAATTTTTTCTCGCTATATTTTTATATTTAATCTCTGACATCTCAGTACTAAAGTATTTTTCTATTATTCATTCTTTGCATCATTTCCAAATGTCAGTGAAAATAATACTCTTCGAAGAAAAAAAATGACTTTGGGGATGCTTGAAGAAAGAATAAAAAATGGTGGATACTGAATAAAGATGGATGATGTCAGATTAATAAAAGAACTTTTTGCGCCTCGCGATCTTCTGTACATGTACTAGGCAAGAAATATAGTCTTAGAACACAGATGTCGAATAAGATGACTATTCGTTTAAGATGACTATAAGATGATGATTTCAGATTTGCGATACATCAGACTACGCTTTACTTTTTTAATTCCAGATATGTGTAATATAAATAGTACAGAACCAATCTGTGTAATGCAAAAAAATTGAAAATGAGTTTTACTTTAGAATTACAGTACAAAATCAGTAGTTCAGTGGGCATTGATAGTGATGCCTTTTGCGGATAATAATGGATAATAAAACTTACTTTTTTTTGTGTCTATTATAAAAAAAAAAAAAAAAAAAAAAAAAAAAAAAAACTTTCATTCTCTATCGTTGACAATACATAATACGGTAATTATTATCTTTTACTTATATTGATTGTCTTCAAAACTATCGAACATAAATTTACGGGTAATTTCATGTAAATGCATACTTGCCAACGTACTAATTAATATTCCGTAGTATTGTTAACTCCGCTTTCAGTTTCACACCGGTATCTTTTAAAAGTATTTTTCTTCATATTTAATCGTAATTGCATTTGAAGAATATTACTCTAAAAATTTACAGGTGTGAAAAAAAGGGCGGGACTAACAACACTACGGAACATTAATTAGAATGTTGGCATGTATGTGTAAATGTATTGTCAGTCACACAGAGTGATATTTTCGCTTCAAACAGCATATTCTTACAATAATCGTTATCGTATTTAATCATAAAATAAATTAATAAATAAAAGTAATACTGTAAAAATATTTTTAATTTGTGTATGGTAATAGTGATAGGAAATCTCATACTTTTGTTTGACTGACATTACCATAGCTGCCAATATTTTAATTTAATCTAGAGTACTTTTAGCCCCGCCTCTATTTCGCATCACTTTATCTATAGAAAAATTTTCTTCAATATGTAACTTCGATAAAATAAGAAAAAATTACTTTAAAAAAATAAGTGGTACGAAATAGAGGCGGGGCTAAAATTACTCTGGAATAAGTTAAAATATTAGCAGCTATGCATTACTTTTTGCTACTGAATCATTCTTAGCATAAACTTTACTTTCATAATGGTCACATTTAATTGATTTATTTCATTATCTGAAGATACTAGAAGTATTACTAGGTCAATTTCTTGTGGATTTTATTAGTTGCTCTGTATAAGTTCTTTGTAAAAGAATCAAATTAATTTACATACCACGCTTGTTTGTTTTCTTCTGTCAAATTCATGCCCATTGCAAAGTGTTGGATATATCCTTTATAATTTAATTTAATTTATGTTCTGCGTAATATTAAGCTTTATCTCGGTAGAACAAATAAAAATGGTCATTATAAATAATTTCTTTACAATGTGTTCAAGAAACTAACAAGTCCAGATTCGAAATCTTTAGCGCATTTACAACCACGCTGGTTATTTTATTTATTTATTTATTTATTTATTTTTAATTAAAACTGCAACCAATATAAAATTTAAACAAACCAATAATTAACGACACAATATTTTAATTATTACAATCTTTATTTATTTATTTATATTTAAAGCAATAATATTTATTATAAAAATATCATATTAACTTTTGTTTTTGTTTAACATGTTACATTATACTTTCTATGCAATGATTAATTAACAATTAATTGCAATCGCTCATATTTATAAGCTGACTAAAGTATTGCCTTTTAAAATATGCTTAACAATATACTTTTTTATTTCAACCTATAAAAATTATTGCATGTTTTTTCCCCCATAAAATCGCAGTCTTTCAAATACTGTTCTTTTAACTTATTAAATACTTTTACGTATATTTAATCCTAAATTAATAAAAGCTTCATTAAATCATCTGATATTTTTTTTACAGAGCAACAAAAATATCTATGGATAAAGATTTATACATTACCCTTAGTAGATAAATTATTCCATATCATGGCTTTTTATGTCTAAAAAAGAAAACACTAAAAATGATTAACTACTTTTATCATTATGTTACCCAGAAGTAAAAAAATGTATGTCACCTCTTCCAGAAAAAAGTATGAGGTTAAAAAGGGATGACATTTATAACACAGATTATCTTTCCCTATTATCCAAAGTTTTTTCCTTTTCTTCTTCTTCTTCTTCTTTTTCTTTTCTTTTTCTTCTTTTTTTTTTTTTTTTTTTTTTTTGTCAGATCGTAACTGAGTGATATTGTTATAAATCAAGTAATTTCAGGTCAATTTCACCAGGGTATATTATTGGAGACAAATATTAATCATATATAAATTCTAGCATAATTTTGATAAAGACAATCAAGTATTGCATAAAAAAAAAAAAAAAAAATTATGTCTAATATGTTTAATGCAGCAGTATTGCCGTATTAAAAAATATTTTCATATTATTTAAAAATAGGACTATATTCATATAATTTTTACTGCAAGAAATTTATATCGTTTTAATGATCTATACTGCAAAAATTTATATCATTTATAATCAACTACAATGCAAATTCGTAATACTTATGCAAAGTTATATTCGAATCATATAAAAATTACAATTCCAAATATTTATTTTTTAGTTTCCTGTCTTGCAATATATATTGGTACTTTGGACATTAGCAAAGGTTGAAATCTGGCGCATATTTTACACCACTATTTATGAATTATGGTCTTTCCTTTATTGAAGATTCTTTATTTGCAGAAAATTATTATGCACCCCAGAAATAGTGGGAAATTTCAATCTTTTGTGCTATTTTGAGGTAAAAAATACTTGAAAATTAGAAAATTGTGGAGGTGTCCGTTTACAGTTAGTTTATTTGTGTTTTAGTTAGATTGACAATCGAGTAACCTTATTTTAAGAATGAATGAAAGTAAAGAAGTTGGATCAGTTTTAAAAATTAATATTTATAATAATGGTCTGAACGTTCTTTCATTTCAACATATCCTTAACATGGCATAATAGGGAGATATTTTGCTTAACTTTGAATTATAAAAATTCTTTTCATCTTAAAAAAGTCATATTATTTATGATATTAGCGTGAATATTAATGGATACCAACATTTTACATTAAAATTTTATAAGTTATACGAAATTAATAATTTCCATAATATGACAGAGTAGAATAATATTTTTCATAAACTTGTATTATTCAGAGCTGCTTCCCAATTTTTTCCGTTGTGTTTTTAGTACCCGTCTTTACTTCACGCCACTTTTTTTTTTTTTTTTTTTTTTTTTTTTTGTAAATGAATTTTTTGCAATATGTAATTAAGATTAAATAACGCAAAAATTGCTTTTCTTAAGAAAAGTATGAAAAGTAAGCCGACAGTAATACTACTAGGGAATAAATCAGATTTGTTTACAGGTCAGTAGCATGGATTCAATTCACGGCAGATCGCATGGAAATGCAAAAGACTAATACGAAAGTGTCATTACCAAAATTACGTAGCAAATTAGGATAAGATAATTACGCCAAAATGAAAAATGAACTGAACTAAACAGAAACTTTTATTTTAATTAATTTGTAAAACTATTATATATATATATATATATATATATATATACATGTATACTAAAAATATCTGATTATTTATTCGGATTGAGAACTAAATATACTTTAAGATATTTCACAGATTTAATTTAATTTAAGCATTTATTTTTAATAGCTCTTTTCAAATAAATTTTGAAACCTGATATGACTAAATATATATATATTTATATAGCACAAACTAAAAAAAAAAAAAAAAATATATGTCATTTACGATGTATTTTGTAAAAATATCGCAGGTTAATTAATTCTTTATTAAAATAATCTAATTGTAGTGAAACGTTTTATGCGATGAAATGCATCGTAATATTTCCTTTTATGAGAATAAAAAGGCTTCAAACATTATTTAATTAATCACATTTAGAAATACTACCATTTGCTTCTAGCACTTGGATATTTTTATTCTACGAAAGAGTATAATAAATTAAATCAACGTTGTAAGTAGTAAATTTAGTATTGTTACACTGCAAAGAGAAATTGGAAAATTTGACTATAAATAATCTATGCTTAAATAATATAATAAGTGTACGTAAAAATACACTTATAATTATAAACAATTTTGAGAACAAATTGAAATATTTTTGTCAGATTAACAATAGTTTATTATTCTGAATATAACATACATAAAGCTAATTAAACTTTTTTTTTAACCTGTTAGTAGTCACTAGTTGGTCGATTCGTCGCCCATTTCTTTGGTGTTTATTCAACAGCCACCAAAAATTTTTAGAAGTGGCATTTGATATACATAGTCGACGGTTATTCGAGTCAATTAGCCTTTCATATATATCAAATGCCACTTCTAAAAATTTCTGGTGACTGTTGAAAAAAAACTGAAGGGATGGGCGGCGAATCGACGAACTAGCGACTACTAAGATGTTAAATAAATGTTTCCTTTTTTTTTTTTTTTTTTTTTTTTTTTTTTTTTCAAATATAATATGGAATTTTAATAACCGAACAAATAGCTGCCAAGTGCTCATAATTTTTAATATTGGTAATATTTTATAGAAATTTTCACTTAATTTGGTCATACACAACTACTACAAAATTAATTTAAAAAAACCTATTTAAAAAAAAAAAAGGCAAGAAAGAAAAAGAAAGAAAAAATGAAAGAAAAAACGGTATCTAAAAATTGAAACACTTGGCAGAGCCATGCGAATAAGGTAAACTGTTTAAAAAGTAATTAAAAGTAACTACAAATGCACTTTAAAATATTTTGAGTTATTTGTTTATTAAAATATATATTTCACTTTTAAAAATGCAGAAACATTGTTGCCCATTTTACCAATTTTTTCGCTACCGGAAAATTTTAATATGAATTTTTATTCTGTTTAATCAGTGAAAATTGTTGCAGGGACAAAAAAAAAAAAAAAAAAAAAAAAAAAACTCTTAAAAATTTCCAGTGGGCAAAAAATCCCAATGTTAGAAGAAATGTGCAGAAACAGCAATAGTGCTATATAAAATATATAAGGCAAAAAATATTCTCATACTTGCCAACATTCTAATTGATATTCTCGTAGTGTTGTTAGTCCCGCCCTTTTTATCACACCAGTAAATTTTTAGCGTAATATTCTCCAAATGCAATTACGATTAACATTTTCACGACCGCATGTTTTTGTATTTCTGACAGTAAGGTCCGTCCGTGGGCGTTATTCTCCCAAGTTTCAATTTTTCAGAACAAAATTTACTGAATTCACATTTATATTACAAATGGATATACATTATAATCATTCTCTCTAATCAAAATATTTGTATTCATAGTATATTGATTGTACAAAGTTGAATATTGTGCATATTTTTAAGAAACAAATAACATACAAATTGCAAAAGAAACGCAGTTACACATTTTCAAATGACGTGAATCTACGTCAGCGATCGCGAAAGTGTTAAATAAGAAGAAAAATACTCTAAAAAGATACAGGTGTGATAAAAAGGGCGGGACTAACAACACTATGGAATATTAATTAGTATGTTGGCAAGTAAATAATCTACAGGATCAATAACAATCTGCTATATATAAATAAATTTCTTCACTTACGAGTAAAATGTAATATTTCTGTTTGGAATTATAGTTAGAGTAGCCATCAAAAACCTCTTGGTATTTTCTCTCATAAATGTAGTATGCAATTATTGTATTCGTTTATGCCTCTAATTTCTACTAACAGCTGACTTTATGTCACCAATTGCTCTCCGGGAAATGCTACATGGACTGTGATTTGCAAATTATAGACTCCATAAAGTTATAAGACGTAAGTGATTAAATATATGCAAGATCATTAATGGTAGCTTATGCCCGGAAGACTTATTTAATAAGTAATCCAAATAATGGGGTTAAGTTTTGTAATGCTGAATAGTTTAGCAGGCTTCAATGTGCGATTAAACTGTTAAATATCCTTACTAGAATTAAGTAATATATTTTATGGGAAACGCGAAGTAATTTTGAGTAGTCAGTACTCGGATATCAAGAATTGCATTATTCACATATATGTAATTCATTTGCAATTCTATAGAAAGTGCTTAAACCAATTTAAGTGCTTGATAGAATATTTTGGGTTTTAAATATTATACACGATTTATATATTTTCCATTAATATATATATATATATATATATATATACCGAAATTTTTATGTGAGTATATTTACTTAAATTGTAAATCAGCCAATTTCTAATTGTTTAGTGCAATGAAATATTTTGTGTCGCATTATGTTAATTACCTATTATGCTTACCTATTATGTTATTTACCTATTATTTACCCACAGTCGCACAGTACAGGGTGTCCCATAAGTCTTTAGACATTTTAAAAATTCGTAACTAGTGATAAAATTTAGCGCGGTTTGCGAAGAAAATCCTCCACGTAAAAGGGATTTTTTTTTTTTTTTTTTTTTTTTTTTTTTTTTTTTGTAAAGAAAAAGTTATAATTAAGCTATTTGTCGATAGAGGGCGTTGTGCGTGACCAGATCACACATTTTTATGAAAAACTGTACTTATTCGCAGGGAAATGTTTACAGGCATATAAATTCTATTCTATGTGTCGTCATCGGAAATTATTACAGTTTGCAAACGAGTTATAACACTGCTAACTGCAGGTTCAGTCGACGGTTCTGCCCTGAGGGAAAACATCTTCACCCATAACGCTTTATCCACCAAGTCAGCATCGCAATTAAAACTTCATGTATGCACAAGTAGGAGGCAAAATGAGGAATAAACTGTTCTAATCGCAAAATTGAGCAATTTATAGGACCTCCATTTGCATTTTTTTTCTTTCTTATCCGTGCGAAAAATTTAACAATTTGTCTAATTATCGTCCACAAAAATTTTACTCTATTTTTTTCTTAAAAAAAAAAAAAAAAAAAAAAAAAAAAAAAAAAAATCCTCCTTCACGAGAATTATTTTTTGCAAACTGCATTCAGTTCTATCAATTCCTTCAATAATTATGAATTTTTAAAATTTCTACAGACTTATGAGACACCCTGTACTGTCAACTTATAAAGATTTTCCTACTCAGTATTTAATATATATTTTTTAAATACCACTGAATTTATATTATTATAGATTAAAATAAACTTTAAAACTGAAATTTAGTAATGTATGTAGCACTTAAATAAAATGTCTCTGGTGATTCAATGACTTAAGTTAATTTTACACTGGAATGAGATTTAATCTTTTCCTGCTACCCCTATTTCCATACAAAAGTCTTTATCTCATTTTTACAGTATTTTCTCCTTAAACCGGACAGTAATTTTTATTAGAGAACAATGGTAAAAAGAATCTTTCACACCTGTGTGTGATTAGCTAACTATGTGTCATAACATGCTAGCTATGCAAATGTACAACTGTAAACATATTGTTAAATAATCTTTATTAAAATGTTTCTTGGTGCAATATAAAATGCTTTTATAAATATCGTACGACTTAGGATACATACAGACCAGCCCTTTTACAAGGACTTTCATCAGTATTTTTGAAGAATAAATTTCCCTTTAAAGTTAGAAGCTTTTTTATAGCAAAAATTGCTGTAAAAGTTTAGTGGTGGAGAAAATCATTGAAATTAAAAGACTGTACTTATACTGTGACTAAAAATTTTTAAAGGGTATTTTATTTTTACGAAAGAAAAATTGTAGCTTTTTTTTTTTTTTTTTCAATTTTTCTTGATTATTTATTTATAACTATATATCTGGCTTATAAAGTTTTCCACAAAAATTTATTTTTTTAATAATATAAAATCACTGCGATATAAAATAAGCAACATATTTTTTATTTGCCATCAAATTGTTTTTCAAATGAAATAAATTTAATAAAACCAAGCCATAAAGTTGTAGTTGTCTTTTCTTTCGTTCTTTCTCTTTATTTTTACATGAAGCCTTTGTAAATTTATCTTAAAATTTTACCGTAAACTTTGGTATCCGTTTCTTTGTTTTCTTTAAAGCGGGAGTTCGGAATTTTTTCTTGGAAAATCAGAACTTCTTTTTCCACTTTCTTTGTCTTGTCGTTACTGCATTTTTCAAAGAGTTTTTTAAGTGTTTTGTTTAAAAAAGAATCTTCATTTATTTTTTATAAATTTGTATTGTCTTTTAGATCTCTCTCTATTTTTCTCTTTTATATATATATATATTACATACATAAAGCTTTAAGATTTACTTATTGCAGGGATGGAACACTGGCACAAAACTCACACCACTATGAATGAAACAAAATTTTCTACTTCTTAAATCAACGATATTATAAGTAGAGAAATTTCTTAAACAAATACCGGTATGAGTTCTGCGCCTGTGTTCCATCTCTGTTATTGTTTTTATGACAAGAAAAGGGATTTCTTTAAATCTATGTAAGTTGTTTTTATGATTTCTTTAAAGAAATTGTAAATAGTATTTGTTCAATAAAAATAACAAACCTCTGTTAGTATCATCCTTCATAGTTTTATTTTTGATTCAATAAAATTCTTTTGTAATAAAACGAATCATACTTACTCTGTGACTAAAATTTTTAATGGGATGGTATCTTTACAGATAAAAAATAGTAGCAATTTTTTAATACAATTTGTCTTGATTTTTTATTTATTACTATATCTATGGCTTGTAGAGCTTTTCGCAAAATTTATATATTTTTTATAATATAAAATCATTGCGATATAAAATAAACGACATATATATATATTGCCATCAAATTGTTCTTCAAATGAAAAATAACTTAATACAACACAGCCGCAAAGTTGTAGTTGTTTTTTGTTTCTTTATTTCTCCACAAGAAACCTTTGTAAATTTATCTCAAAATTTAACCGTAAACATTAATACCAGTTCTTTGCATTCTTTAAAGAATGAGTTTGTTATTGTTACTAGAAATATCAAAACTTATTTTTCAACTTTCTATGTTTTGTTGCCGCATTCTTCAAAGAGATTTTTTAAGTGTTTTGTTGAAAAGTTTTTTTTTTATTTTTTATGAATGTCTATTGTACTTTCGATCTCTCTCTCTCTCTCTCTATATATATATATATATATATATATATATATATATATAAAGCTTTAAGATTTATTTATTGTTTTTATGACTAGAAAAGTTATTTATTTAAATCTGTGTACGTTTTGTCTATGATTTCTTTAAGAAAATTATAAAAAGTATTTGTTCAATAAAAATAATAATCCTCTGGTAGTATTATTTTTTATGGTTTTGTTTTTGATTCTACAAAAATCTTTTGCAATAAAACGGACCATACTTACTCTGTGACTAAAATTCTCAAAGTTACGCTGTCCTTACAGAAGAAAAATAAAAGCAATTTTTTTATACAATTTCTCTTTATTTTTTACTTATTACTATATCTATGGTTTGTTGAGTTTTTCGCAAAATATACTTTTCTTTTCTGTTCTTTTTTTTCATTTTCCTTTATATACATATATAACATAAAATCATTGTGATATAAATTAATCGACATAATTTTTATTTGTCATCAAACTCTTCTTAAAATGAAAGAAGCTTAATACAACCAAGTAGCGAAGTTGTAGTTATCTTTTCTTTCTTCATTTTTTTACAAGACGCCTTTGTAAATTTATCTCAAAATTTAACCGCAAACATTTATATCCGTTTCTTCGTTTTCTTTAAAGGATTGGAGCTGTTACTACAGAAATCCAAACTTCTTTTTCCACTTTCTAGAGTTCTTTAACGGTTTTAATGAAAAAAAAAATATATATATATATATATACATATATATATATATATATTATGAATTTTTATTGAATTTTAGATCCAACTACACGCACACATATATATATATATCTACATATGTGTGTGTAAAGTTTTATGCTTTATTTATTATTTATCTGGCAAGGAAAGGTGTTTCTTTAAACCTACATTAGTTGTTTTTATGATTTCTTTAAAGAAATCATAATTAGTATTTGTTCAATAAAAGAAACAAGCCACTGATAATATTATCCTTCTTAGTTTTATTTTTGTTTCAATAAAAACCTTTTGTAATAAAAAGTTTTGTTAAAATTGCTACTAAAAATTCTGTAGTAAAATGGTTAATGAAAAATATGATTAATTAATAAATGTGTCACACTTGTTTTAACTTATCTAGCAAGTTTTAACAACACTTTTATTTTAAAACACTCATTTTGATAAGTTTTAAAATAAATTTTAGGACATTTTTCATGAATGTAATAATGGAAACCTTACTTTTAATTTATTTCATAGAAAGGAATATATATAACTGGAAAAATATAATTAAATAAAGGTTTTTTGCCTATAGATTGACAATACTACAAGTTTCAGTTTGGTTTATTAGAAGGGTATCTTGAAAACAATTGATATTAGAATTATACTTCATATTAAAGAAAAGTTTTATAATGACATGTATCTATATTTTGTAACATGTATTTATTAAAAGAACTAATATAAAGGAAAAGAATAGAAAACGAGTTATAAGTTACTGTTCCGTTAGAGGATCTCCGCGTTATTTGAAGCATTTTGATGATATATGCACAGCAATAGTACAGCATGAGCACTAACCCCAACTAAAAATAAACACAAGGTAATCTGCAGATATTTCTACTGAAAATCTTAAATTATTTGGCTTATTCTTAAAACAGTTTACAAAATTTCTTTATAATGTCTTCAAAATTTCTGAAGAGATTTTATAGAAAAGATAATTTTTCAAAATATTTTTAAAATGTTTGAAGAAAGTCTTAAGAAAATACTACTTTCTCAAAGATATCTTCGGATTATATTTAGTGAGGAAATTCATTTGAGATTTTCCTCCTCTAGCATAATTCACAAATTAAAATTCTGTCCTAAACGTAATTTAATTTTTGACGCGAGGCCCTTGCTTATTATTATTATTATTATTCATTATTTTTTTTTTTTTTTGTTAGATGTTGTTGCACATGCTTCTTTATTCAAGGTGGCCTTCATTATCTCCTTTTTAGAATTGTTATGACGTTTGCACCCAGAATTTAAAATATATCACGAGAAAAACAATAATAGTATTTAAAAGAATCTAACGATCCATTGCTCTTTTTGAAATGAAGTAACAAAAGGCATATTACGTTAATCTTTTTTCAAGCAGCATTATTTACTATAAACATTGTAATGTTTCTATACGGGAATTTAAACATACAGCCAAGTATATTGATGCTGGACATCTTTGTATATTCTCTGTACAGTAAGCTTTGGAATCAATTTATTTAAATTCATCTTTTATCTTTCCATCCTCAGCTTGATTGATTAACCTTTATATATATGTATATATATATTCCACCATGAATAACAATTTATTTTCTCTTGTTGCAACTATGAGGTCATATACCTTGCGACATATCCTTTTTTTTTTTTTATCCGAAATTATTATTATATCTATGATTTCGCAATATCTACTTTTTCAAACGGTTTATATATACACTACTGGCCATTAAAATTGCTACACCAAGAAGGAATGATAATAACGGAATGAAATTTGTTGGACACATAGATTATAGTAGGAAGAACAATTGATTAAAACTTCAGGAAATTTGGAGTAATATGTACTGAGAAAACAGTACATAAAGCAGCGACCTCTGTGAGCAATAACAGCACATATCTGCCTAGGCACTGAATCAAAAAGCGATTGAATGAAATGTACGGGTAGAGCACTTTATGAAGCTTCAACACGATGCCACAATTCATCCATCGAAGTTACTGGTGAGTGGTGGGGGGGGCAGTCGCTTTTCAACGATTAAACAGTCATTTTCATTGGTGCGAGATCAGGAGAACGCGCTGGCCAGAGCAACAGTCGAAAACATTCGGCATCAATGAAGGTTCAGACAATATGGACAACTTGCGGTCGTGTATTGTCCTGCTTAAATGTTGCGCTTCGGAGGCCTTGAACATAGGGCAGAGCGATGGGTCTTAACTCGTCAGAAATGTAATGGCTGGTATTCAGTGTGGCGGGAATGAAAACAAGAGGTGACCGGGACGTGTATCCGATGGAACCCATAACACCATTGCAAATGATGGACAGTATGGTGATGTCGAATCCCATCTGGCAATGTGCATTATTCATAATCCCGTTAAATACGGATAAGGCAGTCTTGATGTTGTACACAGGATTGTGATTTGTCTGAAAAGTGACTTCACGCCATTCCTGCGACCAGGTTCATCGTTGATCACACATTAATGGCGCCCATATCAGTGATGCAGTTTTGAGGGTAATCAGAATTTTGGTAGGCACATACTGAGTCACCCCTGGATTGATGGTATGTGGTGCCATTGGATACACGTTCCGGTCACCTCTTGTTTTCATTCCCGCCACACTGAATACCAGCCATTACATTTCTGACGAGTTAAGACCCATCGCTCTGCCCTATGTTCAAGGCCTCCGAAGCGCAACATTTAAGCAGGACAATACACGACCGCAAGTTGTCCATATTGTCTGAACCTTCATTGATGCCGAATGTGTTCGACTGTTGCTCTGGCCAGCGCGTTCTCCTGATCTCGCACCAATGAAAATGACTGTTTAATCGTTGAAAAGCGACTGCCCCCCCACCACTCACCAGTAACTTCGATGGATGAATTGTGGCATCGTGTTGAAGCTTCATGCAGTGCTCTACACGTACATGTCATCCAATCGCTGGTCGATTCAATGCTTAGGCAGATATGTGCGGTTATTGCTCACAGAGGTCGCTGCTTTATGTACTGTTTTCTCAGTACGTATTACTCCAAATTTCTTGAAATTTTAACCAATTATTCTTCCTACTATAATGTATGTGTGCAACAAATTTCATTCCGTTATTATCATTCCTTCTTGGTGTAGCAATTTTAATGGCCAGTAGTGTATATTAAATTATTAATATTTTATTTATTTATTTATTTTTTTTTTACCAAAGATAGTTCAAAAAGAAAATTAAGTTAAACATAATATATATATATACATACATATATATATATATCTTTTCAATACTAAAAGTACTATTATTTCCCCTTAAAATACTATCCTAAAGTAATCCTTCTTTTCTTCAGCATCAAGATACACGGTTCTATATTAAATTTCAGCATGTATTGTAGTCTAATAAATTAAAGTAAGTAGTATTATTAATCATAAAAATTAAATCAATTTAAGATAAGATAACTAGTTACTTTTTTTGGCCTGTGTATATTTCTGTAGTGATTTATTTTATTGACCATTCTTCGTTCTCATTCTTTTCTATTATTATCAAATGGATTATATATATATATTTCTAAATAAAAATTTAATTTTTGACAAAAAATAAAGAGTACATTGCATATTTTTTTCTTTTCTTTTTGCTATTTATATGTATAAAATGCAGTGTTAGTACGTTTGTTCGATATAAAATAAAAACCTACAGAACTGATTTACGCGTTAGATTATGCAAAATATTCTGTGTTTTCCAATGAAGGTTTATTGCAATTCAAGACCTCGATCTGACAAATAGAATATAGGGATATGGATAAATAAAATGCAAATTTTACACATTTGCATATATTCTATTACTCATAAATCTCTCTCTCTCTCTGTCTCTCCCCCTTCTTTCTCTGGCTTCTCTCTCTCTCTCTCTCTCTCTCTTCATATATATATATATATATATATATATTCCATCTTTCAATACATGCCTATTAAATTTTCAGCAGCTTAAACACAATTTTATGTCTAAAAAGTATACAGGATTTTATTTTTCATAATATTTTAGAAATTTAAAATATTTAATATTTGTAAAGATTTTGAAGGATTACTCGACTATTTTTAGCTAAAAGGTAATTTTATTCAAACCAATTTTAATTTAACTCGAAACAAAATTTTTCCAAATGATTAATTACATTTCACTCAAAAAAAAAAAAGAAAAGAAAAGAAAAGAAAAGAAAGAAAGGCAATTTATTTCAGTCGCTAAAAGCAACATACTATTCTTTATTTAAAGAACACGGAAAAGGCGGGAAATAAGATTTTAGATTGCAATATTTAAGCATTTTCGTAATAATGATTTAAATTAGAATAAGCTTGTTATATTTCGGGATTCGATTTCTATTATCTTTAATTTTACCGTGTTTTAAAGTTGATTTTTCCGACAAATAAAATAATCAATTTGTTAGATTCATTTATCTGTAAAATTTAAACGAACTGTTTTCAAAGAGAAAATTTTATTGGAAATTTTGAATAAATAATTTTAAGGTACATTTGAAAACTCGATATCGGACTTTCAGACCAAATTTAATACTTCCATTACCTATGGTAATGGGAGTACTGCATATAAATACATATTTTTTTACTTCATTATACAAAGTATAAGGAAGTAATGTAATCCAGATTTGGGAGGCGAAATGGATTTTGTATTACGCATAACTCAGAAACGAACGTTCGTAGAATATTGTAAATTTATACAATGTAAAATATTTCTGAAAAAATAAAGCACTTTTTAAACATAAATACAGCATAGGTTGCTGTATTTACAGCTAGTTTTGTAAAAATAATTGAAGACTGGTTACTTCACATTGTTCTGTAAATCGGTATCAAATTTTTTCCAGAAGCCTTTTGGTGCGCATGACATGATTTATCCACCAAGCAGTGCTCATGTTGACCTTATCTGTTTTTGAAAATAAGAGTCATTGTGAACCCAACGGCACAATTGGCAAAGTGCTCGGTTCTAGAAGAGGAGATTGTGAGTTCGAAACCCGGACTATCCAAGGCCGCTTGCTCCGTATGAAAAAATAAATAAAGTAAATTGTATGTGTAAACAAATAAGTAAGTTGCTTAGTGTTGTGGATTTCTCCCTGCACGCATGTGTAATAATTGCAGGAAATATTTTTACAGCATACGTGAATAAAATTCGCGGCAAATTTATTTTTCTGCACATTGTAAAAATACAGCACAGTGAGTAAGCAATACTTCTACCAGCACACTGTGCTGTAATCTACTACAGAAAATTTTTACATTGCATTTCTTACTGTCATGGCATCTAGTTGTACATCTGCAACTTTAAGTCTTGAAATGATCTTTTTTTTTTTTTTTTTTTTTTCTTGTTTTTTCTTTCTTTCTTTTTTTTTTTGAGATATCTACGATTTTACAAGATTTTTTTTAACTAAAACATACATGTCTGAAAATACGTATTTTTTTCAATAAAGTTACATATATATATATATATATATATATATATATATATAAATTAATCTTGATTCTGTATCATAATAATATCTTTTAAGAATTGTTTATTTTAAAACAGATTTGACAAATATTAGTTATAAATCCAAGTAAACAAATTGATTTTACAGTATTCGTGTAAAATAAAACTACGTGTTAAAAATCGCGACTGAAATGATTTGTCACTTATATGTTAACACTTACGTGCACAAATGCGTGCCTCAGGGAATTTTCTTTGCGTGTGACAGAAAAGCTGAGACGTATTATTAGTTAAAATATGAAATCAAGAAGCGGTAAAGTAGCGTGGCTTTTGATATCATTTCTTAAAAGTTTACTCAGGTGCGAATATTGAAGCAAAAGTGCTGCATATGCTTAGGGAATACGACGTGATTCTCACGAGTTTAAACGCTGTCAGAAATATGAAACCAGCATTTTAGCGCACCTATTTCTGATTTTTAAATTTCTTTAAAATCAGTTTTCAACACCAGATTACACCCATGACAAAAATTTACGTTGCAGAAATGATTTTTATTCTTGAATCAAAATATTATATTCTTTAATAGAATTTTAATAAATATTTTTAAAGTATGCGGGGAGAATGATTATTGTACAAAACAAGTTCATAGAACGAATATTACAGAATTCTTAAATGCATCTTATTTAATCTTATGTATAATTTTCAATAAATATGATATCTTCCCAGCTTCAAAAATTGAATGAATAAATTTATATTACATACAAGGACTGAAGCCTAATATTTTATATTTTAATAATAATATTCGCTTTGATTAATTTTCGAATTTTAGACAATAAAAATAGAAATAATATATATATATATATATATATATAGTTATGTTTCAAAAAATTTAAGATGCTGTATCCTTGTAAATACATGATGCACTGCATAATACTTTTTTGAAGAAAAATAAACAAGAAATTTCCTTCTTATCATAGTCGCTAAAATATCAAATTTCCGAAATCAGATTTATCACCAAAATTTTTAATTAGAAATCTATCATATTTATTTTCTACGATTAAAAAGTTAAATTGTTAGAGAAAATATCAGGTATGAAATCCCCCGAGAAAACGAGAGAGTTGGTAGCTGTATATTATGAAGTATGCTGTGCGCAAAACATCCCGCAGAACTTTTAAACTTTTTGACAGTAGCACAACACCCCTTCCTTTAATGGAGTCGTTTATTTGGTCATGTAGCGTATATTATAATAACAAACACATGCAATAGGCAGACGTCGTGAAACTTCCTAAAACATTGAATGAGAAAAGTTAATTATGCAAAATTATGTATTTTTTTATTTTAATTAAATAAAGTAATATACATGATATTAAGAACTGGAATTTTAGTAAGTATTCATTAAGCCAAAAATTAATACAGTATTCAATTTTAGTCGCATAAATTATATATATATACATATATATATACTCATGATATACTCTTATATCATTAGTAACTTTATTGAATTCATGTCATTTTTATGACTTTGTTTTGTATTTGGTCAGTAACGTTATTTTATTTAGAGTTTAAAATTTTTGGAACAGAAATTGTCCGCCTTAGAGTTTTATTAAATAATCATTTAGCTTAAAAAAAAAATATATATATATATAATAATAATAATAATAATAATAATAATAATAATTTATAATTAAAGAATTTGAAACATAAACAAATTCAAGGAAATTAATTTTACTTAATAAACAAGTATTTCCTTAACATGAATGTGAAAGAAGTAAAGTATACGTTGCTAATTGCCATTTTTCTTGAATAATTCAAACAGTTATTATTAATTACCATTCACAAAATATTTGCAAAAAGTATATTACATGTATCTTTATTACACATATATTTTGTTTTCTTCATAATTTCAGTAAAAAAAAAACTTAATGATCGAAATTCATAAATTTAAAATAAGCTTTTAACTTCAATTTCGATTGTTTATTTGGCAAACATAATTAAAAACTGAACGTTTGGCTTCAGGCTCCTCTGTTTTGAATGATTTATATTAGTGCTGCTTTCAAACTGCTACAGAGTACTGGGGCTTTCATAGTGAAATCGTGCCTAATTCGTTTTTGGTTGATTAAGTGTTGTGCTTAATTACACTGCTCAAGACAATTAAAGGATATTGTAGGTTGTATACAAAATAACGTTATAGGCGATTATTTATTTATTTATTTATTACTTTATTTATTATTATTATCATTATTATTATTATTATTATTATTATTTGCAGAAAGGTATAAAAAAAGAATCAGAACTGTACATTTTTCTCATTTTCAAAATTTCGAACTATGCAAATTTTGAGATTGATGACAAAATGGCAGCGAATGAAATTTGGCTTTCAACTTAATGAAAGACAAAACGGAAAAGAATGACAGACATTAAGTAAATGCATTGTTACGATGAATGCGATATCTCAACAAAACCATTTAACCGATTCAGAAGTATGGAGAGTTATTGGTCAGTTAGAGGAAAGGGGGGGGGGGTATGCCAAACACAAGCAGAAGTAGCAGAAGCCGCTGAAGTTTCACAAAGTGTGTGTCTAGGATCTGGAATCGATTTTTGGAGATTGGAAATGCA
This sequence comes from Salticus scenicus, assembly GCA_963930645.1. NCBI lineage: Eukaryota > Metazoa > Arthropoda > Arachnida > Araneae > Salticidae > Salticus > Salticus scenicus. The sequence continues at coordinate 223,098,674 of OZ005659.1, read as the reverse complement.
AGCCGAAGACCGGGGTAAGCTCATAGACGTGCAACAACGCCTGATAAAGATCGATATTTAACACTAACATCTCGGAGACACCGAAATATGAATGCTACACAACACATCTTCAAAAACATCTTCGCTAGGCTACTGACACCACAATTCCAACTCAAAGTGTTCAAAACTGGCTCCAGGCTGTAGCAATAGGTCTAAGGACCTCATTCGCATATCGTTGACCAGTCAGAACTCCATTTCGAATGATATGGAGATTGGTGTGCCGATCACTAAAGACTCAGCAAAGACTATCGACTCCCTCCGCCAAATCTGACACTTCCCTGCACGAACGTAGTATTGTTTCTAGTGCCACGTTCCTTCTAGTTAAAAATACGTATATTATCAGGATGAACGGAAAAATGAGACTCGTTAGACAAAAGAATATTGCACCATTCACATACTCTGTTGCCCACTCCCTGCGGGCGAAACAGTGCCTTGTTCTTAACGTAACACATACTATTGGTCGGCGAACATGCAGAAATGCATTGTGTAGCCTATTTCAGACAATTTGAGTCGAAACTGTAGTTCCAGTGGTTGTGCGAAGGTGCTGTTGAAGAAGAATGTCATTCATATTATATGTCCCCGAGTCGTTATCGTTAAGTATGGATTGAGCGGCGTTGCACGCTTACGACCTTGCCTTGGTCTTCGACCTGCATTTCCAGTTTCCAAGAAAAAAAAGGTTCCAGATCCCAGAAATCACACTTTGCGAAACTTCAGTTGCTTCTGCTACTTCGGCTTGTGTTTAGCACCCCCTCTAACCAACCAATAAATCTCCAAGCTTCAGAATCATTTAAATGACTTCGTTGGGACATCGCACGCAACAAAACAATGCACTTACTAAATGTCGATCATTCTTTTACGCTTTGCGTTTCGTTAAGTTGAAAGTCGAATTTGCTTCACTACCGCTAAAGCGTCGTTTTTGACGTCAATCTCAAAATTTGCATATTCCGAAGTTTCAAAATGAGAAAAATGTGCATTTTTGTCTCTCTTCTTCCATTTTCTACAAAATAAGTATCGCTTATACTTTAATTGTTTTGAGCAGTGAATTTAAACCACAGTTAGTCATTGCGTGCATTGTTAGTCATTCTAGTTGGTTAAATTGCTGACTAAAATTAACTTTTTTTGCTATTTCTGATATAGGTCTTAATAAAACAAAAAGTAGAGAAAGTTTATTTGAATATATTGGAATTTTCTCTCTCTCTCTCTCTCTCTCTTTTTTTTTTTTTTTTTTTTTTTTTTTGTCTACCATTTTATATTTCTATACCGCTAAATTATAATATAGATGGTTCTTTTGGACTACTAAATATTTATTATTGTTATAATAAATATTTAATTATTGTTATAATAAATATTAAGCCTATATATGTACACACACAGAGATACATATAATTAATATATCTTTATACGTATATATAATTCAGAAAAGATTATAGTGAAAGATCAAGTAAGATATCCGTTATTTTGATTATTTTCATATTTAGTCAGCACCAAGTGTAAATACTTAATTTGAATCTTAATCTAAACAGCAACAAATTTTTCCTTTTATATCACATTAAAATGAATATGCAAGCAAAAATAACACCATTTTCTTCTGTTTAAATTCAAAGATAAAAAAAAAAAAAAAAAAAAACAATTCTTTAAAATCATGATTACTTTATCGTCTTAAGTTTTTATTTTCACATTCTATATCTTAAACTAACGTCAATTACTTCTGTAATGTTCGCTTTCAAATGCTTTAATTTTTTCTCGTTATATTTTTATATTTAATCTCTGACATCTCTGTACTAAAGTATTTTTCTATCATTCATTCTTTGCATCATTTCCAAATGTCAGTGAAAATAATACTCTTCGAAGAAAAAAAAAATGACTTTGGGGATGCTTCAAGAAAGAATAAAAAATGGCGGATACTGAATAAAAATGGATGATGTCAGATTAATAAAAGAACTTTTTGCGCCTCGCGATCTTCTGTACATGTACTAGGCAAGAAATATAGTCTTAGAACACGGATGTCGAATAAGATGACTATATGATGATGATTTCAGATTTGCGATACATCAGACTACGCTTCACTTTTTTAATTCCGGAAAAGTGTAATATAGATATTACAGAACCAATCAGCGTAATGCAAAAAAATTGAAAATGAGTTTTACTTTTGAATTACAGTACAAAATCAGTAGTTCAGTGGGCATTGATAGTGATGCCTTTTTGTGGATAATAATGGATAATAACACTTACTTTTTTTGGGTCTATTAAAAAAAAAAACTTTTATTCTCTATTGTTGACAATACATAATACAGTAATTATTATCTTTTATTTATATTAATTGTCTTCAAAACTATCGAACATAAATTTACGGTTCCATATTTGCCAACGTACTAATTAATATTCCGTAGTATTGTTAACCCCGCCTTCTTTTTCACACCGGTATCTTTTAAGAGTATTTTTCTTCATATTTAATCGTAATTGCATTTGAAAAATATTACTCTAAAAATTTACTGGTGTGAAAAAAAGGGCGGGACTAACAACACTACGGAATATTAATTAGAATGTTGGCATGAATGTGTAAATGTACTGTCAGTCACACAGAGTGATATTTTTCGCTTCCAACAGCATATTCTTACAATAACCGTTTGCGGCGCAAGACAATTCCGATCATTTAAATTATACCGGAATTCATGAACTAAATTAAACTAAAAGAAATTTTAAATTTTAAGTTTAAAAAAACCGGCCTTTTCTGTTATGTTATAAACGAAAATTTTTGCTAAAAAATTTCCGGGATGAATTTTTGCAGCTGGATCTTAAATTTTGCGTCCTCGCAGCGAGCCCAGCGAGCGTTATGGGGATAATCGTTATCGTATTTAATCACAAAATAAATAAATAAATAAAAATAATACTGTAAAAATATTTTTAATTTGTGTATGGTAATAGTAGAAGGAAATCTCATACTTTTGTTTGACTGACATTACTTTTTGCTACTGAATCATTCTTAGCATAAACTTTACTTTCATAATGGCCACATTTAATTGATTTATTTCATTATCTGAGGATACTAGAAGTATTACTAACGTCAATTTCATGTGGATTTTATTAGTTGCTCTGTATACGTTCTTTGTAAATATATCAAATTAATTTACATACCATGCTTGGTTGTTTTCTTTTATCAAATTCATGCCCATTGCAAAGTGTTGGATATATCCTTTATAATTTAATTTATGTTCTACGAAATATTAAGCTTTATCTCGGTAGAACAAATAAAAATGGTCATTATAATCAATTTCTTGGCAATGTGTTCAAGAAACTAACAAGTCCTGATTCGAAATCTTTAGCGCATTTAAAGTCACGCTGGTTATTTATTTATTTATTTATTTATTTATTTATTTTAATTAAAACTGCAACCAATATAAAATTTAAACAAACCAATAATTAAAGACACAATATTTTAAATACTAGAATATTTATTTATTAATTTATTTTAAGCAATAATATTTATTATAAAATATCAGATTAACTTTTGTTTATGTTTAACATGTTACATTGTACTTTTTAGGCAATGATTTATCAACAATTAATTGCAATCACTGAGGATTATAAGCTGACTAAAACATAACCTTTTAAAATATGATTAACAACATAGCTGCGAAGTTTTTTAATTTATTCCGGAATGTTGTTAGTCCCGCCCTTTTTTCCCACCGTAATATTTTTAGAGTAACTTTCTTAATATTTAATCTTAATTATACATTGAAGAAAATCTTTCTTCGAAGATTACGGTGTGAAAAAAGGGCGGGGATAAGAACATTCCGGAGTAAATTAAAAAACTTGGCTTGAGTTGAAATAAATAAGTATATGCTTAACATATACTCATTTTTTTCAACCTATAAAAATTATTGCATGTTTTTTTTTTTTTTTCCATAAAAACACAGTCTTTCAAGTACTCTTATTTTAACTTATTAAATATTTTTATGTATTTTTAATCCAAAATTAGTATAAGCTTCATTAAATCATCTGATAGTTTTTTTACTGAACAACAGAAATATCTACGGATAAAGATTTATACATTACCCTTAGTAGACAATTATTCCATATCATGGCTTTTTATGTCTAAAAAAGAAAACACTAAAAATGATTAACTACTTTTATCTTTATGTTACCCAGAAGGGAAAAAAAAATCTATGTCACCTCTTCCAGAAAAAAAGTATGAGGTTAAAAAGGGATGACATTTATAACACAGATTATCTTTCCCTATTATCCAAAGTTTTCCCCTTTCTCCCTTTTTCTTCTTCTTCTTTTTTTTTTTTTTCTGTCAGATCTTAACTGAGTTATATTGTTATAAATCAAGTAATTTCAGGTCAATTTCACCAGGGTATATTATTGGAGACAAATATTAATCATACATAAATTCTAGCATAATTTTGATAAAGACTATCAAATAATGCATAAAAAACAAAAATTATGTCTAATCTCTTTAATGTAGCAGTATTGCCGTATTAAAGAATATTTTCATATCATTTAAAAATGGGATTATATTCATATAATTTTTACTGCAAGAAATTCATATCGTTATAATGATCTATACTGCAAGAAATTTATATCGTTTATAATCAACTACACTGCAAATTCGTAATAATTATACGAAGTTATATTAGTATCATTTAAAAATTGCAATTCCAAATATTTATATTTTAGTTTCCTGTCTTGCAATAGATATTGGTAATTTGGACATTAGCAAAGGTTGAAATCTGGCGCATATTTTACACCACTATTTATGAATTATGGCTTTTCCTTTATGGAAGATAATTTAATTGCAGAAAATTATTATACACCCCTAAAATAGTGGGAAATTTCAATCTTTTGTGCTATTTTGAAGTAAAAAATACTTGAAAATTAGAAAATGGAGGAGGAGTCCGTTTACAGTAAGTTGATTTATTACTTTCCGAACACTATAGTGAGGAAAGTATTGTAATTATGTCAAAAATCCAAATTTGATATTTTGATGTTTCTATACTTTTCGAGTTTTCCTGAGTCCGTTTCCACTATTTTTACGATGATGTATGTATGAATGTGTGTATGTATGTGTGTATGTCTGTGAGTAAACACTCTAGCGTTTAAACGCTTTGTTCGAATAAGCTGAAAGTTGGTACGTATATTGTAAGTCACCATAGTACGAACACTATAGATTTTGGTGAATCTAGCGCACTTATAGTTTATTTACAGGGACACCAGGAAAAATTCTTTATCATTATGGCCTATGGGGCCAAATTTTTTAAAGTGCGATAGCATCTAAACGCTTTATTCAATTGAGCTGAAAATTTATACGAATATTAGAAATCACTGTTGCACTAAATATAAGCATTTTGGTGAATCTAGCATTTATAGGTTTTTACAGGGACACAACAAAAAATTCTTCATCATTATGATCTTACGGGCTCAAACGTCAGTAGCGTTAAACAAAACATCGTGTAATATATGGAGAAAAATACTCAAACACACTGTTATGGTTTTCTCTTTTTTGTTTGTTTAACAACTCCTCTTTCTTTACTTTATCTACAAAACTGTTAATTACTCAATGTTCGGAAAGTCGAGTGGAGTCACTCCAGATTTTTTTTTTTTTTTAGTTAGATTGATAGTCGAGTAACCTTATTTTAAGAATGAATGAAAGTAAAGAAGTTGGATCAGTTTTAAAAATTAGTATTTTAACCCTTATCGCTCGTATGTCCTTTCTGAGGGGACATTAAAAAATCGAGCCATGCCTTAAGGTGTTCCTCTGCAAATGAAATGTTATTTTTCTAAAACGTCTAACTATAGGCTACCTTTCGGCTACCGGAAAATTTTAACAAAAAGATTTATTTTATTTAATGATGAGGTAAAATAAAACAAATTATTACAATTTTTCGGTAGCCAAAAGGTAGTAAGTTGGAAACTATACGTGTTACGTTTTAAAGAAACGCAAAAAAAGCGTGTCTTACGGAAAATATGCTGACTGCAAAGGGTTAATATCGGTCTGAATGTTCTTTCATTTCCACATTTCCTTAACATTGCCTAATAGGGAGATATTTTGCTTAAGTTTGAATTATAAGAATTCTTTTCATCTTAAGAAAGTCATATTATTTATGATATTAGCATGAATATTAATGGATATCAACATTCAGAGCTGCCAACCTAATCCGGCAAATTGTTAGCACCGCCCCTTTTTCGACACCACTTAATTTTTAGAGTAATTCTCTTCAAATGCATTTACGATGAATTAAGAAAAAAAATACTCTAAAAATTTATTGGTGTAGAAAACGGGGCGGTACTAACAATTTGCCGGGTTAGGTTGGCAGCTCTGATCATTTTATATTAAACTTTTATAAGTTATATGAAATTAATAATTTTCATAATATGACACAGTAGAAATAATCTTTTTCATAAATTTGTATTATTCGGAGCTGCTTTCTAATTTACTCCATAGTATTTTTAGTACCCGTCTTTACTTCACGCCACTTTTTTTTTAAATGAATTTTCTGTAATATGTAATTACGATTAAAGAACACAAAAATTGCTTTTCTTAAGAAAAGTGTGAAAAGTAGGCCGACATTAATACTACTAGGGAAAAAATCAGATTTGTTTACAGGTCAGTAGTATGGATTTAATTCACGGCAAATCGCATAGTAATGCAAAAGACAAATACGAAAGTGTCATTACCAAAATTACGTAGCAAATTACGATAAGATAATTACGCCAAAATGAAAAAGGAACAGAACTAAACAGAAACTTTTATTTTAATTAATTTGTAAAACTATTATATATATATATACATGTATACTAAAAATATCTGATTATTTATTCGGATTGAGAACTAAATATACTTTAAGATATTTCACAGCTTTAATTTAATTTAAGCATTTATTTTTAATAGTTCTTTTCAGATAAATTTCGAAACCTGATATGACTATATATATAGATATATATTTATATAAGACAAACTAAAAAAATATATTTTATATGTCATTTACAATGTATTTTGCAAAAATAGCACAAGTTAATTAATTCTTTATTAAAATAATCTAATTGTAGTGAAACTTTTTATGCGATGAATTGCATCGTAAAATTTCCTTTTATGAGAATAAAAAGGCTTCAAACATTATTTAATTAATTACATTTGGAAATACTACCATTTGCTTCTAGCGCTTGGATATTTATATTCTACAGAATAGTATGATAAATTAAATCAACTTTGTAAGTAGTAAATTTAGTATTGTTGTAATGCAAAGAGAAATTGGAAAATTTGACTATTATTAATCTATGCTTAAATAATATAATAATAATACGTAAAAATACACTTATAATTATAAACTATTTTGAAAACAATTTGAAAGATTTTTGTCAGATTAACAATAGTTTATTATTCTGAATATAACATATATAAAGCTTATTAATCATTTTTTTTTTTTTTTTTTTTTAAATAAATGTTTCCTTTTAAATCACTTTTTTTTGTTTCAAATATAATATGGAATTTTAATAACCGAATAAATAGCTGCGAAATGCTCATAATGTTTAATCTTGGTAATTTTTTGGAGAAATTTTCACTTAATTTGATCATGCGCAACTGATACAAAAATTTATTTAAAAAAAAAAATCTATTAAAAAAAAGAAAAGAAAGAAAAGAAAGAAAGAAAAAAGAAAAGACAAAACAGTATCTAAAAATAGGAACACTTGGCAAAGCTACGCGAATACGGTAAATTCTTTTTAAAATAAATAAATGTAACTACGATGCGTTTTAAAATATTTTGAGTTATTTCTTTATTCTAAAATATTCTAATAATAAGACTTTTAAAAATGCAGAAAATTTCTTGCTCATTTTACCACTTTTTCGCCACCGGAAATTTTTAATATGAATTTTTATTCTATTTAATCAGTGAAAATTGTCACAGTAAAAAAAAAAAAAAAAATCCAGTGGGCAAAAAATCATAATGTTAGAAGATATGTGCAGAAACAGCAATAGTACTATATAAAATATATGAGGCAAGAAATAATCTCATACTTTCCAACATTCTAATTAATATTCCGTAGTGTTGTTAGTCCCGCCCTTTTTATCACACCAGTAAATTTTTAGAGTAATATTCTCCAAATGCAATTACGATTAACACTTTCACGACAGCATGTTTTTGTATTTCTCACAGTAAGGTCCGCCCGTGGGCGTTATTCACCCAAGTTTCAATTTTTCAGAACAAAATTTACTGAATTCACATTCATATTACAAATGCATATACATTATAATAATTCTCTCTCTAATCAAAATATTTGTATTCATAGTATATTGATTGTACAAATTTGAATATTGTGTATATTTTTAAGAAACAAATAACACACAAATTGCAAAAGAAACGCCCAGTGGTGGAGTTACAGATTTTCAAATGACGGGAATCTACGTCAGCGACCGCGAAAATGTAAAATAAGAAGAAAAATACTCTATAAAGATACTGGTGTGAAAAAAAAAAATAAATAAATAAATAAAAAAGAGGGGGAACTAACAACACTACGAAATATTAATTATGTTGGCAAGTAAATAATCTACCGAACAATAACAATCTGTTATATATAAGTAAATTTGTTCACTTAGAGTAAAATGTAATATTTCAGTTTGGTATTATAGTGAGAGTAGCAATCGACAATCTACTGGTATTTTCTCTCGTAAATGTAGTATGCAATTATTGTATTCGTTTATGCCTCTAATTTCTATTAACAGCTGACTTTATGTCACCAATTGCTCTCCGGGAAATGCTACATGGACTGTGATTTGCAAATTATAGACTTCATAAAGTTATAAGACGTAAGTGATTAAACGTATGCAAGATCATTAATGCTAGCTTATGCCTGGAAGACTTATTTAATAAGTAATCCAAATAATGGGGTTAAGTTTTGAAGTGCTGAATCATTTAGCCTGCTTGAATGTGCGATTAAACTGTTAAATATCTTTACTAGAATTAAGTAATATATTTTATGTGAGATGCGAAGTAATTTTGAGTAGTCAGTACTTGGATACCAAGGATTGCATTTTTCACATATATGTAATTCATTTGTAATTCTATAGAAAGCGCTTAAATCAATTTTAGTACTTGAAAGAAGTTTTTGGGGTATAAATACTATACATTGTTTATATATTTTCTATTAAAAAATATATATATTGAAATTTTTATGTGAGTACTTTTAATTAAAAATGTAAATCAGCCAAATTCTAATTGTGCTAACTGTGCAATGAAATATTTTGTGTCGCAGTATGTTATTTACCTATTATGTTCTCAGTCATATTGTCAAGTTTTAAAGATTTTGATACTCACTAGGAAACCAACTCAATAGTGTAATAATAGAAATCAATTACATTTTTTTCATTCGAGAGGGCATAATCTAACGTGATTTTTGACGTAAAAACTGTTGGTCCTCGTAATTCCGTTCTCGATAAATCTATATTTAAATTTGAGTAAAAATGTAGTAACGAGAAAGGAATAAGAGGGGTTCCATTAAAACCTGCCAGAACCATGACTTTTATCAATTTTTAGATTCTGTTTTAGCGGCTTTTTAGGCATTATATCTCAATTGAATTTATCGCAAAGCTGAAATGGGCAACTGATTAATGCATCAAAGAACACGACCAGAGCCTGATTAAGGGGGAAGCACACATTATCTCCGCTCTCACCGGAATATTTTTACAATTATTTTTTACTTCATGTCATAGAAATTCCACTCTTTGACGAGCAAATATTTTCTATAAAAAATGAGTGGTGTAAAACAATCCAATTTACTCACCGTTATTAGACACCAGAATTCTTTTAAAATAATTTTTAATCAGAATTTTCTGTTTATTATAGGAGGAAAGTATTTGTTAAAAAATAACGGTGTAAGTATAAATAATGTGTGCTTGCCCCTTAATCAGGCTCTGAACACGACTGTCTATGTTCTTTCGATTTCTGCTCTTTTGGATTTTATTCATTATTTCAGAAAGGCATGGTGTTTTCGATTCAGGCGTGGTTGCGCCGATTATTAGCGTACTTTCAGAATTTATAACTCGAAAACGAGCAGACGAGGGCTATAGATTTATGCGTCAAGAAACATATTTATATATGTTCTTTCTATTAATGCTTGCCTGGATTTTTATTATGATTACAGTGTGGTATAGTTTCCTAGTTGGTACATACGTGTGTACATTGAACACATATTATTACATACTGAAGTAAGAAAATGTTACAACTGAAATTTAGTAATGTATGTAGCACTTACAGGGTTCGTATGGGCCTTATTTTTTCTCTAAGTCTCACACCAGTATTCTGAAACGATAAAGTTTGTCTTAATCAGAAAGGCTTACTTTATAACAAAAATCGTTTTAAGAAATTACTGGTATAAGACTCAGGAAAAAAATAAGGTCCGTACGAAACCTGACTTAAATAAAATGCCTCTAATTATTCCATGACTTATGTTAATTTTTTACTGGAAAGATATTTAATCTTTTTCTGCTACCGCTATTTCCACACAAAAACATTTATCTAATTTTTACAGCAGAATTCTTTTTTCCCATCTTAAATAGGACAGAAATTTTTATTAGAGGACAATGGTTAAAAAAGTTTTTCATACCTGTGTGTGATTAGCATAATATGTGCCATGTTATGCTAGCTATGTACATCTGTAAACATATAGTTAAATAATTTTTATTAAAATGTTTCTTGATGCAGTATAAAATGATTTTATAAATATCGTTAGACGATTTAGGGAACCTACAAACCAGCCCTTTTACAAGGACTTTCGTCAGTATTTTTGAACAGTAAATTTCGCTTTATACTTAGAAGCTTTTTTATAGCAAAAATTTCTATAAAAGTTTAGGGGTTTAGAAAATTTTGAAATTAAAAGACCGTACTTATACTGTGACTAAAATTTTTTAAAGATTATTTTATTTTTACGGAAGAAAAATTGTAGCTTTTTTTTTTTTTTTTTTTTTTCAATTTGTCTTTATTATTTATTTATAACTATATCTCTGGCTTGTAAAGTTTTCCACAAAAAAAAATATTTTTTAATAGTATAAAACCATTGCGATATAAAATAAGCGACGTATTATTTATTTGCCATCAGATTGTTTTTCAAATGAAATAAACTTAATAAAACCAAGCCACAAAGTTGTAGTTGTCTTTTCTTTCTTTCTTTTTTTTTTTACATGAAGCCTTTGTAAATTTATCTCGAAATTTTACCGTAAACATTGATATCCGTTTCTTTGTTTTCTTTAAAGCAGGAGTTCGGAATTTTTTCTTGGAAAGTCAGAACTTCTTTTTCCACTTTCTTTGTCTTGTCGTTACTGCATTTTTCAAAGAGTTTTTTAAGTGTTTTGTTTAAAAAAGAATCTTTCTTCATTTTTTATAAATTTTTATTGTCTTTTAGATCTCTCTCTATCTATCTCTTTCATATATATATATATATATATATATATATATATATATATATATATATATATATATATATATATATTTTACATATATAACGCTTTAAGTTTTACTTATTGTTTTTATGACAAGAAAAGGTATTTCTTTTAATCTATGTAAGTTGTTTTTATGATTTCCGTAAAGAAATTGTAAATAGTATTTGTTCAATAAAAATAACAAACCTGTGTTAGTATTATCCTTCATTGTTTCATTTTTGATTCAATAAAAACCTTTTGTAACAAAACGAACCATACATACTCTGTGACTAAAATTTTTAAACGTACGGTACGACATAACCTAACAGAAATTACATAAATTCCAACATAATTGTGGAACCCTAATCTGAACTTTGAAAAGAAAAACTAGACCTGAAACTCAACTAAAATTTTACAAAGTCATGGCAGTCCCCACTCTCCTTATGGTTCTGAGACATGGACTCTGGGCTCCCAGGATTTAAGCAGAATACAAGCTACCGAGATGAGGTTCTTGAGATCTGTTAAAGGCTGTACAATCCTCGATAGAATTAGAAACGAAGATATACGTAAAAAATTAAACATATTTTGCCTAGAAGATAAAATTAGGGAATACAGACAAGATTGGATAAGCCATATCCGACGCATGCCACGCGGAAGACTACCTAGAGCCGCGTTTTATTACAACCCACAAGGCAGACGAGACCGAGGTAGGCCTAGAAAGCGGTGGTTTGACCAAGAAGCCGGAACAGGCCTTCGGCCTAATCCTTGAAGAAGAAGAAGAAGGTATCTTTACAGAAGAAAAATAGTAGCAATTTTTTAATAAAATTTGTCTTGATTTTTTATCCATTACTATATCTATGGCTTGCAGAGTTTTTCGAAATATATATATATAATATAAAAGTTTTATATTATATATATATATTTCGAAAAACTCTGCAAGCCATAGATATAGTAATGGATAAAAAATCAAGACAAATTGTATTAAAAAATTGCTACTATTTTTCCGGAAAATATCCGGTATCCGGCATATCCGGCTGGTTTTTCAATATCCGAAATATCATCGGATATTCGGATCAAAATCACCGGATATCCGGTTAATATGCCGGATATCCGGTTTTTAATATTTGCTTTTTTTCTTGTTTTCTTTTATTAAGATATGGTGAGAAATGCGAAAAGCAACTTTTCTCCTTCCGTTTGCGGGGAAACTTCAAAAAATAGCTTCTTAAATCACGTCACTAAATCAATATCATAAAATTACATGATATTGATATTACATATTTGTGTCTCCGTTAGTTTGACTCGGCATTGCTGAGCGAGCAAGCACGTCAGTCAGGAGATCTGCCTTTATAGATGTAGATTCCTGCAATTCATTTCTTTTAATTAAAAACAAGTATGTTGTGGAAATCACAAGACTTTCTTCCATATTTTCCTATATAAATTCACTAAGGGCAAATAATTTATTAAAATTATTATTGATTAAAGTTATCTAACATGATGAATACAAATAATTTTCATCTTAGAAAAAACTGACAATAAATATTCAAAGAAAGACAGTTTTATTGTGTACTAGCAGGCTTTGCCCGCTTCGTTGGTCATTATATATTTAAGGAAACTCTTTTCTATATCGCTTTATTAAAAAAAGAATTAAAAAGTACTGAAATCGCTCAAAAGCTCTTCTTGTGTTCCCGCTGCCATGTTGACGTAGATTAGTGCCTATCAACAGTTGGTGTCAACCAATCAACAGATGGCGCTGCTATGCAGCGACTTCCCCAATTTGGAAAGAAGCAATATCTCAGGAACTACTGTGCAAAATTGCATAAAAATTTACATGTGGATGCACCTTGACATAAGTTACAGCGGATCAACTTTTGGAACTAGTTGCTCAATAGGCGGCGCTACTATACAGCGATTTCCTCAGCTTAAGGGAAGATTAAATTTCCGGTTCTAATGGGTATAATCAAACAATACTTGATATGTGAGAAAGCCTTTATGAGACATTACACCGATTCAATCTGGATGTATATGTACCAATTTTTTGCGCTGCTATAGTGCAGTTTTTTCCAGAAACCGGGAATGCATGCTTCAACTTCTATGGCATTTAGCTGTACGAAACTTCATACATGAGATAACCAGTATGAAAACGTATTTTTTAAGGTGTTAGTTAAACTGTGTTTCTTTGAATATTTAGTATTAGTTTTCTCCAAGATAAAAAATCACCTGCATTCATCATGGTAGATAATTTTAACAAATAATAGTCTTTGTAGTTTATTTTAACTGAGTGAATTTGTATAGGAAAATATAGAAGAAAGTTTTGTGGTGGTCACAACATACTATTTTTACTTTCTCTTACCCATGTAAATGGTAGAGAAGTAATGTTTTTGGGTCAAAATTTTTAAGTCGAGTTTTTTTTTTATTATTTACACGATTTAAGGTCCCCTGAATCCAAAAATCCTATTTTTAACGGTTGGTCTGAGTATATGTGCGTGTGTCTATCATCAGCATATCTCAAGAACAAATAATAGCAGAAAGTTCAAACATGGTATTATAAATTTTTATGACATAGGGATGCTACACTAAATCTTTCATGAAGATCAAGCAAATGATTCGTATACAGGGACACACAAGAGAATTCAAATACATTGTGTCTATGGGGGAAATTAAGTATGTGCTAATTTTCGTCAAGGTGCATCTACATGTAAATTTATATGCAATTCTGTGCAGTAGATCCTTAGCTACAACCTTCCCTTAAATTACGGAAATCGCTGTACAGCAGCACCACCTGTTGGACGATAAGTATTCAAATCCAACTGGTAGCAGCGCCAACATAGCAGCGCCACCTGTTGAGCGGTTGACAACAAAATTTGGCAGGCACTAATTTAGGTCAAGTTGCATCTGCGTATGAAACTATCTGCATTTATGTGCAGTAGTTCCTGAGATATAACCTTCCTTTAAATTGCAGATATCACTGTATAGCAGCGCCACCTGTTAGCTGATAAGCATTCAAATTGCACCAGCATAATGACTTACAATGGCCTTCTTACATATTAGTTTTGTTTGATTATACGAAATAGATCCTGAGATATATAGCCTCCCCTTAAATTGAGGATTGAGGAAATCGTTGTATAGGAGTGCCACCTTTTGAGCAGTTGACACCAAATATTGATTGGCACTAAATTAGGCCAAGTTGCATCTGCATATAAATTTATATGTGATTTTAAGCAGTAGTTCCGGAGATACAGTTCCTACAAAATTTTTGTTCTCTCTCTCTCTCTCTCACACACACACACACACAGAGAGAGAGAGAGAGACGGACAAACATTTTCTAAAAATGATCAAATCGTATTCTAGGCCTTTCAAAACGTGTAAATCCATCGAAAACGGAAGTCAAAAATTTTTACGAATCCAATACTATCTTCTATTGAATAGAGAATAACGTAATAAAATAAAATAACTCTGTTATGGCTTTATTATCCCAATGATATTTACAAATTTACTTTATTCTGTATGTATATATAGAAAAAGTATTGGATTCGTGAAAATTTTCGAACTCCAGTTTTCGACGGATTTACATGTTTTGGGATGTCCTGAACACGATTTTACTGTTTTTAGAAAATGTCTGTCTGTATGTCAGTTTGTGTGTGTGTATCACAAATTTTGTGGACGATGTAACTCACGAGCCAATAAACGAAATTTAACCAAACTTGGTATTTAGTTGAAACCTGACATAAACTGGTGCTGATTAGATTTGTGTAACAATTGCTCAATAGGTGGTGCTGTGATCGCATTTTTTCTAAATTTTTAACATGCCAGTATGGGACAAAATCTTGTATAAATGTACTTAATGAGAGTTATTTTAAACGTGTGATTGTAAAATTAATATGAATTATTTATAATAGTAATATTTAACATGAAAAAAAAAATTGTGCATGTTGCAGCATAGCTTCACCCTCTGGAAGGGGAGTTAACACCCCCCGGGGGGGGAGTAAATTTTCAATATGGGTGTTTTGTTTCGAAAGACTTCGTCATTACCTTTAAAATAAATGGTTTAAGTATAGATCTGTGATAAATTAAAACAAAGTTATAGATTTTTTTATCTTTTAACGAAAAAAAATTAGAAAAAAATCGTATTTCTTTTGATATTGGCAAAAAAATTAACTTTCTTTCGGCATGTAGTGATATAATTCTTTCAGATAAAAATCATCTGCATTTATAATAAAAAATAATTTAATAAAAAAATTATGTTCAATGAATGTTGTGTAAAATTATATAGAAGAAATTCATGTGGTGGCCACATCATACTAGTTATGTATGCGAATGGAATTCAGTTGTATAAAAACGAAATGCAAATATCTTTTTTACTTTCTTCTATATGCAATAGAAGAAAGTATGGGATTCGTAAAAATTTTCGACTTCCGGTTTTCGAAGGATTTATACGTTTTGGGAGGTCTAAGAACATGAATTTACAATTTTTAGAAAATGTGTGTGTGTGAGAGAGAGAGAGACAAAAATTTTGTGGCAACTTTATCTCCGAAACCACTTCTCAGAATTGTATATAAATTCGTATATAGATGCACCTTGACCTAAATTAGGGCCTATCAACTTTTGGTGTCACTGCTCAACAGATGGCGCTGCAATACAGTGATTTCCTCGATTTAAGGGGAGTCTATATCACAGGTTTTATTGCGTATGTTCAAACAAAACTTCATATGTAAGAAGGTCATTATGATACATTATGCTGATTCAAGTTAAATGCTTATCGTCCAACAGATGGCGATGCTATACTGCAATATAAGGAAGGCTATATCTCAGGAATTACTGTACAAATTTGAATATAAATTTATATGTAGATGTACATTGACATATATTAGTATCTGTCAACTTTTAGTGTCAACCGCTCAACAGGTGATGCACACGCAGCGATTTCTGCAATTTAAGAAAAGGCTATATCTCAGGTTTTATTGGGTATAATTAAACAAAACTTGATATGTGAGAAGACCATTATGAGTCATTATGCCTTTTCAATTTGGATGTATATCTACCAATAGGTTACGCTGCTATAGTGCAGTTTTTTAGATTGCTGTAAGATGAAAATCGCCTGCATTTATCGTGGTGGGAAATTTTAATAAATAATGCTTATCGGCCAACAGGTGGCGCTGCTAAAAAAGTGATTTCCGCAATTTAAGGGAAGGCTATATCTCAGGAACTAATGCACAGAATTGCATTAAAACTTATCTGTAGTTGAATCTTCACATAAATTAGTTTCTATCAATTTTTGATGTCAGCCGCTCAACAGCTGCCGCTGCCACACAGAGATTTCTGCAGATTAAGAAAAGACTATATCTCAGGTTCTATGGCGTATAATCAAACAAAACTTGATATGTGAGAAGGGCATTATGAGACATTACGCTGATTCAAGTTGGATGCTTATAGACCAATAGATGGCGCTTCTATACTGAAAATTTCCTCGATAATGGGATGACTATATCTAAACTTGTATGAGATATGAGATAACCATTATAAATACGCATTTTTAAAGATTTATTTATAGGCAATAAAACTGTCCTGGATATTTGGTTTTAGTTTTCTCCAAGATAAAAATCATTTGCATTCTTCATGTTAGATAATTTTAATGAATAATAGTTTTAATAAATTATTTGCCCTTAGTAAATTTGTATAGGAAAATATAGAAGAAAGTATTGTGGTGGCCACAATATACTAGTTTAATTATTGTGTGCTCTTAAAAAACTGAAAATTTCATGTGAAATGGGGAAGGGGACTGCCGGATATCCGGTGGTATATCCGGCCGGATATCCGGATCCGGCAAAGTAAAAAATATCCGGAATGCCGGATATACGTATCCGGTTATCCGGTAAAATCCATATCCGGTCCATCCCTATATAAAACCATTGTGATATAAAATAAACGACACACACACACACACACACACACACACACACATATATATATATATATATATATATATATATATATATATTTCAAATGAAATAAACTTAATACAACTCAGCCGCAAAGTTGTAGTTGTTTTTTGTTTCTTTATTTTTCCACAAGAAACCTTTGTAAATTTATCTCAAAATTTAACCGTAAACGTTAATACCAATTCTTTGTACTTTAAAGAATGAGTTTGTTATTGTTACTAGAAATATCAAAACTTATTTTTCAACTTTCTATGTTTTGTTGATATTTTTTAAGTGTTTTGTTGAAAAAAGAATTTCTTTATTTTTTTATGAATTTTTATTGTATTTTAGATCTATCTATCTATCTCTCTCTATGTATATAAATCTTTAAGATTTATTTCTTGTTTTTATGACAAGAAAAGGTATTTCTTTAAATCTATGTACGGTTTTTTTATGATTTCTTTAAGAAAATTATAAATAGTATTTGTTCAATAAAAATAATAAGCCTCTAGTATTATTATTTTTTATGGTTTTATTTTTGATTCTATAAAAATCTTTTGCAATAAAACGGACCATACTTACTCTGTGACTAAAATTCTTAAAGTTACGGTGTCCTTACAGAAGAAAAATAAAAGCAATTTTTTTTTAATATTATTTCTCTTTATTTTTTATTTATTACTGTATCCATGGTTTGTAAAGTTTTTCGCAATATATAATTTTCTTTTCTTTTTTTCTTTTTCTTATATATATATATATATATATATATATATATATATATATATATAATATAAAATCATTGTGATATAAAATAAGCGATATATTATTTTTATTTGTCATCAAATTGTTTTTAAAATGAAATAAGCATAATACAACCAAGTAACGAAGTTGTAGTTATCTTTTCTTTCATCATTTTTTTTACAAGAAGCCTTTGTAAATTTATCTCAAAATCGAACCGCAAACATTCATATCCGTTTTTTTGTTTTCTTTAACCCTTTCAGTCGCAGTGTTCCCGTTGATGGAACACTTAATTTTAATTCTCAAGTGCAAAAACTCATCCCGGAAATTTTTTAGCAAAAATTTACATTTATAACATAGCAGAAAAGGCCCCCCTTTTTAACATGAAAATCTAAAATTTCTTCTATTTTAATTATGTTCGTAAATTCCGGTGGCAGTGTAATTTAAATGATCCGAATTACCTTGCGCCGCAAAGGGTTAAAATACTCCGGAATAAATTGAAATGTTGGGATCTATGCAACTTTTACGAGTTTTTGTTGTCGATAATGTTTACTTATAAAGTGATTTATTTATTAAATTAAATATTATTTGAATTTAATAAGGTATACTTACAGATGTTTCAAACCGAAAATTTCTCGAAAAGGAACAATGCTAATTTTTTATTTTTTAAATATTTATAATCAGCTATGTGTGTAAAAGCCATTTTTAAAATTAGTTTAGTAATTTTAAAAATAAATTAAGTAGTGAACGTTAAAGGGTTAAAGGAAGCGCTAGAAATTGTTACTACAGAAATAAAAACTTCTTTTTCCACTTTCTAGAGATTTTTAATTGTTTTATTAAAAAAATATTTTTCTTTATATTTTATGAATTTTTATTGTATTTTAGATCCAACTATATATATATATATATATATATATATATATACATATATATAAAGTTTTAAAACTTATTTATTATTTTTATGACAAGAAAGGGTGTTTCTTTAAATCTATATAGATTTTTTTTTATGATTTCTTAAAAAAAAAAAAAAAAAAAAAAAAAAAAAAAAATCATAAATAGTATTTGTTCAGTAAAATCAACAAGCCACTGATAATATTATCCTTCATAGTTTTATTTTTGATTCAATAAAAACTTTTTGTAATAAAAAGTTCGTTTAAAATTGTTACTAGAAATTCTGTAGTAAAATGATTGATGAAAAACCTGATTAATTGGTAAATATCTCACACTTGTTTTATATGTCATCTGGCAAGATATTATTTTAAAATACCCAGTTTGATAAGTTTTAAAATAATATTTAGGGCATTTTTCATGAATATAATAATGCAAACCTTACTTTTTATTTATTTCATAGAAAAGAATATATATAACTGGAAAAATATAATTAAATAAAGTTTTTTTTTTTTTTTTTTTTTTGCCTATAGGTTGACAATGCCAAAAGTTTCAATTTGCTTTATTAGAAGGATATCTTACAAACTATTGATATTAGAATTACAGTTCATATTTTAAAAAAAGTTTTCTAATGACATGTATCTACATTTTGTAACATGCATTTAATAAAAGAACTAATATTAAGGAAAAGAATAGAAAACGAGTAAAAATAATCTCCAGATATTCTGCAGATATTTTTACAGAAAATCTGCAGAATATCCTAAACTATTTGGCCCATTCTTAAAATAGTTTATAAAATTTCTTTATAATGTCTTCAAAATTTCTGAAGATATTTTATAGTAAAATATAAATTTACAAAATATTTTAAAATATTCGAAGAAAATCTTAAGAAAATACTATTTTCTCAAGAATATCTTTGGGTTATTTTTAGTGGGAAAACTCATTCGAGATTTTTCTTCTCTAGCGCAATTCACAAATTAAAATTCTGTCCTAAACAGAATTTAATTCTGGACGAGAGGCCCTTGTTTATTATTATTATTATTATTTATTATTATTATTATTATTATTATTATTATTATTATTATTATTATTATCATCTTGGATGTTGTTGCACATGCTTCTTTATTCAAGGTGACCTTCATTATCTTCTTTTTAGAATAGCTCTTCCGTTTGTACACAGAATTTAAAATATATCACGAGAAAAACGATAATAAATCTAAACGAATCTAACAATCCATTTCTCTTTTTTTAAATGAAATAACAATAGGCTTTATAGGTTACGATAATCATTTTTCAAGCAACATTATTTGCTATAAATATTGTAACGTATTCTATACGTGAATTTAAACATATAGCCAGGTATAATGACGCTGGTCTTCTTTGTAAGTTCTCCACAGAGTAAGCTCTGGAATCAATTTATTTTAATTCACCTTTTATCTTTCCACCCTCACCTTGAGTGATTAATCTTTATAAATTATTTCTTTTTCACCATGGATAACAATTTATTATCTCTTGTTGCAACTAGAGCCCCTATTATAGGTGCCTTAGTTGCAACTATGAGGTCATATAATTTTCGACATATCCTTTTTATTTTTTATCCGAAATGATTATTATACCTATGATTTCGCAATATCCAACTTTTTTTTAAAGGTTATATATATATATATATATATATATATATATTTATATATATATATATATATATATATATATATATATATATATATTTATATATATATATATAAAATTATTAATATTTTATTTATTTTTTTTAATCAAAGATAGTTCAAAAAGAAAAGTAAGTTAAACATAATATATATATATATATTTCTGAATAAAATTTTATTTTCGACAAAAAAATAAAAAGCACATTGAAATTTTTTTTCTTTTCTTTTTGCTATTTATACATATAAAATGCAGTGTTAGTACGTTTGTTCGATATAAAATAAAAACCTACAGAACTGATTTACGCGTAGTTTTATGCGAAATTTTCCGTGTTTTTCAACGAAAGTTTGTTATACTATATTCTATTATTCAAGACCTCGATCTGACAAATAGAATAAAAGTTAGGGGCCTTATAATATAATAGTTCGTAGCACCATCTACATTTAAAACTGTACTAACTATTCATATTATTACTACTATGAATGTCCCTGAACCGTGAATGTTGGTATATAAATCGCAGTTATTATAGCAAAAGATGCGAAATAACCTAAAGAATTCGAGTTGATCATTTAAATTAAATTATTCCAGTTAGTTAAACAGATATTGAATAAAAATCCCATGTTAACCTTAACAGGGGTCACATCGTTCATATATTATTACAGTTACTAGCGAGCTTCGCCCGCTAGCGGGTCAGTATTCAAATGAATCACTATTCAGTATTCAAATGAATCAAATCAGTATTCAAATGAATCACTGGATTCAAATGAATCACTAAAATTAATGAATCACTAACAGTAACTTTTAGTGTTAAGAAAAGAAATTAAAAAAAAAAAAAAATTATTTCTGATTAAGTAAAAAGTCGGCCCGTGTGTGCGCGCTGCGCGCGCGTATTCCTTCCCTGACCCTTCGTGCCCCCCCCCTCAAAAAAAAAATTCTGATCGAGTAAAAACTCACACCGGGTCCCCACTGCCTTCGGGAGCGCAGACCCATGCGCGATGCGCGCGCACGTGTAAGGGTATACGTGCGCTGCTCGCACATATTCCTTCTCAAATCAAATTTTTATTCTTAAGATAAGAAAATTAAAAAAATCATTTCTCATCGGGTGCAAAGTCGGACTGGGTCCTCACTGCCTACGGCAGCGCAGTCCCGTGCGCGCTGCGCGCGCGTATTCCTTCCCTGACCCTTCCTGCCCCCTAAAAAAATCATTTCTGATCGTGTAAAAACTCACACCGTGTCCCCACTGCCTTCGGCAGCGCAAACCCATGCGCGCGCACGTGTGAAGGTATACGCGCGCTACGCGCACACATTCCTTGTCAAATCAATGTTTTTTCTTAAGAAAAGAAAATGAAAAAAAAAAATCATTTCTCATCGGTTAAAAAGTCGGACCGGGTCACCACTGCCTTCGGCAGCGCTGTCCCGTGAGCGCGGTGCACGCCTATATCTTCCCCACCCTTTCAGCCCTTCCTAATTAACCTACATATATCAATTTTGAACGGTCTAACTGAATTAGCTGAGATGCAAAAAAAAAAACCTAATCAGGGTACCTCAAAACGTGCAAATCTGGTTAAAACTTTCGATGATATAAAAGAACTTTAAAATATCTTTCGAATGATGTATTAAAAATAATTTAATCATAATTAGAAATTGAAATATTGAAATTTGAAAATATTACAGCGCCATCTGGCGGTAGAAATTTCTGTAATCTACTGTTCGATTCCAAATCAACAAAGCTATCTAATGATGTATTACTTATGAAATTATTTTAATTAGTAGCTGAGATACAAAAGAAAACCGATTCAGGAGACCTCAAAACGTGTAAATAAAGCGAAATCTTGAATCCCACTTTCGATAATATAAAAGTACTTTAAAATATCTTTCGAATGATGTATTAAAAATAATTTAATCATAGTTAGAATTTGAAATACGCGTATGAGAATAAAATTTAATTTGCAATTAAATTGTACATTTTTTATTTATTTTGGAAACCCGGTGAAATTTGAACTGCTACTTCGTCTTGTGATGTTAAAAGTGTGTAGCAAGTTTGAAATAATTTTGAATAAAATTGAAGCATTTTGAAATTTGCAATTTTTATTTCCAGTACAAAATCAGTAAAGCACGACGTAAAATCTATTTATTCTTTCGCCCGGCGCCATGGTAACCGAAATACGTCTATTGCGAAATTAATAAAACTCTTGTGATTTGTTGCCACCTTTTTTTTCATACTTTAGTTAATTTTAAAAAATCTAATTGCCCTATCGATAAGCTGTTTAAACCGTCGGATTCAGAAAAATCGGACCTTTCATTTGATACCTTATTTGTAACGATACGACTGATATTTCTAATTTATTTTCCACTTTTTCCGTAAAAATTCTGGGTCATTTTTCGGTAGACAAGGGTGGACGTTTTATTTAATATCTCCGCTAATTAGGGTCGCATCGCTTAGCGAATTATCGCGATGTCGAGATGAAGAAAGTCTGCGTCTGTCGACACCGGTTTCGAGGCGATGCGACCATTAGCGCTGGAGCTTTTGCGGTCACAAGGCATTTCTCACAGACAGACAGACAGATGCGCACAGATTTTAATAATATAAGGAGATTTTATTATACAGACACCACAATTTTCTAAAAGAAGTATTTCGTGAGGATTTTGACGCTATTTTAGCATGAAATGAATACTTCAGGAAGATTTTCTTTTTAAAAAATGTGGTGAAAGTATAATAAAATGATCTTAAAAATATAGGAACGATGCGACCCCCTGCCTTAGGTAAAATAAGTATTTAATATCAAAATGAAGTTAATAATATTAGTTAAAAAAAAAAAAAAAAATCTTTAATCATTTATTATTTTTATTTATTTATTTCTGCTTGAGAAGAAACGATTATGTTTCTTCGTACGTCAGAAATAAATAAATATTTATTTACACGTGAATAATAAAACTGAAATAAAACTTTATGAAAATTTTTAACTGTATAGGCTATATGTTTGTATATGTGTTCGCAATAGACGAAATATATGTATACATATATTTGTCCGATATGTGCACTTTTTTTTTTTTTTTTTTTTTTTTTCCCAAAATTATACACATGGCCAGGGAAAGATTATAATTACAGACGTCTCCAATCTGACTTGTAGAAAGGAAGTTAAGTGCCTAAATGTTTTTGAAATATGAATTTTTTAAAGACATCACTTTGTTTCTTACATTACCAGTGCATGTCTTTCATCGTACTGGCTGTAACATTTTGATTTATTTATTTATTTTAACTAACTGAAATTCATGTGTGAATTTCTGCGTGTACGAAGCTTGCTGTATAAGACGATAACCTCGGGATTGGGGATACGGATATAGAATATTGCGAGCTAAAAAATGAAAGATGTAGGATTTCCAACCGAGATTGCCAAATTTAGTCCTTGCAGCACTACCGGTTAAGGCGCTACCGCAGTCAGTAGACACATATTTCGGGACAGGAAGAAGTTGCAGAAGAACGCGATGACTGTACCCAGGATTAAACCAAAATCACTGGAATTTCGTTTCTAAGTTATTATTATTATTTATTTTTTTTTTTTTCAGATTTTGTATTTATAATATGTTTTAGTTAAACATGATGGCTATAGATGTGGCCGAAGCCCGCTAGTATGCAGCAATATATTATGCGATAACGAACGTACTTGCATTGAACATTCAGATGTCAAATCTCCCGTTTTTTCAAAAGAGACTTCATATCATAAAGTTTTTACAAATGTTTTATAAGTGTTACAAGTGTATATAATTTTATTCATTCGTCAAAAATAATTGTGATAGATTTCATTTTAAAAGTAATGGGGATAAATTTGATTCAAAAATTAGAAATGTTGGTAGCTATATAAGTTAATTCTACAATTTCTTACATTATGATTATTCTTCAATTTATTAAAAGTTCTTTTATTATGATTATTCAGGGATCGTATACAACCGCCTTTTATCAAAGATTTTCCACCATTTCCTAACAATAAATTTGTTTTTGAACTTACAGGCAAATAAAAAAAAATGCTCTACAAAATTAGTGGTGGAGAATTTCCAGCATATTGAAAGACCATACAAAACCTGTTATTCCTAACATTATGATTAAGTCTGCTGGTTAGTTGTAAACTGTTTATTTTAAATTAATTGCAAAATCATACCTGCTAACCGTCTCATTATGAATCCAGGGATGGAACACGGGCGCAGAATTCATACCACTCTCAATGTAAGAAAATTTTCTACTTCTTGAATCAACGATATTATAGGTAGAGAAATTTCTTAAACGGATTCCGGTATGAATTCTGCTCCCGTGTTCCATCCCTGCGAATCGTAACATTTTTAGTACCTGCCTGTTTTTTCACATCAGTTTTTTTTTTTTTTTTTTTTTTTTTTTTTTTTTTTTTGAGTAATTTTATTCCAATTTAATCGTAACTACATTTGCCTAATTCCATCTCTGATATTGAATCCTCTGGTATGCTAAGTTGTGTGGTAAGGACCACGGGTACTTGGCACTCATCCACCTCTCGAATGGAGAAATATACACTGAAAATAAACAGATATGGAAAAAGAGGCGTGTCATAAAGAGGCGTAACAATGTTACTATTATTAATGAGATGGTTGGCAAGTATGCAAAGGATAAAGAGAAGAAAAATGTTTTCATTTGGTCTGCATTTTAATTTATTCCAGATCACTGTCAGTTAGTACATATCCTTTTTCCTCACCATATAATTTATAGTAAAATGTTCTGGAATGTGTAATTATGATTAATTAGAAAGAAAAACACCCTTCAAGAAATGTGGCGTGAAAATAAAAGGGTACTAACAATGATCCGAAATAAATTAAGATGTTGGCATGCCTGTAAAATATATGTATATTTTAATTGCAATAAATTGCATTACTGTACAACGCACTATCTGCACAAAGAAGATTTAATTTTATTTTTCAGTATATTTTACAGGAAAGTAAAATACGCACTCAAATATTCAACGTCTTTCATTGTTTTATATAATAAAAAAATAATAATAAATAATAATAATAATAAATAAATTTATTATTTTTAATTTGTAATCAGATTATGAAAAAATAATCTGCTTAAAAATAAAGTTCGCAGATAATTTTGAAAATTCAGTAATATGTTGATTAATATAACATACCTTTTGCACTGATTAAAGGTAAAATTTGTTAAGGTTAAAAAAAATAATAGTAAAAGCATTAACATTTAAAATAATAACAAACAAAGTTAAATAAGCAAAGACAAATTAAGTATTAAAAAAGAGAAATGAGATCTAGAGAGAAAGATTAATGGAAATTAGAGCTGCCAAGACGAGGAAAAAATGCCGCTAAAATGACTGTGACATTTATTGTGCTTAGTTCATTTTTACTGACATAAATGACGTTGAAATATGTCGGAAGGAGATTATAGTCGCAAAGAATTATTATGTTCTTTTTAAGAAGACAGTAGGATTTTTATGAACAATTCATTAATGAATAATTCATAAACCCCTCAATAAAAATTAAATTTTCCTGTAAAATATATTTTACTGAATCAGACATGCATACTTGCCTACATCCTAATAAATATTCCGTAGAGTTGTTAGCTCCGCCCATTTCTTTTTTTCACACCAGTAAATATTTAGAGAAATATTCTCTGAATGCAATTACGATTAAATAAGAATAAAAATAAAAATACTCTAAAAATATACTGGTGTGAAAAAGAAGGTACTACGTAATTTTAATTATAATACTACAGACAGTTCTATAACAAGCGTAGTACTATAACAGTACTACGAAAAATCTGGAGTGACTCCACTCGACTTTCCAAACATTGAGTAATTAACAGTTTTGTAGATAAAGTAAAGAAAGAGGAGTTAAACAAGCAAAAGAGAGAAAATCATAATAGAGTGTTTGAGTATTTTTCTCCATATATTACACGATGTTTTATTTAACACTACTAAACTTTGAGCCCATAGATCATAATGATAAAGAATTTTTCGTTGTGTCCCTGTGAAAACCTATGAATGCTAGATTCACCAAAATGCTTACAGTTAGTGCAACAGTGATTTAAAACATTCATATAAATTTTCAGCTCAATTGAATAAAGTGTTTAGATGCTATCGCACTTTTAAAAAATTGATCATAATGATAAAGAACATTTCTTTGTGTCCCTGTAAAAAAACTGCTAAATTCACCAAAATCTATACAGTTGGTGCAATTGTAACCTATAACATGCATACAAATTTTTTGCTCAGATTAATAAGGCGTTTAGACGCTATCACACTTTTAAAAATTTGGCTCCATAGGCCATAATGATAAAGAATTTTTCGTTGTGCCCCTGTAAAAAAAAATGCAAGTGCTAAATTCTTCAAAATCTATACAGTTCGTGCAACTGTGACCTATAACATGTGTAAAAATTTTTTACTCAGATTAATAAAGCGTTTAGACTCTATCGCACTTTTAAAAATTTGGCCCCATAGGCCATAATGATAAAGAATGTTTCCTGGTGTCCCTGTAAAAAAACTATAAGTACTAGATTCACGAAAATCAATAGGGTTCGTACTATAGTGACTTACAATATACGTACCAACTTTCAGCTTATTCGAACAAAGCGTTTAGACGCTAGTGTGCTCACTCACAGACATACACACACACATACATACACAAATACATACATCATCGTAAAAAGAGTGAAAACGGACTCAGGGGACCTCGAAATGTATAGTAACATCAAAATCTCAAATTTGGATTTTTAACATGATTACAATACTTTCCTCACTATAGTGTTCGGAAAGTAAAAATTAATTAGTATGTTGGCAAGTATGCAGACATGTCGAATTTCTAACTTATTTCGGGACATTGTGAGTACACGCCCTTTCTTTGCACCACTTTTCTTGAAGAGTATTTTTATTTTTATTTAATTATAATTATGTATTAGTGGCGAATTCTCTGCAAGTAAAGTGGTGGGAAAATACTACGACTATTAACAGAATGAATTATAAACGTAGGCATATCTGCAGAGCCTGATTAAGGTGGAAGCACACATTATCTCCGCTCTCACCGGAATATTTTTACAATTATTTTTTACTTCATGTCATAGAAATTCCACGCTTTGACGAGGAAGTATTTTTTTTTTTTTTTTTTTTTTTAATGAACGGTGTAAAACAATCCAATTTACTCACCGTTATTAGACACCAGAATTCTTTTAAAATAATTTTTAATGAGAATTTTGTGTTTATTATAGCAGGAAAGTATTTGTTAAAAAATAACGGTGTAAGTATAAATAATGTGTGCTTCCCCCTTAATCAGGCTCTGCATATCTGCTGTGTTTCAAATATTTCTATCTAAATATTTTAAATACAAAAAAGTCTTAGAAGAAAATTGCTTAAGTTAAACTGAAATACTGGTAGTTGTAATGGAATTTTTTTATTTTTTAGGAAAAGATATTCGTTAGAGAATCTGAACAAAAACAGTGACGAGGCAGTCATGCAACACTTTAATTTATTCCCTTCTTGTACTGTGCACCTGCCTTCCTAGTTCCAAATTATAACACTTTTTGGCTACCAAAAATTTTAATAGACATTTTTTGTATATTTCTGTAACATTTTTCATTGATTAAATAAAATAAAAAAATTTCCGCAGCCTAAACATGCTAAGGTTGGAAACTATGAATTCAATATTTGTAGTGGTTTTTTTCTTAAAAAAAAAAAATAAATAAATAAATAAATAAAATGTAATTACAATTAAAAAAGCAGAAAAATACCATTCGAGGAAAGTGGTGTGAAAAGTGGTTAACTAGCTCTATAAAAAAGAAATCGAGTATTAATTGAGCGGCTTTTAAATGTGAAAACAGAATTTTAAAAGAAACATTCGTAACGAGTAATTCTGGAAACAAATTTCCCCTTAGAATAACATGGGCTTCGGCTGTCGGCGAGGTTTTGTGTTGTACGCTCATAACTTTGCATACTACTAATATTAAACAGTAATTTTTTTCACAAAATGTAAGTCTATGTATTTCAGAAGAAGTTTAAAAGAATACTGGTGAGCGAAAGATTAAAAAAAAAAAAAAAAACTTTAGAGCTATAATGACGCCAATTTTACCCTGCAAGTTTAAGTTTTCACAAAGTTTTATATCAATGTTAATATTTACGCGTGAATTTCTTTTCATTAAAAAAAAAAAAAAAAAAGAATTATATCAACTTGTAAACTTTTTTGGCAACAATTAAAATTTAAAATAAATTATGTATTTTTGTCTAAAAAAGGGCTTCTTCAACTTTTTCGATATCCGTTTCGATACTGATTATTATTAACTTTTTTTTCTTAATATATATATATATATTGATAAAATTCTGGCAAAAGCAGAATTTAGTTTAGTACGGAGGACTATTAGTACGGAGTTTGGGGACTTTTTTTTATTCAATATCCACCACTAAACTTTAACTGTAACGGTTGCGTAATCACGTCGAAGATTAATCACCTATTATTACCCCTCAAAATTATTGGTGATTATTGAATAAAAAAAGGTCCCTAAATTTGCAACATTGAGATTGTGTGATTCATTTTTTATAACAACGAAAAGCACTTTATGTTAGAATTTGAACATGCGAACTTAGTGCTGCCATACCGACAGGAATAGTAGATAGGACATTGGAACGTTTGCTCAAAAGTCCTAGAATTAAAATTTGGTCCGATCACTTGGCAAATTTATCAAAATCTATGTATTAAAATGGTTAATTCAAAACAGTACGTGATTGATTGATTATATATAAATTTCATCATACCAAATATTGTATATTGTTCATTGCTGTATTTCTTTAAATCTAATCTAATTCAGTTTTATCTAACTATATAGCCAGTAATTGGTAATTCTTTCAATGTTGTTGAAACTTAATCTAAAAGAAAAATGCTGCAAAATTTTTCATTTATACGCGAATTCATATGTAAAGTAAGGGTAATAACGTCAACCAGGATTTGTGACATTACAACAGAATGTTCCAATCCGGCCCAGCTCATTTTTCTCTCCTTTAAAAATTAATTAAGCTATGAAAAATTTTGAAATTATTTTTTAATGGCAATTAAATAACAAAAATATGCTAAGCCACCATTTATAATCTACTCGAGATCTGTTAATATTTGACAATTTTGCAGTAGTATGAAGTAATTGAATCTTACATATTTCACAAACTTTCACTTTATTCGTCTTTTAAAAACTAAAAAGTTACCAGTTTACAGTTTGTAATTTGATTATGAAATTATAGCCTTATCAAAAACTTTTCCTTTGTGAATGCATTATAATTAATAAAATATTAAAATATTTTTGATACGTTAAAAAAAAAAAAAAAAAAAAAAAAAAAAAAAAAAAACACTTTTGTGTCTAAAGCTTGTTAAATCAAAACTAAATGAAAAATTTAAATTGGATATTTTTAGCATTGTACTTTTATGTAACTTTTTTTTATACCACTAAGGTAATTTAGCTGGTGTTTACAAATTGAAATTCTACGGAGTGTTGCAGCATATCAAATAATTAATTTTAATGTTGTATGAACGTAGGTGAAACAATTTTATTTCTGTGACAAATTGGCTTAATTCTGCCAAAGGGCTCTTCTTTTACTTTAATAAGCTCAGTTTCATTCGATGCATAGAAAATTTTTTTTTCAACTTTTTAATTGGCTTTGAATAAGATTCGGTAAAAAAAGCTTTTTTTTTTTTTTTTTTTTTTTTTTTTGATAGAATGTTTTACTAACACGTTTACGCAAAGTTGGTGACGAAAATAATTCGTATATTCTTTGAAATATTGCTTTTTAAGAAATCTTTCAATGTATAATTTCATATTTAATTTATTTATTTATTCATTTGTTTATTTATTTTTATTCTAACTAACTGTTATTTTGTTATTGATTTGAGAAATGTATTAAATTCTGGTAGAACGTAACCTAATAAAAAATTAAACATTTTTATTAATAATAATAATAATATTATTATTATAAAATGTATTTTCAAATAACTAAAAACCAAAATGGAAATCAAAATAGAATGCAACAGAGTATTTTCTTTTTTTCCCTCCCCCCCCCTTCCATAAGTGTATTTATTTTATTTTTATTTATTTATTCTTAAAAATATATCTGTACTGATAAGTATAAAGGATTTAAGTCCAAGAATGTCGATTTTGAGTTAAGTATATAGTCAGACTCAGAAAAAAATTCTCTATCAATTGGTATAAAGGATTTAAGTTCATGTCATTTAGTCTTTGAGAAAAGCCATTGGTAAAAAAAGGTTCAAGTCAGAAATTTACCATTCACGTGTGGTATAAAATATTTAATTCAATTTTTCCCTTTTATTAAATGAAGATTGACAATCACTGAATGGTATAAAGCGTATAAACCAACATAATTCCT
Organism: Salticus scenicus; assembly: GCA_963930645.1. Classification (NCBI taxonomy): domain Eukaryota; kingdom Metazoa; phylum Arthropoda; class Arachnida; order Araneae; family Salticidae; genus Salticus; species Salticus scenicus. The sequence goes on along the minus strand of OZ005659.1, from coordinate 223,067,634 downwards.
TTTTCCTAATCGATTCTGCTCATTAGTTTTTAGTTAGTTTAACTTTATTTTTCGTCTCCTGAAAAATCAAGAATATGGACTTAAATCCTTTATACTTATCAGTACATATATATATATATATATTAATATCATAGACCTATTATAAGAGTGGACGGAGCATTCCATTATTAAGGGAATATAAGAAAAGGTGCAAAGATGAAACCATGTGAATGTTGAAAAAGGTTACCTTTTTTGGCATTTATCACGTTATTGGCAATTTTTTGCTTTGAATATAAATATTGTTATTAAAAGATACAACACGCAAAACTAGTGTAAAATATTACAGCTGCTGAAATTTATTTTTGCCTTGTTTTAACATCTAACAAAGTTCAAAAGTTTTCATAACTTTGGTTTGTCTATATTCGTTTTAACTCTCATAAATAATTATGGACGTGTTTGAAATAATATAAGATATAATTCAGTTAAACTAATTCAATTTAGAGAAATAAGTATAGCAATTATAAGTATTTTATAAAAAGAATTACTTAAAAAGAACGAAATAACAAAATATTAAAAAGAATCTTACCTGTGAAATAAAATCCTTATTTTACATAACTGCTTCTATGGTTTTTAAAGTCTAATTACTATTTCTTACTATAAAATTCTTTTCAAATTCAAAACAATCTAACTTTTAAAGTGAAATAAAAATTTTAAAAAGAACTTTCAAAGAAAAAGGGAAAATTTCGTCTGCTTAAGAAAAAGCAGAGTTTAGAGCATGGCGAGTAAATTTCAATATTGGCCAGTTTGGCTTCTTGTAGATCAACATTCACATGACCTTTTAATGAGTTATCTTTGCCACTAAAAAAGGTTACTATTGTCCCGTCCACTCTTATAATAGGTCTATGATTAATATAAATTTAGAAGTGACTGTTTCTGGTTGAAAAACATCCGGAACACAAAATCATCAGTTTTATAAGCTTACAGTACATAAACATCTGGCAATGAAACTTTAATTAAAAATGAGATATTTAATAAAATATTTAATAGCACATTAATTTAAAATGTACAACAAAATGACATTATATTCAAATAATATTTTTATTCACATAGGTTATTTTAATTCTTAAATTCATATCCAAGACAATAAGTAATCACATATTATAAAGCTATATATTTTTAAATACATACAGTCCCTGGCCAAATTATTAGACGCACTATAGTTTTTTAATAATTACATGTTTTGCAGCTCAGAGAATGGTTTCCAAATGGATAACCGCATTCATTTTTATGCAAGATGGAGCTCCCTGCCTCACAGAACGGCCTGTTAAAGATTGTTTGGAAGTGCCAAAAACCCCTTGTTGGATTGGCCGGGTAATAGCCCAGATGTGAAACCTACTGAAAACGTGAGGGAGCTGATGACGAGAGAAGTGGCTAAAGGTGTGATCACAAACAAAACGCAACTCTTAGAAAAGGTCATTCATGTGTGGAATCGCCATCCTCAGATGCATAATTGAAGCTCGCATAGCTGCTAAAGGTGGCTCAACAAAATATTAACATTTAATTGCATTAATTTCAAATTTTTTCAAGAGTTAATAAATACATATTTTTTCTATAACTATAGTATTTTATTTGTGTTAAAGAACAGGTAATAAGGTGGATAATAAAAAAAAAAAATACATTGTATCTAGTAAAAACAATAAAGCTGTATAGTATCACCTGATAATTAAGATTTTACATAGAATCTTACAGTGCGTCTAATAATTTGGCCAGGGACTGTATATATGTTTTGCGTGTAGGGATACATATTGTTACAGCGGATTAAGTCTTTTCCTCGCAATGTTTATCCTGTGGCAAGGAAAGCAGTTTTACAGGCAAATTAAAGAAAAAAGAGGCAGTTCATTAATTTTCAATAAGGTCAGATTTGGCGACAAACTTGGCGACAGAATTGGTGACTTGGCGATCATTTTTTTTAAAGTAATTTAAGGTTCTCGAAATTTAGAAGCTTTATTATGCACGGGACACCAGATATAGAACTTTCCATGGGATTCTGCGTGGAATTATCGCCAAACACCATCGTCAAGCGGTATAAACAGGAATGAGTTAAGTAAATGCGATTTAGAGTTGTTCAGACACCTATTCTGAGCGACTGCACTTTGGAGATTGTGTTACAAGCGATTTAATTTTTTTTTTTTTTTTTTTTTTTTTTTTTTTTTGTGAAAAAGCGGAATTTCCTGTTCTGGAGTATTTCATGTTGTTTGCTTTACTTCTGTGGAACAAGTGATTGTTTTCTTCGTCTTGTTTCCAGAACATTTGTCAGATAGTAACTTTTGTAACACGAGTGACAGTTTCATTGGACTTCTTCCAGAATATTAGATGAATTAACAGTAATATTAGACTGTTTCGAGAATATTCATTGTAATCACAGTTTTGTTGTAATTCAAGAATTTACGCTGAATAAAGAGCATTCATCGACTAGAACCTGCCTGTTACTTTTACGAACTCATTTCTCACATAAGAAAGTCGACAAAGTTTTCGCAACGATTTATACATAATAGTTTCACATATCTAATACAACATACATTATTAAATCATGTTAATGATATTTTGAAAATGGCTTATTCAATATCGTCTTTATAAAAATAATTTAAAATAAAAAGGTGAAAACATTATTTCAGAAAGATTTGAATATTTATAAGAAATAGTTTTGGTTAAATTAGAAACATTTTCTTTTAAATTATCATCTTAAATAAGTAAAAGATAAAATATTCCATTTTTAAAATATACATTTCAAATGAAATTTCTACAGTTATTACACTTTTATAAAAGTAACAAAAATATGATGCATATTAAACCACACAATTTTTTAATTAATATTTTTGTTTTTAATAACTAACTTATTTCAGTATATATATATAATCTTTTAAAAACTAGTCTGTTTAAGTAAGCTATAACACAACCCTAAACTGAATAAATTTAATATATATATATATATATTCTTTCTTTATTTTTTTTTTTTTCGGCGTTTTGTATCTCTCTTAAGTCTCTCTCTCTCTCTTTTTTTTTTTTTTTAATGATTATTATTCTTTTCTGAGAACAACTTAAAGAAAATTAATAATATTTTAATTTATATTTTTACAGACAATGTGTTGCCCTGAGTAAATACACTACGAAAGCTTTTCACGATTAATATTAAAAAACTGTAGATAAATATTACTGCAAATAAATCTTAAGACTCAGTTTTTTATCTGCAAGGAAATATTAATTAATAAATTTTCTGTGTACTTTAGATATTTTTTTCTAAACCTCTGTGTACTTTAGATATTTTTTAATGGAAATAAAGAAAATAGAAAAAAATATTCTTAATTTTTGTAACGCTTGTAACCTTTTAATACTCGGGAGAAAGAAAAAAAAATATAGTCATATGTTTAATACTTGTTTGCAAAAAATACTAAATATATACTATTTTTTTTTTAATAAAAGAATAATTTTAATATAGAAATTTGATTTTGTTATTATTAATATTATTAACATTATTAAACACAACATTAAATTATAACACATAGATTTGTACTCCAAATTTTGCAGTCTCTATGCGTTAAAAATATTACAGAATGTATAAAAAAAATATAAGAATTTTAAATAAGCCCTAAAACTATATCATTATTGACCGTTTATACAAAGTTCTCTGAAAAAGGAATTTGAATACTACTATTTTTATATCGAATAATTTTAGACTTGATTAATCGTAGATATCTGTTGGTATCTACCTAAAAACTTACAACATAAAAAGTTTTGAATCCCTATTTCTCTTTGTGGGAGACTCCATATTTCTCTGTGTGGAGACTTGCTTCTAAATGACAGTCGTTAGACGAAATATACTCTATAACAAAAAAAGTGACGCACCAAGAAGGAGTAATGCAAACTGGACACAAATTGACATACATACAGGTTTTGATGGAATCAAGCACCAATTCATCATTATCGTCGATCCTACGTGCAACTGGTACTTCAGTGACTTCAAATACCCTTAATAGGCGGCTCAGTGAAATGGGGTTGAGCTCAGTCCCCGGATCTCTCTTCCACTGAATACGTTTAGAGCATCATAAAAAGGGTCCTACAACCAGCTCGGGATTTTACCAATCTAACGCAACAATTGGACAGAATTTGGCACGATACTTGACAGGAGCACATCTGCCAACTCTATCAATTAATACCAAGTCGAATAACTGCGTACGTGAAGAAGAAGTGGACCAACGCGTTATTGACTTTTTTACTTTGTGAGGCCCTTTCTCTTGATTAATGCATTCAAATTTTCTGAAACTGTAACCAATTGTTTTTCTCCACATGTACATCACATCTACCAACTTTTGTTCCATTCGGACCACCCATTCCACCCCATCTACCAATTTTTGTCCACACTTCTTCTTGGTGCGTCGTTTTTTTTTTTTTTTTTTTTTTTTTTCGTTTGAAATTTTAGCGACTTATTGAAGATTTTCTTGGAAAGGAATTCGCTGTTCAGAACTGTGAATGTTTCAGACCCTCTGTTTAGAGTTTTTTTTTTTTTTTTTTTTTCACATAAATAATGTCATTTATTTCTTACCAGAAAAATCTGCAAATAGATTTGCTTTTATTTAGATAATTTTTTATTAATGTAAAAGAAAAGCATGATGTAACTAATTACTATGAAAGAACATAAAATAAATGTACTTAAAGTATCCATATATTTATATATATATGTATATATAAAAGTTGTGTTTGAAACTGACTAAACTTACAATACCACAGGATTTACAATTGGGTCACGTCTGGCAAAGGATGATATGCGCGACATTTCTAACACTAATATTAAACATTCATTTAAGATTTCAAAAATATACAAAAGAAATGATCTTGTCAAATAATGAGATTTATCCAAAATTTATAGAAGAATATAACAATTATATATACATATTTATGAAATAGACCAACACTTACAGATTGTCCTTCTAAATGCCACATTTTACCTTGTTAATTTAAAAATAAAAAATCTGGTATGAAACAACCACACGACTTCAATTACCTACTATTACACGTATTATATATATTTTTTGGAGACAGTGTGATCAGAAGACATAAAACTGGCCTAACGAAGTAGAAATATAAAATATTTCCGGTAAGAGAAACTTGATACACACATGCAAAGACATATAAAACAAAATTTACATAGCGAGTTAAAAAACACGGAAAAAAAAAGAAAAAAAAAAAGTAGAATGCTTTGAAACGCCAGTTTACGAGATCTAAAACGAACAGTATGTCAGGATGGCTGTTAATTTTCCTGTAATAATCACGCAATTCATAACAAAGGATTTTAAAAATGGATTTATATAACAATTTTTAAGAAAATCGTTAGATCCGTTTTTGAGATACCACGTTTTACCAAAACTTGGTACATTCAATTATTGATCGCTAAACAATAATTACACACAAAAGGATATTTAAAAGTGAGTTAATAGGGCGAGTTTGAAAAAAATCCGTAGAGTCATTTTTAAAGGAACGCACTCGTGAGACCTGAAATTGAGCTATTTATACAGCCGCCTATTAATTTTCCTGAACTAACCATCTATATCATTCGAAAGGACATCAAACAGAATGTTTATATAGAAACTTTGAAGAAAATCGTTAGAGCCGTTTTTGAGATACGGACGATCCATTTCTGGTTTCCGATATCCCACTTCCGGTATTCCAATTTTTATCAAAACTTGGAAAATTCATCTGTACACCAGACCTGTTTCAATTCTGAAGTTTTGTAGTTCTATCTTTAGAAGTTTCGGAGATATGATAGCCAGAAGATTCTCCACATACATACATGCACACACTGACCAATTGCAAAAAGCTACTTTTTTGGGCTCAGGAAACCTTAAAACGAGTAAATAAGATGAAAACTCGATATCGAATTTTTGACCGAATACAATACTTCCATTACCTACGGTATTTGGGTAATGGAAGTAAAAACAGGTATACGGAGTGCTCCGGTCTTTCCTTAGCAACTGTTATCGCTGTTTTTATATAATAAAATTTAATACAGTTTTTCTTCTGTCTCAAAACTAAAAAATTACTCTTCAAATATTGTGGTAGCAAACTCGTTAATAAATAAATAAATAAATATAAGAATAAAACTTAGACATAGCTGCCCATTTTAGGGCTTTTTGGATACAAGAAAATTTAATAGAAATTTCTATTTTATTTAATCAGCAAAAACTGTGACAGAAATAAATAAAAAAAATCTATTAAAATTTCTTTGTAGCTAAAAAAGGCTAAAGTTGGTAAATATGAGAATATAAAAATTACAGTGATGAATTCAAAGAACAAAGATTTGTGTTGTTTGATATACTTCGTGATGGTCAGTTTCTATTTTCCTGGCAATGTTGATTCTTAAAAATTATTTCAAACAGTTCTTAAATTATTGACGTTAATTGTCATAAAGTATGTGATAAATTGCAGCCGATTCTCTAACAATACTATTTTATTAAAGTTATTGTCGATTAATTTAATTCGAGTATTTTCATTACTAAGTAAAGTAAAAATACTTATTGTAAAATAATATACAATATAATTGTTGTATCTAATCAGTATCTCGTCCATTTTAAATTATAACGCTTGTATAACATCCTTTCGGTAATAGTTGGAAAAAAAAATTGTATTAGAATTCATCGATAAACTGCTGTTAAATGATTAAAATAATTGTATGTTAAAAAAAAAAAAAAAAAAAAAAAAACTTTTTATATACTATGTTTTTAAATTTTCTGATGAATAATTAATAAAATACGCGATGATAAAAAATAATATATATGCAATATTTAAGCACGCAGACTCAATTCAGTGAACTAATAATAATAATGAAAAAAAAAAAAAGAAAAAAAGTTTAATTTTTTAAGGTTCACGTTTAATTAAATGTATTTATTTTTATTTCAAAAGAAAACGAACTCGTATTTTTTTTTTTTTTTGGCAACAATTAAATTATAGCTAATATTTTAATGACTATTTTTATTGCTATTAGGAGCTTATCATTTTCATATTTTAATTAATTGAAAGAAAACTATTCGAAAATTCTACAATCTGACTTCGAAGTATCGTGTTGTCACCGGGTTCTGAGCTACTGTGAAAGTTTCAAATGTCTAGCTAGCAGGGAAGTTAGTTAAAAATAGATTGCAAGATTTGTACCGGACAAACAAACACACACACAAACAAACAAGAATATAAGTTAATAAAAACATGGTAATAATATTATTGCGAACAAAAACCATAAATTACAAAAAGACTTAACAATTTCCCCATATCGAATAAGCACAATTAAGCCAATTTCTATTCTTCTGAGAAAGGTGTTGAAGTATTTCATCCTTAAACAATCTTTGCGCCTTTCTTACATTTTAGGTTTATACTTACAATGTTCACATTTCTTGAAAAAAAAAAAAAAAAGTTCGTTCAAGGTGCTCAAAGTTGCCCTCAGTAAGACTTTCAAGTGTTCTTCCTATATTACCCACATACTGAGTATTTATAATTTAAATATATGTATTTATTTTTTTTTAATAAAAACTTTAATGATATTAAATAGTCTTTGATGCGAACTCAATTAATTGCAATTTTTTATTACGCTCTTATTGGCAAAAAGTTTGCCGAACTATACTTAGAATATCTTACAACTTATTAGCCTTATAATTATAATTCAGGAAATATACCAACAAATCCTTACATGAATTATTTAACCCATTTTTAGCCACAGTCCTGTACACAGGACGCAATAAGCAACAAATGTATTGATTGTTTTAAAAACTTCCGGGTTGTTATTTTGAATAAAAACCAACCTGGCAACAAGCTAAGATCTATCTGAATGTATCATAAAAAAATTTACAAGATGATTTTTTAGAACCTAATAAAGAATATATTACATTGAGTTGTTTGGGGGAAAATAATAATAGTTTGACTGAAAATGAGTTTAATAAAATAAACAAATAAATAATTAAAAGTAGTAGTATTTGAAAGCAAAGCGTATTATTATAAATTATTCTTCCATAGGAGCTTTATTTTTTATGAAACTAAAAATGCTACTATTGAAGGCTTATCATAGGAATTTGAAAACATGAAATCTGATAAGCCAATTTATGAGGAAATTTTATTTTGAGATTTATTGTCCAAGAACAACAAACAGTGATATGATGTAATATTTTTTTATGTTCTAGAGCATATATATATTTATTAATGGTTGCATTACAGACATGATATAGTGTAACTTTTGAAACAAAATAATTGAATATTATTGTGAAATTCTTTTTGGCACAAAAAACTGTCTTTTTAGAGTAATGTTGCAGGTATCACATAAAGATTTTTTTTTTTTTTAAATATATATAAGTATAATTTATTTTTTATGTTTTCCAGAATGCGTTTTATTTATTAAGTATATTTTTATAAAATGAGTTGTATAAAAAATATTCCCCAAGGCAATGTTATTTTTACTTGCTTTCTATAAATAAGAATAATATACAGTAGACTCCCGTACAACGTGGGAAAAGAGTTGCCAAATAAATACTACAATTTTATTTTTTAACACCACTAATTTTTTAGAGTATCAATCCATTGCTTGAATTTCACGTGGATCAATTTTTGTATAAAGCGTTTGCTTTGATAAAAAATTAGTAATGTTAAAAAATGAATTTGTAGTATTCAGTTGCCAACCCTGCCCTGCGTTATACGGGAACCTACTGTATTCGATTTGTGAATATTTTCAGTTCTATTTTCGGTAGATTTTAAAATACATTGAACAATATTTGACCATTCTTAAAAAAATGTCTACCCCTCTGTCCGTCGGAACTGTAAATAAATATATACTATATAAATATCTTTTAAAAGAACAGAAAATTTCGTTTGTAAAACTGTTAAAAATTACTATAAAATTGCAACTCATTCTATCAAAAGACAAATTGTTTTCGTAAAGTGATAAAATCTGTAACCACTGACATATATTTCCTCTGGTGATTACATATTTTTACTGTTTTACATATAGTAAATTTGGTATCAAAACGGGATTCGGAAATGCTAAACAACAATATAAAATGTTGGTCCGTGAATGAAAGGTAACATTGCGGTGGACCTTGGTTCGATCCTGGCTGGTCAAACAGGAAAAAATATTTTTTTTGAATGTGTGTTATCCATAGCATGTGTATATTTTCTAGCAAATTTGCTTCCCAAAATTTTCATTATACAACAGGACTTTTATTATTTATTTATTTTTTATTTTATTTTTTTTTACTGTATATGGGTCTGTATGTTACCAAAATTTAATAGGCGGTATATGTAAAAAAAAAAAAAAAAAAAAAAAACAATAATTTCTTTAAAACATTATAATAGTTTGGGTTTTTGACATTCATTGGTGCTGAATAGATTTTGGCCTATGTCGTCTAGCATCGAGATTGCTAACATTTAGATTTCAAAGACTACCAAATTTGTAATATTCTATCTCATAGACCACTAAATTTATAATGTAAAATACCAAGGACCACTAGTACTATTTTTTTTTAAGAAACACAAATAAAGTATAACTATAGACTTGGCCTATAAGTGCTCTCTATAGGTGTAACTAAAATGCGGATTGGTTCGAAAATTTATATACAGACAACTCAAAAGATGCGCTCAAATATTCTTCAATAAATAAATAAATAAATAATGAAAATAATACGCTAGGAGCCTTACATCAAAATACAAACAAGTAATAAATTTCAATACAATTATTTTTATTTATTATTACAGATATTTTTGTTACATTTTAGAGACTGTTTAGCGGCGCAAAGCAAATTGTTCAATGTCCCCCCCACCATCATTAAATTTTAAAATCTGCAGCCAATGAACAGTGTGTTTAGCAGCTATGCCGCACATGCAACTTTATGTGGTCCTTCAACTCAGCTAAAGTTACAACATTTCCTTGATAAACCAAATTCGTAAAGGGTTCCATAACTAAAAATCATAGAATCATAGTTCAGGAGAATGGGCTGGCCAAGGAGTGGAAAAGGAAAGTCTAATGGCTCTGTCATTTGTAAAATTTTGAAAAGTTTTAAAAGTCGAAAGTTTTGAAAATGTTAAAATAGAATACATTATTTATTTAATATCATTTCAAGCATTTTGACTGTAATGTGTCCCCTAGCGGAAATTTTTAAAATTCGTTTATTTATTTTTTATATTTTATTTATATATTTATTTATTTATATTTTATAATCTTTGAGCATTCTTTGAATTGTCTATATAAAACTTTTCGACTCAATCCGCACTTTAGTTACAGCTACTGAATGCTCTGAATAGGCCATGTTTAATTATGGTTATCCTATATATTCGTAAAAATAAAGATCAAAGAACACCTATTTTATAAATATAAACGAAACCCATTTATTACAACGCATTTCAAGTGTTTATCTGCAGTCACGGTAACCTGGATGGTAGAGCGCCGAGCCCGCAATTGTAAACCCATAACTGCGACATTCGAATCTTATTCTGAAGATCGTGGTGTACATTAATGGTGGCTGTTGCACGGGAAATCAGTCTTGGTTGCAATGTCCTTCATCTCCCATGGATAACCTATATAATACTTAATTTTTATAACAGAACTGCCAACCTAATCCGGCAAATTGTTAGTATCGCCCCTTTTTCTACACCACTTAATTTTTAGAGTAATTCTCTTCAAATGTATCTACGATGAAGAAGAAAAATACTCTAAAAATTAAGTGCTGTAGAAAAAAGAGGCGGTACTAACAATTTCCGGATTATGTTGGCAGCTCTCTTATACATACTTGCCAACATCCTAATTAATATTCCGTAGTGTTGTTAGTCCCGCCCTTTTTCTCTCACCAATAAATTTTAAAATCGATATTCTCCAAATGTAATTACGATTAAATAAGAAGAAAAATTCTCTAAAAATATACTGGTATGAAAAAGAAGGCGGGGCTAACAATACTACGGAATATTACACAGATACTTACACAACTTACATTACACAGATAAACATAATTGTGATGCACACTAAAGTTCGTTCTCACCCATTTAACTGCAGAATGAGCGAACAAAATCTTGTTACAAGCGTTTAGTCTTTGCCACACTGTTAAAATTTCAACAGAAATCTCTGCGTAATCTATTACCTTACGTAAAATTACAGAGAAAAATAAACGGAGATGTTAAAAAACTTATTTTATACATTCATTTTAATAACTAATATTAATTTAATTAAATATTGGTCATAATATATTTCGGACGTGGAATGCTTTTTCTAAATTAGAAATAGTCATTTTTAATTTAAATTAGAAAATTAAATAATAAAATTAGGTAAAAATACAGAATAAAGATTGAGAATCTCGATTATTCACTTTTGACTAAGAATTAATGTAAATTTACAGAGACTCTAGATAAATATTTACATTAAATTTACAGAAATTTTAAACAGTGCATTCATGTCGACAAGGTGTTTTGATGATACTCTACAATTTTATAAATCACGTTTTCCTTTATCTCTAGACATTTTTAACCCTTAAATGCAAATGCCGAGTGTTGCCTTTCGGGAACATACCCAATTTTTTCTTCTAAAGTATTATTAGAATAATATTGAAGCTGTAATACCTCATGTTTGCCAATTGGTTACAAATTGATTTTTAGCTGTAAACCATAGTTAAAATAAAGTCCGATTTTTTAAAGTATTTTCCCGTGATTTATTTAAGAGAGGAAAGGAGTAAAACATTTTTAAATTGGTTTAAAAATAATCCGCCATTTAAGGGTTGAGATAGCAAACCGAAGTCCGCCGTATTTTACTAAGTGACGCTACAAGCAGTGGTATTAAAACTCCTATAACACGAGGTGACTCACAGCTGATCATTGTTGCCCAGCAGAAATATAGCTTGGCGACGTTTAGATGCAAACGTATTACTCATCGTCTTTATCGCCTAAAATGGCGAGTTAGCCTAAGCAGAAAAGCGAATTATTGTTTGTACTTGATAAGTTTGGCGGTAACATTTGGCGAAATTTTCTTATAACCCTTGTAAAAAGTAGCCATCACTGTTGCTGTTAAATTAGTTAATTTTAAACATTTATACACGTTGAAAAGTAGTGTAGGTTGTAAAATACAACATTTAGATAATCAAACAGCAATAAAAACAAATAATTGATACAAAAAATGCAAGAAAACATATCGTAATTACGCTTCATATTTGTGATTGAAAGCTAAGAGTACAATTTTCTTTTGAACAATAAATAGCCCATTTTTTTCGCCTTTTTTCATCTGTTGGAAATCTAAACGTTCTAAAAGCAGTTCTGGTATGATTTGAGCAATTTTCGGCTGCAAAACCTTCATTTTATGTGATTTGATAATACTTGAAATTCGGACCGCGTGGGCAACAATCGCTGAGTGGGAAACAAAATGCCCGATGAGGCAGCCTGTATTGGAGGAGCTCTAAGTGGTATCAAGCTGCGCATAGCCACTTTATAATATCCAGACATCACTTTTATGAATATTTTTGCAGCGGTTCAGTAATTAAAGGAGTGAAAACGGACTGCAGTGTATACCTTTTATATATATATATATATATATATACGAGGCTATTAAATGCTACGGTTTTTTGTTACTGGTGTTTTTTCATCGAATTTTTTAAGAAGTTGTAGCTGTTTTATATTACTAAATTTGATTAAAATTTCAATTACTAAATCCGGTAAACAAATATAGTAATGCTTGACAACTAAAATATATCTTATTTCAAAATATTTGCAGTTATATATTTTTTACTGTATTAAAATTTTTATTAAAAAATTTTATTATCAAAATGTAATAGTCTTAAACAGAAATACCTAATTACAGGCTGTTTTGAATTCTCCCTTCCCCCCTTTAAAACAAAACAAAAATCTATTCCAAAGACTTCTTATATTTTTTAATATACAGTCGAACCTTGTTAACGTGAATCTCAAGGGGGCTAAAAAATATGTTCGTGTTATCAGTAGTTCATGCTATCAATAACTAATCTCCATATAACTAAACTAATATTCATTTTGATGGGGATTGTGGAAACAGTTCATGATAAAAGGAATTCACGTTAACAGTGTTCACGTTAACGAGGTTCGACTGTATACTGAATTTACTAGATAAATTCATTAAATTAAACGCCTAATATTTAAAAAAAAAAGAACGCCGTCCAGAAATAATAATATTATTAATTATTATTATTTTGAATATATTTTACGCAGTATAATGTGTAAATAAGTTAACAGAAGATAGTATGTAATTAAGCTATTCAAAAAAAAAAAAAAAAAAAAAAAAAAAAATTCACTTTATTCATAATTTAAGAAATAGCATTTGACATTTCTCTAAGTCTAACATTAAAAAATACCCCGCTTCCCTTTTATACGCCTATTTATTTTATTGAAATATGTACATTTATGTTATACATTTTCCACTTTTCATCGTTTTTTCTTGGAGAAATTCCCCTAGTGTATTTTCCCTCCATGCTAACTCTCATTAGTGACATACAGCGTAAAATTAAGTGACAAAAATGTAAATGAGGTTAGTGCTTTTTGACATCAAAGGAAAGATTTATTGTTTCTTTGTACTATAATTATCATGCAGTTTCAGTTATTTACAATAACAAAAATAGATTATTCTTGGATTTTGTCTCTGCAGTGAAAGAAAAACAAGTCTTTCACTTTTTAATAAAGACTACACATTCAAGCTTTAAATATCGATTTAATATCAACTTATATTTAAGGTCCTCAATTAAGCAAGAAAGCTGTTTTGACAAATAATATTTTTGAGTATGCGTAATGTATTCAATTTCGATTACTTTTTTTTTCTTTTAATTAAATATTAGGGAGCTCAATTTTTAATACTCTATGATTATTTATAATCTGTATTGAATAGAAAACTGATATTTGTTGTTAAAATAATGGTTTTAACAACGCAACCAAAGTTTCGTTTTTTTTTCTCTAAAAAAATTTAAACTTTTATTTTCGATTTTATTAAAGCATAAAATAATAAAACACAAAATATTTTATTCAAAAATTGAACTTCTTGGTACATCAGAGGAATAGTTGTAAGCTAAGCATAAAAGCTTAAATTTTCATTCATACCAATTTCAGTATTTGCACAATTTGCACATTTTATTTATTTAATTAATTTTCTAAACAAGGTATGGTACAATATTTAATATTTGTTTTTAGAATATTTTTCAAATATATATATATATAAATTTTCCTTACTTAATCTTATAAATTTTCTATGAGAAAAAGTTTTAAACTAAGCATAAAAGCTAAATTTTTACTCATACTAATTTCAGTATTTGCACAATTTGCACAATTTTAATATTTTATTTATATGTTTATTTTTTTAATTTTCCAAACTAGGTATGATACATTATTTAATACTTTTTAAGAATATTTTTCAAAAAAAAAAAAAATATATATATATATATATATATATATATTGCCTTACTTAATCTTATAAATTTCCTATGAAAGGTTTTTATTTTGAAAATTGGTATAAAATAAAAAAGAAAAAAAACACGGATTGTCATTATCAATATGTTCTAGAAAAAAAAAACGTGACATTAATAATGATAAATGTTTTAGAGAAATATAGTTTTATGTGACAAAATTTTAAGCTTCATGTTAATTTTATCTTTTTGAATAACATAATTTATATTATTAAAATATACAATTAACTTGTGTTTCTTTATACATGCAAAGAGCATTTTAAATGGTTTTAGAAAAAATATATAATTTAGTTTTCATGCTTGTTAGATTAATTCATATGTATTATCATGTCATTTATTCAATCGAAACCACAGTGAGCAACCGCTAATGAGGTGTTTTGTTTTTTCTTACATATATACTAGTTTTTAAATGATTCATTAAAAGAAAACTGGAAGCTTTTCTCTTATTATTATTATTATTGTTTTCATGTAAGTAGTTTATATATATATATATATATATATATATATGTTGCATACACATTTATCTACAGGCAATCGAATGACTAAAAGAAGAATAAAAGGTATATTCTACATATATATTTAATTGAAAATGCAAATAGAATATTTTTAATTAGATACTATTTTAATTAGATACTTTTTTAATTAGATACTACTAGACAAATTAAATTTTAATTTTCATGTACAATATTCTAATATTAATTACTCATTTTTATGATTTGTGACTTTCATGATGCTTTTTTTTGGTATAGTAGAAACTTTGCCAGGACTTTAGATGAAATATATTTCAACGAAATTCATCATCATATTTTTTTAAATAATTAAATCTAATTTATTATAAACTTAATATTGATAATTAAAAGATATATTATGTCAAACTGTCCCCAGTTCTAAAATTTAAAATATAAGATAATAGAAATGAATAATTTTCAAAATGATGAAATATATACATGTAGCTTGATTATACAATATATGAATTACTAATGAATTATCGATAAAAATATTCTTCTGAAATTCTCATTTCAAAACGTTTTACGGTGTTGAAAGTACTTCATGTTCTTGACATCTTTTTATTTAGAAATATTAATAGTACTTTTACTTTTTTTTTTTTCTTTTTTGTGATTGTATAAGATAGATATTGTTAAAAAAAAATTAGTCTGAAGATTATAACTTTATCTGGAAAAATGTTTCTTTAAATGAAAAAATACAAAACAATATGTATGTATATATATATATATATATATATATATATATATATATATATATATATATATGATTATTTCTTATATACATTAAGATAGTGTTAAGTAAAAGTATTATAATTGTAATTGTTCAAGTGGCTTTTTAGGTAATTAAATTCTGAAGATTCGACTTTTTGAGAATAACATATTGATTGTGGATAACTAAAATGTACGCTTTTCTTTTCTTTTTTCTTTCTTTCTCTCTATTTTTTTTAAAATAATAACAAACCTTCAGACGAACATTTAGACTAAGAGAACCTTTAGATAAAATGTGTATATATATATATATATTTAAATGAGAACGAAATCTTTAGACTAAGAGTTTTTAGACGCATTAAAAAAAAAAAAAAAAAAAAAAAAAAAAAGAGCATTTGTGTTTAGTTAATATTGCATTACTCTTATTTATATGTATATATATGTTACGTGCTACCTTCAAACACATATATATATATAATTTTCTAGGAACGCGAAAAGGCGGGGTTACTGTTTAAAATAGGAAAATACTCCGACGATAATGAGTTAAGAAAGAAAACCTTTTTCATAAAAACTGCTTTATAAAAATATTTCAATATAAACAAAATAATTACGCATTAAAAAAAAAAAAAAAAAAAAAAAAAAAAAAAAAAAAACTAGATAATAATAATTAATAATGATACATAAAAAAGGAACACCATGCATTTTAAAGAATGAATTTTCATATATATAAATACAACATGATTATATAAATTTAATTTAGAGTGATAGAATTCCGTACATGAAAAAAAAAAATAAATAAATAAATCACAAAAATTTTAAATTACATATAAATAATATATTAATTTTATAGCGTTTCATGACATGTAAAGGAATGTAATTAATAACATTTTACAAATTCAAAAGCGAAAATAAAAAAAAGAAAGAAAGAAAAAAACTGAAAATATACTAATTATAAGACGAAAAAAATAATATATTTTGTCCTTCATGTCAAAGAACAGTACAAGCGCATTTGCATTTTTATATTTTGTAATGCAGTGTCACTTTTACATTTTTATATTTTGTAATGTAGTGTCACTTTTTACTAATGAATATTAGTGCAAAATGTAATGCCAAGGGAGATTGAAAATAATGGAAAATCAATAAAGATTCAACATAAATATAATAATAATGTTCAAGAAAGAAAATGAAAAGTGAGTAAGTATTAAAAATGCATAAGCTGAAATGTCATTATTGTTTGACTGATAATAAATGCGATTTCTAAAAAGAAAATAAATAAAACGTCTTTTAGTATTTTCTGTTTATCTATTTATTTACTGAGAATTATAAGACGCTTTGTTATTATTCTTTATGTAACATGAAAATGTCTTTGTTATTATATAAACCAGTGTTGCAATATTTTGCTACTTTTTATTCATTAGTCACAACCGTTACATTAAAAATCTTGTGGTGGAAACTGAATAAAAAAAATTGCAAAACCTAGCAACTCTGATATTAACTTGTAAATCGCAGAGGAAAAGGGTACATTTAGAGAAACTTTAAAGCTAATATTTGAATTGATGCAGACTCTTATATTTATTTAACAACTATAAATTATAACGTGTTTTAAAATTTAGATATTCCAGACTTTTCTGTAGTTTTTAAGATCTTTTATAGTAATAAAATTAGTTTATTAGTTATTTTTATAAATGAAATTATTGTAAGTGTTGAATTTAGAATTATCGGTGCAAGAGACTTCACTGAATACGTAAAATGATATTTTTGCTTTGCAGATTGTAATAGACCAGACTAGTTCCAGACAATCATTTTGATACCCATAGTTAGGGTTGGTACGTTCCCCTGACTTATCTCTCTATATTTATATAACAATTTTCCTCTTAATTTCTTAATTGATCGTAGAAACATGCTATAGAATATTACTATATAAATATAGTGGTGGAGGAATCAGGAACAGAGCCTGATTAAGGGGGAAGCACACATTATTTATACTTACACCGTTATTTTTTAACAAATACTTTCCTCCTATAATAAACAGAAAATTCTCATTAAAAATTATTTTAAAAGAATTCTGGTGTCTAATAACGGTGAGTAAATTGGATTGTTTGACACCGTTCATTTTTTATAAAAAATATTTCCTCGTTAATGCGTGGAATTTCTATGACATGAAGTAAAAAATAATTATAAAAATATTCCGGTGTGAGCGGAGATAATGTGTGCTTCCCCCTTAATCAGGCTCTGATCAGGAAGAAAATACTAACTGTAGCAACTCTGATCATTGGTGGGTGTCTAAATTTAGCATTGCACTTAAAAAAAAAAAAAAAAAATCTCTTAAAAGTTTATTTTTTCAATATTTTCTTCTTTATTTTGAATTATTTTTCCTTCTTTATTTCTTCTTCTTACTCTTCTTCTTCTTTTTCTTTCTTTTTTCTTTTTTTGTAAAATCAGTATTCGTCATGTGCAATTTTCAGATTCTTCATAGGCTGTATGCAAACACGCCCACATTTTAATTTCTTTCGGAGCATTGCTAGTAATTCCACTTTTGTCGCATCTGTTTTCTTTAAGTGTATTTTTATTCTTATTTAATTGCAATTACATACTGTAAAATTTCCATTACAAATAATTTGGTGCGAAAAAGACAGAGCTCCGGGATGAATTAAAATTCTTGCATATCTGTGTAGTGTAGTATTCGAAGTCTCCACCCTTTTTTCAGAAAATTTTCAAAAATGAGAAATTTCTTCCTTTTTTTACTACCACTATTTCTATACAATATTTCTACCTTATTTAATTATGACACATTCCTAAAAATATATTGTAAAAATTTCTTTATAAAAATAAGGGTAGCAAAAGAAGGCGAAAATTTCTCATCAAAAAACTATCCTGAGAAAGGGGTGGATAGTTCGAACTCTGATGTGAAAATTCGCTCAAAGTTCATTTTAATACTTTCGCGACCGCATGTTTTTTGCCTTTTTCACAGTAAAGTCCGCCTGTGGGCGTTATTCTCCCCAGTTACAATATTTCAGAACAAAATTTTCCGCATTCATATTTATATTACAAATGGATGTACATTATAGTTATACTCTTTCTAATCAAAGCATTCATATCCATAGTATATTGATAGTACAAATATGAATATTGGGCATATTTTTAAGAAATAAATAACAAACAAATTGCGAAAGAAACGCCCACTGGTGGAGTCAGAGATTTTCAAATGACGTGAATCTACGTCAGCGATCGCGGAAGTGTTAAATAAACACGAGTGTGATTTTTGTTATAATTATTATTTTACTGAATGTTCCCTATCCTATATGATAAATATGCGCATTTTATACAATATACAGGGCCGCACAAAATAAATCTTTTTTTATGCTTTTTCTTTCAGTATAAAATTATAAAGATAATTTCTGTAATACATCCTCCTTCTTAATTAAAAATCAAAAATTTTTATAAGGCGTCATCCCACAAGAGAAGATAATGAACGTTAAATGATAAACCGGTTGAACGAGGTTAAATGGGTAAGTACTGTTGAAAAGTATTTTATAATCTACGTGAACCGTGTGATTTTTCTTTCTTGATTTTATATACATTCTGTTTCTATATAATAAAATTTTCTTCAGTCAAAAATACGATATTTATTGCAAAGATTTTTAAGCATGTCACTTAACTAAAATGTAAAATATCGTGTGTGACTTATTTCTGTGATATCGTGTTAAGTTTTACGTGTTACGGCACAACATTTTGGGCTTTTCATTGCGTGTCCGAGCAAAAATGAAGTACATTATTGCTTGAAAAGCAGGCTATTGAAATCTAAAAAGAAATAACTTACCGTGTACCTTACTTCCAAACATATTACTACTCGTAAGCGTCAGCCTAAATTTTTCAAAGAGATTTTAAATATTTTCACTAAAAATAGCTTGAATAAATAAGATAAGAGTTTTGTTTAAGAAAAATGCCGAATACATTGTTTAAATGTACAGAAAATGTACTGAAAAAAAGTTTATAAAAATAAGAAGCATGATAATTAGAAATATTAAAATGTTAAATCTACATTATTACTGCATACTAATTATTTAATTCTTATGCAGTTGTTATCAATAATTTATTTAAATAAGGCATTTTTTGAATAAGATAAATGGATTGTTATGTTGCTATCACAGTTGCATACTTGCCAACCATCTCATTATGAACCGTACAATTTTTAGTGCCCGCCTTTTTCCTCACACCAGTGATTTTTTAGAGTAATTTTATTCTTATTTAATGGTAAAACCATTTGAGGGGAATTACTCTAAAAATAAAGTGGTGTGAAAAAAACTGCGTTTTTTCAAGGAGCGTTAACAATTGTACGGTTATTAATGAGATGGTTGGCAAGTATGGAGTTGCCAACATTTTAATTTATTTCGTAGTATTTTTAGCCCAGCCTTTATTTAATATCATTTTTTTTTTAAAGAGTATTATTATAATATTAATAATTGAAGCTATATATAATGGAGAACATTGTTCTATAAATAAAATGATACAGAAATAAAGAGGGTGCTAAAAATGCTACGGAATAAATTAAAATATTAGCATATATGTACTATGTTTGTTTTAATCTATTGTGATAGCGGGCAGATTTTACACTTTTTAGCTGTATGAAAATTTATAAAGAAATATTTTATATATTTCTGTAACAGTTTTTACTGATTAAATAAATAAATATTTCTATATTCTTTCGGTAACCAAAAATAAGGCATGCCAACATTTTAACTTATTTCGGAGAACAGTTAGTATCCGACCCTTTTTTACACCATTTTATTTGTAGTCAAAATGTCTCTATTTCGAATAAATAAGAAAAATACCTTTCAAAAAAAGTGATCTGGAAAAACGGAAGGGGAGGGGTGAGTACTATCAATGTTTAGGAATAAATTAAAATGTATGTCTGCCAAAATGTGTAAAAATTGGCAGCTATGTCTTTTATTCAATTCACGTTATCTCATTGTTACGGTCCGTATTTTTTTAGAAACACTATATCCCAATAGCAATCTTCGTTTTATTTAACCAATAAAAAATATCACAACACATACCTTTTTGAAAATATGGATAGTAAAAATTCAGATATGTTAATCCAAGAGATAATTAAGGAATAAAAATGAAAATAGATTTGAAATGAAATTAAAATTTACAGAATAAGAAGGCAATTTAAATGTATCTAAATTAAACTTAAAATCAGAATGTCTTTCTTTTAAACTCTTCTTTATAAAAAAGAATTAAAAGTAATTCTTGAATTGAAATTAGAGATTTTTTTTTTTTTTTATACTGGACAATAAAATAATTTAAATAATTTATAACTATTAAAGATATTTTTTCTAATTTTACTTTTTTCATTATGTGTATAAAAAGAAACTATAGGATTCATGAAATTTTTCGATGGTTTTTGATGGATATACACGTTTTGAGATGTCCTGAACACGATTTGACTATCTTTAGAAAATGTGTGTATTTCGGTCTGTCTCTCTGTGGTGTGGGTGTGTCATAACTTTTGTGGCTGCTGTATTTCATGAACCAATGAATGAAATTTAAACAAAAAAGTTATTTAATTAGACTTTGACTTAAACTGGTGCTGATTATATTTTATGATTAAATGATCAACAGGTGGTGCTGTCATCGCATATTTTCGTATTTTTTAATATGGTAGTATACGACAAAATTTCTTATAAATGCACATGATGAAAGTTAATTTTAACAAAAGATTGTGAAATTAATATTAATAACCCTTGGATTGTGCAAGATTTTAAAATGGGTATCTTTCAAAAGAACTCGTTAATATCTTTAAAATGAATGTTTGAATCACAGATCTGTGATAATTTAAAACGAAGTTAAAAATTTTTCCCAAAAAAGGTCGGCAGATGTCAGACAAAAACTGGTTTCCTTTGTATACATTCAGTTTTATGTTTCTCTGAGATGCGAATTGTTTGCATTCATCATGAACAATAATTCTAATAAATAAAAATGTTAATAAATAATGCTTTTAATAAATAATTTGAACTACATACATTTGACTAGGAAAAATTTACAAGAAAGTCTTGTAGTGGCCACAACCTATCATTATTTATTTATTTATTTTAATATATGTGTAAAATCGCACATTTCACACAAAGAAAAAGTTTCTCACATAAATTCTTTTTATTTATTTTACTTTTATTCATTTAATTAATTCTTGTAATATAACTCTTCTCTATTTCTTTTTCGTTTATTTCATTTCCTACCATAGTTGCCAACATTTTATTTTATCCAAAATCATTTTTGCCCCGCTTTTATTTCGCACCACTTTATTTATAGAATATTTTTTCTAGTATATAACTAATAACTAGGATAAAATAAGGAAAAAAATTATAATAAAAAATGTGGTATAAAATAAAGGCGTGGCTAAAAATGCTCCGGAATAACTTAAAATATTGGCAACGCTATTCATACTATACAAAAAACTTTTCTGTACACTTTTAGGCATTTTTCATTTTTAAAAAATCCTTAAAAAAAAAAAAAAAAAAAAAAATCTAAAATCAAATTATAATTTTTTCTTTAATTATAAATAGTTTTTAGTATCACAAAGTATGAAATACTCATAAAGCAGTCACTCCCATAAAAGCTATTGGTAGAGTTTTAACACATAAATTTCATATAGACACTAGTACCAGTGTTGCCAGAATTTTTTTTTTTTATTCAACTGCCATCAACTATTTCGAGAAGTTATATTTGATATATATTACAGACGATTAACCCTTTCAGGACTATAAGATTTCCAAGACTAAATATGCCAATACAACACAATATTTTAGGTATTGTGGGTGTAAAGTAAGAGAATATCACCAGAAAAACATAGCAGGGTATATAGGTTTCCTATAATTTCATGGGAAATATTTTCCCTATGGACCATAAAAGTAAATAAACGAAGAGTTAGGTTTATTATATCGGTATTTTATTTATTGCTTTGTAATACAAATTTAGTGCTTTGTAATATAAAAATTATCAGAAAAGTAAAATAAATAGCTAGTTATGGTATTCTACGAAACAATTTCGTTTACTTGTGAAGCACAAGTGGACATTGCACATAACACATTTATTATGTGTCCTATTTTCTATACTTTTTTTTTATTCGTTCAGAAACACATTTGCTGCCTTGGACATACGTTTTATTTTGACATTCAGTAAAAAAAAATATCGATTCAATAATAATTGAACAATCGATAACGATTTTTGTAGAAGGGAAAAATATTTCCCTTGGGCGTGAAAGGGTTAATCACCGAAGTGATTACGTAATCGTAACAATTAAAATTTAGTGGGGGATATTGAAATTAAAAAAAGTTTCCAATCTAGCAACACTGACTAGTTCTCAAATTACTACATTTTATATCATGATTTGGACCGCGATTTCGTCATGTATTTGATGGGCTTTAATAATTGGCTGATTATCGCTCATTATGCGCAATTTTTTAACATCAATAGAAAGAAAATAAGAGGTCTGCGTTTTTATTTATTTAATAATATGCTAGTAATTTTTCGTTCGAAATATTCTTCTTCGTGTGGAATATACTTTTTCCTATAATATCCATAAATTTTATTTTTTATTTTTACGTTTTCAAAATACATGATTTCTTGTAAACCAGTGTTTGATATCTTTTTCAATTTTGTTATATGGCGATAAATTAGCTTTAAAAGGGCACATTAAATTAATATTTAAATATATTTTTTTACATTCTGAATGAAAAAAGAATTTTAAAATATTTTTCTTTACGAATAAATGTTACAGAATAAAAATAAAAATACATTGATTTTTAGTGACTGATAGTGGAGGTTATAAATATACTGTTTTGTAAATTATTGTTTTAGAATTATAAAAAATTGCATATATATGCATTGAAATGTAACAATATTAAATATAAAAAACTTCTCAGAAACTACTTATCAATGATGAAATTGAGGAGGGTGGGGAATTAAAAATTAACATACAATGTTTTAAAACTTTTTAAAAAATTTAATTTAAACAACAGCTTAATCGTAATTCATAACAAATTTTAAAGAATCTGAAAACTAGTTGTCAGATTCTAAAACTAAATATCACAATTTTGAGAACAATAGCGAAATAATGAAGTAGTTATTAAGATTATAACTAAAAAACTGCAAGATCAAATGGAAGATAAAACGAAAGAATTCTCATAAGATGAATTTAAATTAAAACACATTCTGTCATGTTAACTCTACGGAGACGGTTAAAGAAGATCTAATTCGAGAATGTTAACTTGGCTTCACAGGTCAGATTCATTGTTGCTATAGTTACAGACCTTCCAAACCCCATGTCATAGTTCAATCATAGCCTCCTAAACTAGATGCCTGTCGCGTGGCTCGGAAGCTTGGCAACAGTTAAAGCGGTAGACAGCGTCACCTAGAACAGATTGCGCGACTTTTTTTATTCAACAGCCACCAAAAATTTTTAGAAGTGGTATATGATATACATAAAAGGCAAATTGAATCGAAGAAACGTCGGTTATATATATCACATATCACTTTTTTTTAATTATTGGTGACACTTGAATAAAAATGTCGCGCAATCTGTACCAGGTGACGCTGTCTACCGCTTCAACTGTTGCCAAGTTTCCGAGCCACGCGACAGGCATCTAGTTTAGGAGGCAATGGTTCAATGGTCGACGGTTTCGGTATGTTTGGCGTTGCAAGTAAAACGCTGCGCGATTCATCTGTATAACATCTACAATATGTGATTAACACAGAGATGAAACCTTAGTGTAGAATTCAGAACACAATTTATAAGAACCAATATTCCTCTAGTTCAAACTTGTTGTTCCATAACATTTAAAAGACAACCCAGGGACTTCGAATTTGAAAATAGAAAGGTTGGAAGCACCTGTGATGAAGATGATTAATTTCCTCTGCATAAAGATAAAGACTGACAGGGAATGGAGTGGGATGTTCTAAAAATCAATTTCACTGCCAACGCAGAAGAGAAAACATAAAAAAACTAATTTACAAATAGGGTTCTGGAGCTAACGAAAAAAAAAAAAAGATTGAGAGAGAGAGAGAAATCTGATGGTATCTAGTCAAATATCTTATAAAAATATGAAACAAAAATTTCTGGTAACAAAGTTTTTTAATTTAAACGGACAAAGCTTTTCACATACTTGCCAACTATCTCATTATGAAGCATAACATTTTTAAGAACCCGCCTTTTTTGTCACACCTGTCCTATTTTAGAGCAATTTTATTCTTCTTTAATCGCAACGACATTTGGAGAGAATTACTCTAAAAATAAAGTAGTGTGGAAAAAGAGGTGTTTTTTCAAGGGGCGTTAACAATTTTACGCTAATTAATGAGGTGGTTGGCAGGTATGTTTTCAATAGACCTAATATAAAAGAAAGTGCTCTGATAGCCACAACATATCAGCTGACATTCATAATGATGACATATAATTAAAAATTTTCATATGATTTTTTTTAATTCAGTAGCGTTAATGGTTAATTTTTCAGTACATATAGAATTTTCATAGTTTTTGTGATATTAATAAGTTTAGTTACTAGTCTTTGCAAAATTTATAGCAAACACGCCAACATATACATAAAATCCGTAGTTCACGCCCTTTTTATCAGACCACTTTATTTTTAGTGAAATTTCCTCCAATATGAAAGTACTATTAAATAAGAAAAAAAAAAAAAAAAAAAACTCTTAAAAAAGTAATGGGGAAAAAAGGGGGCGGTACTAACAATATCCGAAATAAATTAAAATGTTGGTATTTCTGTTACGATACTTAAAATAACGCAGTGATTTATTCTGTTATTTTATATTACATACCAAGAACTTTTTTAATTTGAGAAAAATACAAACATAATGACGATTCTGATGTTTTATTCAGATTTAATTTCGAGATTTACATTTAACGAAAACAGTTCTTTCTAATTTAACTTATTTCAGATTTATTTGACTCTATAAAATTTTATTCAACTGAAAATTTTGCTTATAAATTATTCTAAAAATACTGGTAGAGCTATTTTACATACTCCTATTTAAAGAAATTTAATCAATATTGTTTTATACAACATCCAAATTTAATTTTATCTTGCCTAAAGATAAGAATTTGTTTCAATTTTTAAAGATGAGATTGCGATTTTTTTTTTTTTTTTTTCTTTTCGGAAACACGTAAAAGGCGGAGATTCCGAATTTAAATCCTGCGTTTAAACATTTTTCTAATATTGTTTCAGATTACAGAAAATTTATTACTTTCCTATATCGATTTTCAAAGCATTCGCTATTTGTACATTTAAGCAACAGCTAGTCAGCTTTAATAAATATTGCATTTGAGCTATGTGATAATTTTCGAATCACTTCTGTATTTAAAATATTTATGTTATTTTCAATTTATCGTCCTAAATAGCGAATTTATTTTAAGTTTAATATTCGTGTATTAATCTAATTTTAACAACCTTTTAATTCTGTAATTTCAATAGAATATTTTAAACATGATAGAAAAAATTTATATCGCTATTTAGTCCTATAACTTTTCTATCCATGTTATATTTTTGGTAGATGGTTTCTTGAAAAATAAAATAAAATAAAAATAAAATAAAGATACGTATTACGTTTTTGTAAAGATTGTGTTTTTAACGTGAAAAAGAGAGAAAGAGAATATAATTCTCGAGAAAAATAATTAAATTCTAGTCAAGGATTATTTTGAAACGTTTCCATTCTGAAAGTGTCCGGAAAAAAAGGGTGGAGATTCCGAGCTCTGTATAAGTGATGAAATATTGATTACAAAAATTGATGATTGTTATTGTAATCATACTTGGTAACATTTATAATTTATTCCGAAGTACTGCTAGTTTCGCTCTTTTTTCACACCAGTATGATTTTAGAGAAATTTTCTCCAATATGTAATTACGATGAAATGAGAAGAAATATGCTTTTATGCACGCAGCCCACCTAATATAGGGGCGTAATAGGCGCATAAAATATTATTATGAAAAAATAGTGGGGCTAACAGTACTCCGGAGTAAATGATTAATGTTACCAGGTATGTTGTAATAATACATTCATCCGACTATTAATTCAAACTCTAATAAATAAACGAGATAATTATTATACTTGCTATTGATTACATTTGTAGACCTGCTAACTATGCTAGTTTGTCTGTAATGGTATTAAGCCCCGCCTTTTTTTCACACCAGAATAGTTGTAGAGCAATAGCCTTCTTATTTAATCATGGGAACATATTGCTGAATATTACTTTACAACTATTCTGGTGTGAAAAGAAAAGGCGGGGCATAACACCATTACGGATAAACTAGCATAGTTAGCAAGTCTACATTTGTACGGTGTTTTACAACACTTTTCTTGAGCAAATACACGTAACCTATGTAATTCGGCAAAGCGTTGCATAAAAAAAGTGGAAAAAATATCTATAAAAAGTTTCCGGTAGAAGAAGAAAAAAGAAAGAAAGCGTACAAATTCGCAGCTATGATTATAGAATTAACGTATTATTTTTTATTATTCATATTTTTTAAAAAATCAAATGAAGTTGCGAGCAGTTAAATTAAATGTAATAACTCTTGATGAAATTCAAAAGGAAATAGCAAATTACTTATATAATTGCTAAAACTTAAATGAACAAATTATGATTCTATATGTTAGATTCCGTTTCATGGTACTATGACTTACTTATGGTCTTTATGGTATTATGGTACTATTTTAATTATGAAAATCAAAAAGATAGTTGCTTCAAATAAAAAAATTGCGAAAATAAAGCATTATTTTACCTCTGAAATCAATAACAAAATTTATTTTAATTTGGTTCAGCATTTCCCCTTATAGTTCTGTAATATAAAAACAAAATTAAAATTATTTAACAACACCTAAAACTATATCTTAAACATCTAAACATTATGTGATTACTAATTTTCCTGATTATAACAATCATTGGTTCACCAGCGGCCGAGAGGTTCTGCTCTCGAAGTTGGTAGACGTGAGATGCCTGATTCAATCTCAGGTCGCGTTCGCGGTCTAGCTGTTCGGAGTTTTGAGTGGTTTTCTCCGAAACTTGTGTAAATACGAGCTAGGATCCTTTAGAAAGACTCCCCGCGGAGGGGCATCCACTCAGGTCTGTGACCCTAATGCAGTCAATCAGTCTTAATCCTAATATAACAATATTTTTAATTAAAAGGCATGTAAACAAATCGAGCTAAAATACTCATTAATAGCAAGGGTATCTTCTAAGAGTGTTTCCAACATTTAAAGTCCGTTTTATTTAATAATTACCTCCTAATTTTGAAGAATGATGCCTGATATACATGAGTGTTCATTAGAAAATCATGCAATTAGGTAAACGTCACAATTAGAAATTAGTAATGGCTATTGAATAAAAAAATATATATAAGCCGGTAATATTGATCTCTAATAGCAAATTTATGAGGAATGTGTATGTCTGGAAGAGACAAACATATATGCATTTCATTATTTGTTAAAGACAGGTTAAATTAACATTCGTTTCTCATACTTGCCAACATCCTAATTAATATTCCGTAGTGTTGCTAGTCGTGTTGCCCTTTGTCTCACTCCAGTAAATCTGTAGAGTAATATTCTTCATAGACAATTACGATTAACCCCTTCTGCAGCATCACCTAATTTAAATTTTCAACTGCAAAAACTCATCCCGTAATTTTTTTAGCAAAATTTAACTTTTATATAGTGATCTCACTCGTAAATTTGCAATTTCCCTCCACAGTTACCAAAAATTCTCTATTTTTCCCTTTTCCCTTTCCATTTTTCCTTCATTTTTTCTCACTTGTCTATTATTAAAGCAGGTACTATTCAAAATAGTCACCTCATGTAAGAGAGCTATACTTTCAAGAGATTTAATTTTTTTTTTTTTTTTTTTTTTTTTTTCCGTAGTAGTTGACTATTTTTTATATATATTATTATTTTTTTTTTCAAGATTATGAAAACAAAGACAATTTAAATGGATTTTAAAAATCTATGGGATGGCCATGATCTTCTCCCCTATATCTACGATTGTACTCTTAAAAGATTAGCATATTTTTTCGGATATTCGTACCTACAACGCTAGAGATGCCTTTCCAGTTTTTGTAAATATCTTCGATTTTCTGTATATTCTCATCTATGGCTCGTTCTCTCCACTCCTGATACTATGATTTGATGTCGACGTCTTGATATAGAAGTAAAATATACCTATTTTGTACGAGTGATTCTCGATTAAAATTAAAAGCAATTGAAAATTTAAAAAAAAGTCAGAAAATACAGCTTTTTCAACAAGAAAGCTATTTTTAATCTGCCTAAATGCTTCAACATAAAATGCTAAGCATGATTTACTACTAACTGCTTTTTCCCTTTTCATAAAGCATTTTTGACATTCATTATTAAATCAGTTTTATCGAGACAAAGGTTTTTTTTTTTTTTTTTTTTGAGAGGCACGAGGATTGATTTGAATACTATAATTTCTAAACCCTAATACATTCAGGAACCATGAAATTTAATCTGTGATTAATACAGAGATGAAACCTAAGCGCAGAATTTATAAGAACCAATATTCCTCTCGTTTAAACTTGTTGTTCGATAACATTTAAAAGACAACTCAGGGACTTCGAATTTGAAAATAGAAAGATTGGAAGCACCTGTGATGATGATGATGAATTTCCTCTGCATAAAGATAAAGACGGACAGAGGATGGGGTGGGATGTTCTAAAAATGAATTTCACTGCCAACGCAGAAGAGAAAACATAAAAGAACTAATATACAAATAGGGTTCTGGAGCTAATACAAAAAAAAAAAAAAGAGAGAGAGAGAGAGAGAGATATCTGATGATATCTAATCTAATATCTAATATCTTATAAAAGTACAAAATGAAAATTTCTGGTAACAAAGTTTTTTAATATAAACGGACAAAGCTTTTTACATACTTGCCAACTATATCATCATAAAGCGCAAAAATTTTAGAACCCGCCTTTATTTTCACAACAGTCCTATTTTAGAGTAATTTTATTCTTCTTCAGTCGGAACAACATCTCGAGAGAATTACTCAAAAATAAAGTAGTGTAGAAAAAGAGGCGTTTTTTCAAGGGGCGTTTACAATTTTATGCTTATTAATGAGGTGGTTGGCAGGTATGTTTTCAGTAGACCTAATATAAAAGAAAGTGTTCTAATAGCCACAACATATTAGCTAACATTGATAATGATGACATACAATTAAAAATTTTTATATGATTGTTTTAATTCAGTAGCGTTAAAAGTTAATTTTTCAGTACATACATATACAATTTTCATAGTTTTTGTAATATTAGTAGGTTTAGTTACTAGTCTTTGCAAAAATTATAGCAAATATGCCAACATTTACATAAAATCCATAGTTCACGCACTTTTTATCAGACCACTTTACTTTTAGTGAAATTTCCTCCAATATGTAAGTACTATTAAAAAAAAGAAAAAAAAAAAAAACTCTTAAAAAAGTAATGGGGAAAAAAGGGGGCGGATACTAACAATATCCGAAATAAATTAAAATGTTGGTATTTCTGTTACATTCATATGATACTTAAAATAACGCAGTGATTTATTCTGTTATTTTATATTACATACCAAGAATTTTGTAATTTGAGAAAAATACAAACATAGTGACGATTCTGATGTTTTACTAAGATTTAATTTCGAGATTTACATTGAACGAAAACAGTTCTTTTTAATTTAACTTATTTCAGATTTATTTGACTCTATAAAATTTTATTCAACTGAAAGTTTTGCTTATAAATTATTCTAAAAAAACTGGTAGAGCTATTTTACATA
The DNA here is from genome assembly GCA_963930645.1 of Salticus scenicus. NCBI lineage: Eukaryota > Metazoa > Arthropoda > Arachnida > Araneae > Salticidae > Salticus > Salticus scenicus. The sequence continues at coordinate 223,037,135 of OZ005659.1, read as the reverse complement.
CTCCTATTTAAAGAAATTTAATCAATATTGTTTTATACAACATCCAAATTTAATTTTATCTTGCCTAAAGATAAGAATTTGTTTCAATTTTAAAAGATGAGATTGCTATTTTTTTTTTCTTTTCGGAAACACGTAAAAGGCGGAGATTCCGAATTTAAATCCTGAGTTTAAACATTTTTCTAATATTGTTTCAGATTACAGAAAATTTATTACTTTCTTATATCGATTTTCAGAGTGTTCGCTATTTGTGCATTTAAGCAACAGCTAGTCAGCTTTAATAAATATTGCATTTGAGCTATGTGATAATTTTCGAATCACTTCTGTATTTAAAATATTTATGTTATTTTCAATTTATCGTCCTAAATAGCGAATTTATTTTAAGTTTAATATTCGTGTATTAATCTAATTTTAACAACCTTTTAATTCTGTAATTTCAATAGAATATTTTAAACATGATAGAAAAAATTTATATCGCTATTTAGTCCTATAACTTTTCTATCCATGCTTTATTTTTGGTAGATATATGTTCTTGAAAAATAAAATAAAATAAAAATAAAATGAAGATACGTATTACGTTTTTGTAAAGATTGTGTTTTTAACGTGAAAAAGAGAGAAAGAGAATATAATTCTCGAGAAAAATAATTAGATTCTAGTCAAGGATTATTTTGAAACGTTTTCATTCTGAAAGTGTCCGGGAAAAAAGGGTGGAGATTCCGAGCTCTGTATAAGTGATGAAAAATTGATTACAAAAATTGATGATTGTTATTGTAATCATACTTGGTAACATTTATAATTTATTCCGAAGTACTGCTAGTTTCGCTCTTTTTTCACACCAGTATGATTTTAGAGAAATTTTCTCCAATATGTAATTACGATAAAATAAGAAGTAGAAGATATATGCTTTTAATACTTATATACTATTATGAAAAAATAGTGAGGCTAACAGTACTCCGGAGTAAATTATAAATGTTACCAGGTATGTTGTAATATTAATACATTCATCCGACTATTAATTCAAAGTTAACTAAACAAACGAGATAATGATTATACTTGCGATTAATTACATTTATAGACCTGCTAACTATGCTAGTTTATCCGTAATGGTATTAAGCCCCGCCTTTTTTTCACACCAGAATAGTTGTAGAGCAATAGTTTTCTTATTTAATCATGAGAACATATTGTTGAATATTACTTTATAACTATTCTGGTGTGAAAAAAAGGCTATTATACCATTACGGATAAACTAGCATAGTTAGCAGGTCTAAAATTTTAGGAATCATTTTGCTACATTGTCACCACTATTTTATATGAACACTTATTTACTTAATACTTTAACATTAAAGAAAAAAGTTTTAAAAAATGATGGGGGCAGTATAATAAAACGCGAGTAAATTTTTAAGAACGCTGCAAGGTCTGTACAGTCACCCCCCCCCCCCCCACACACACCTAATTTTGCCGTAAATTATCGTAGAAACATGCGACTGGTACCAATCAGTTTGTAATAACGTCTAGTTTATAATGTTATAGTTAGATTTTACTTAGGGGGTCTACTACATATTAAAACTGACATCAACTTCATTTTTTTGAATGGTAACCCCCATTTTTTATAATTTATTTGAATTCTTTGGATCAAATCATCACGGAAAATGGTATAGTTTATATAGTTCGCTCAATCTTCCATAGAGTTATAAGCTGTCAAAGTTTGTGGATGCTAATGTTAAATGAATGTGACAAACATTAAATCATATCTTCCGAAATAATTATGATATTTAAATTTTGTTTTTTTTTTATTCGTTAGAATGAAGTGACCCAAACATATTCCATGCAAATTTTTGCTAAAAAAACATTTTTTGAATTATATTATTAATAAATTCATATTTGAAAAAATTATGAATTATGACCTATTTTAATTTTTGCACGAATAGAACGGGCATCATCAAAAACATGGGTTTCCAAATTTACAGCTCGTTCCTAACATTATTTTTTGAGTTACAGTGATATTTCACTTTTTATTCTTGTTAGGGGGTATCCTCTATAAGTAAATGTTTGAATATAATTTGACGGAAAACTATTTTAATTTACCTTTATGTTATTTTTTTTTTGTTTCCTAAGCAATATTTCGATGTTTATTATACAAATTGGCATATTTTTGTAAAGTTATCACAATGTAGGTGAGGGATTGTGAAAGAATTTCAAAAGAAAAGAAGCCCCGCCTCGGATTCGCTGAAACACTATTTTAAAAACAAGACTAATTTGCATATTCCTATTTGACTCTATATGTGACGCTGGTATGCATAAATCACAATGGTATTTACTACATCGATTATTGAAGACAAAACTTAAATGATTGAATTACAAATATGCAAAATTATTTTGTTTTATATTATAAAGTTTTAGAAAAATTGTGAAAAGGCGTGGCTTACGGTTCAAGAGAGGAATATATCCGATCCTAATATGTTAAGTCTTTCTTCATAAGTATTAAATATCTTTTTCTAGTTTTTCGCTGCTAAAATTCTATTTTAACCCTGTAACACTTTTTTTCGCATTTCAATATTCAAGAGTACGTACATCTCTAGTTAAATATCATGTTTTAGAAAACACGGTACAGCGAAACTGATTGCATGAAACAGCAATTATGCATTCGACAACCGTTTTATTATTATTACTATGAATATTTAATAATTTTAAAAAGATTTTTTACCATAAATTTTCTGTTTAAATTTTGTTGTGACATATTTGCATTTGGTTACTGTACCGTATGTAAGCTTTGTGTTATTTAAAATTTATCCCATAATGTAACATAATAAAATATCAAATTTCTATTAAAGTTTTTTAATACAGAATCAAATAGTGAAAAATTGGTTTATTATTTATATATTTTTTTTAAGTTTATAAGATCTATTATTGGAACATAGATCAACAGTATTTATTTTCAATTTCCTAATCACGAAATCAAAGTCACAGTTATTATGGAATAAAAATTTAAAACAAAGGAATTGTCTTATTACTTTCAAATATATAGATATTGATCTTACAGAATCCTGAAATTTCATTTAAAAGACTTTAAACGTCTAAATTTAAAAATTCAAAATAAAATAAATTAATCTAAATGCTTTTAAAGTTGAAACGGGAAGATTTCAAAATATATGAAAATTGGCATTTGTGTTTTGAACATTTTGGTGCGGCAGATATTAAAAACAATATTTTAATGATGAGCTGAATCTCAGCTTAAGAGAGGGCGGATCCAGCTATTTAGCTCGAGTGATATCACCTGACTAAAACCAGAATAAACAACATTTTGATTTATTCCGGGGTATTTTTAGCCCACTGTTATTCTTTTTTTTTTTTTTTTTTCAAACTTACCACACTAGCTACAGTACGCTTACGTCCTATTTACATTAAGTTTTGATATGGAAGCTATGTTGCTGTTTTTTGATGCTGCGAAATTTACAAAATATATTTGTGTTAATATACTATACAGATAGAAGAATAATTATATAATATCAACAAAACTTCTTTAATCAATATGTTTATATACATTACTGTATGGAAATGTTTATATATGAATATTGTATTTATTTTTAATGAGACATATAAACACAAAATACTAAAAAAAAGAAGAAAATGTGTTATAAATTTTTATAATTCAAGCAAAATATATATGCATACTTGCCAACCTAACCCGTAACATTGTTAGTTCCCGCCCCTGTGTGTACACAATTTAATTTTTAGAGTAATTAACTTCAAATACATTTACGGTTAACTCATTGAGCGCCACGCGAATTCTTATGGAAATCCCATTCAGGCCACACGTGCTGCTTAGAAGCGTGTTATGTTTATCGAGTTTCAATAAACCCCATTAGGCCTTAACGATATAATCCTATAAAAATCCTATTAAAAAAAAAAAAAAAAAAAAACATGAAGTAAATTTTAAATAAAGTGTCGGTAGTTACTTAAAACTATGTAAGTTCTGTAGTTTTATATCATATTTTACACTGCCGGCTGACTTGGTCTAAATGGAAAGATCAGTGTCAGCCACCGATGGCTGACATGGCGCTAAAAAGACTGATGTGAAAAAAATGTACGGAAAGGGGCGGGACCAGTAATCTTCCGGGTTAGGTTGACAAGAATGTATATACATAGAGCAATGCCAGAAAATGTTCTTTATTTTTCATGAACAAGATGAATGGTACTTTTTTTCTGAATAGTCTATGTATTAAACATAATGCTGCTTTAAATACCCTTTAAATGAAAAGTTTTATTACATAAAGTAATTTTCTGGCACTCTACAGCTCCCAAATGACACACAATACGAAACCCCGCCCTTTTCCAGTGTTTAAAGGGTATTAACGTTTAATATGCTTTCTATTCGTTTTGATCTTTCCTCCTCCACCTTATCTTTTTTTTTTTCCTTAAGAAAAAAGAGTTATGTAACATTTTGACCTTTTCAAGTGAAGATTTAGATTAAGGGTAGTCAGCCTTTCTACACCCACCGTCCACTTCGGTATCTGTGTTAGAGAGTAGAATTTTAGAACATCTCATTAAGTAGTAGGATTTATTATTTTGCATATTAATTTGTTACACATTATAAAATATAAAAGCAAAAGAATATCGTGGAGATTTATGTAAAAGTTTTTAATAATGTCATGAAAAAAAAATTAATTAAAAAAATAAATAAATTAAAAAAAAAATCTGTTTTAATATTTTTAAAAAGTCAATTAAATTAAAGAAAATGAAAGTACTGCAGTATCAGAACAAACTCCCACTGTCACTGTGAAACGGCCGTGGGAACCAGGTTGAGTGCCGCCGTTTCAGACAATTATACGGCAGCTTGAGTTAAAATAATTTTGAATTTTCAAACAAATTTAAAACCATTCATCTTTTTTTTTCTCATTTGATAGATATTTTAATATCTATTCAAGCTATTTAATTTTCTTCGTATGAAGTGAACTACCCGATGTTTAATCAATAGAAACCAATAAAAATCTTTTAATTCATAAACTAACTCAGAAAGTTCTGTGAATTAGTCATTTTTTTTTTTTTTTTTTTTTTTTTTTTTTTTTAAATAATTAACATTTCTTAAAATTTTTTCCGGTGTGAAACTTAATAAATAATGTATAATGGGTGGTAGATCATGATTTATATATTCTAAATGTATAGACGGACCCCTAATACATTTTCACGTGTAACTCTATTTAAAATTGATTTAAGGTATATAAATAGGTATGTTTTACGAACCACCTTGATCTCAGAAATCTGAATATGAAGTCAAAAATAGGGGTTGCTATTGAAAAAAATGAAGTTAATGCCAGTTTTAATATGTAGACGACCCCTTAGGCAAAATGTAACTATACCGTTATAAACTAGATGTTATTACAAATCGATCGGTACCAGTCAAATGTTTCTACGATAATTTACGGCGAAATTAGGTGGGGTGGTGGCGTTTTTTTGGTGACTGTACATTAGGGCTGGATTATTTATCAATATATCCCCAAGTATCGATATTTTTTTAATATCCCGATAACAATATTTAAGATCTAGCTCCGCTAATATATCCCTTTAACGATATTGCCTAGTGCGCACCCGAGTGAACGAAACTCGAGCGAATGAAACCCGACAAGCCAACATACAACAGCTAACGAGACCCGATGAAAAAAAGCGCCGAATATCTTATTCTAATACTCATTTTCTACTTTCCTCTAATTACTCACTGATAAACCAGAAAAAATAACCCCACGCAAACGATCTCTATTGCAATACACCTCCTCATCCTTCATAACCTCAAATCTAAACATCACTGCTTTAAAAAGGCCACCGCAAAAAATAAATAAATAAATAAATAAATAAATAAATAAACCAGTATTTATTGAAAGCCATCTGCTTTGATTATCCCGTGAATAAGCTGACTTCGTTCAAGGTCACGGTTCTACCCCTTCAGAAAAAATTCATCAGACATACTCCAATATCACAACCCATTCACTATTAATGCGTATTCATACCTATAATCAGCAGGTGTGTTTACTAGGAAAGAGATTTGATGTTAGTCGAAACGATATATCCCTATCCGAGATATCTATTATGGGTTCTGATATATTACACTATATTGAATTTCCACTCTACATTCATGCATATCGTAGGTGATGGAAACCACATAAAAGGCAATATGACGAATGAAAACAATATCTTCTGTTTTAGCTCCTTTCCTGCTATTGGTTCATTGATATCGGTCTATTTCAAAGTGTCGATATAAAATGGCCAATAACATGCTTCAACATGTGTTTAATAAAGATCATCAAAGCCGAACTGATACAGTGATGCCAGATTGGAGATTTTGTCCCCATTTTGGGGAGTTTTGAGGCTTCTGGGGACAATTTTGGAGACCAAATGTTTGTGGGGACTTTTTCGGGGAATTCTAAAATTTTTGGGGACAAATCTGGGGCGTTTTTCAACTTTCTGTCAATGTTGGTAACGTAATGATATATCCCTATGACTAGAGACTTTCAATAGCTTTATTGTTATTTGGGGATTTTTTCAAAAATTGCCTTCATTTGGGGAAAAATCTGAGCTTAAATCATAGAAAAATCTGCTTGATATTTTTTTTTTTTTTTTGAAAAAATTTTTATTTTCCCTTTTTAGTAGAAATCAAGTTGGGGATTTTTTCGAAAAAAAAAAAAACGTGATTTGGGGAAATTTGAAGACCTGTTTGGGGAAATAATTTTCGACCATCTGGCATCACTGAACTGATATCTACTAGAAGAGTTTTTTGCAAATTTTCTTAGCGTTTAATAAAAAACTTCTGAAAATATATGCAATTATGGAATGTAATTTTTTTTTAAATATTATTTTATTATTAAATATTTCGATAAAATATTTTTTTTATTAAGACTGTACATCAGTCAGATAGCTCCCTTTCTCCTTTCCCATGTTATCCAATGGGATTTTCGTTGCTCGTTTTATAAAAATATCTCATTCAAAAATGAAGTTTTTCAAATTCTGTTTTTTGAATATTACTCTTTGAACGGGTCGCCTTTTAGCTTAGTGAGCAATTTTTCGAAAAAATTAATTTAAATATTTTATTTCAATAAGTAAATTATGGACTCTAAGTGTGGATCTCTAAGTAAAATATTTAAATTTATTTTTTCGGGTATATAATATTAGCTGTGTTAATATATGATTTTAAAATAATTAAAGCTTAAAATGGGAAGAATAGAGGATAAACTATACAGAGGTATACTAAAAAGCAATAGTATAAGTTATAAGAAACACAAAACATTAATTCACTTTTTATGATTTTTTTTTTTTTTTTTATGATAAAGTTATGGTAGTAATATACCAGAAAATACATGGAAAACACTCTATACTTGTATACTTTAAAATTCGTGTGCATATGTCTTTAAAAAATAACAAATGTCTATTTTTTCCTGCCTTGAAAGAAATATCGCAATATATCACTAATATCGATATTAACTTGGTGATATATCGCGATATTTAATTTCTGATATCGTCCAGCACTACTGTACATATAACCAATCAATTAGGCTAAGCGCTGCATAAAAAAAAGTGTAAAAAATATCTATTAAAAGTTTCCGATAGAAAAAGAAAAAAGAAAGAAAATCGTACAAATTCGCAGCTATGATTATAGAATTAACGTATTACTTTTTATTATTCATATTTTTTTTAAAAATCAAATGAAGTTGCGAGCAATTAAATTAAATGTAATAACTCTTGATGAAATTCAAAAGGAAATAGCAACTTACTTATATAATTGCTAAAACTTAAATGAACAAATTATGATTCTATATGTTAGATTCCGTTTCATGGTACTATTATAACTACTATGACTTACTTATGGTAATTATGGTATTATGGTACTATTATAATTATGAAAATCAAAAAGATAGTTACTTCAAATAAAAGCATTGCGAAAATAAAGCATTATTTTACCTCTGAAATCAATAACAAAATTATTTTTAATTTGGTTCAGCATTTCCACTTATAGTTCTGTAATATAAAAACAAAATTAAAATTATTTAACTGCACCTAAAACTATATCTTAAACATTTAACATTGTGATTACTAATTTTCCAGATTATAACAATCATTGGTTCACCAGCGGCCGAGAGGTTCTGTTCTCGAAGTTTGTAGACGTGAGGTGTCTGATTCAATCTCAGGTCGCGTTCGCGGTCTAGCTGTTCGAAGTTTTGCGTGGCTTTCTCCGAAACTTGTGTAAATACGAGCTAGGATCCTTTAGAAAGACTCCCCACGGAGGGGCGACCGCTCAGGTCTATGACCCTAATGCAGTCAATCAGTCTTAATCCTAATATAACAATTTTTAATATAACAATATTTTTAATTAAAAGGCATGTAAACAAATCGAGCTAAAATACTTATTAATAGCAAAGGTATCTTTTAAGAGTGTTTCCAACATTTAAAGTCCTTTTTATTTAATAATTACCTCCTAATTTTGAAGAATGATGTCTGATATACATGAGTGTTGATCAATCATACAATTAGATAAACATCACAATTAGAAATTAGTAATGGCTATTGAATAAAAATATATCTATAAGCCTGTAATATTGATCTCTAATAGCAAATTTATGAGGAATGTGTATATGTGGAAGAGACAAACATATATGCATTTCATTATTTGTTAAAGACAGGTTCAATTAACATTCGTTTCTCATACTTGCCAACATCCTAATTAATATTCCGTAGTGTTGTTTTAGTCGTGTTGCTATAGTCGTGTTGCCCTTTTTCTCACACCAGTAAATCTTTAGAGTAATATTCTCCATAGACAATTACGATTAACCCTTTCAACAGCATCACCTAATTTAAATTTTCAACCGCAAAAACTCATTCCGGAATTTTTTTTAGCAAAATTTAACTTTTATACAGTGATCTCACTCGTAAATTTGCAATTTCCCTCCACAGTTACCAAAAATTCCCTATTTTTCCCTTTTTTCCTTTGCATTTTCCCTTCATTTTTCCCCACTTGTCTATTATTAAAGCCGATATTCAGAGCCTGATTAAGGGGGAAGCACACATTATTTATACTTACACCGTTATTTTTTAACAAATACTTTCCTCCTATAAAAAACACAAAATTCTCATTAAAAATTATTTTAAAAGAATTCTGGTGTCTAATAACGGTGAGTAAATTGGATTTTTTGACACCGTTCATTTTTTATAAAAAATATTTCCTCGTCAAAGCGTGGAATTTCTATGACATGAAGTAAAAAATAATTGTAAAAATATTCCGGTGAGAGCGGAGATAATGTGTGCTTCCCCCTTAATCAGGCTCTGCCGATATAATTCAAAATAGTCACCTCATGTAAGAGAGCTATACTTTCAAGAGATTTAATGTTTTTTTTTTTTTTTTTTTTTTTTTCGTAGTAGTTGACTATTTTTTATATATATTATATTTTTTTTTCAAGATTATGAAGACAAAAACAATTTAAATGAATTTTAAAAATCTATGTGATGGCCATGATCTTCTCCCCTATATCTACGATTGCACTCTTGAAAGATTAGCATATTTTTTCGGATATTCGTACCTACAACGCTAGAGACGCCTTTCCAATTTTTGTAAATATCTTCGATTTTCTCTACATTCTCATCTGTGGCTCGTTCTCTCCACTCCTGATACTATGATTTGATGTCGACGTCTTGATATAGAAGTAAAATATACCTATTTTGTACGAGTGATTCTCGATTAAAATTAAAAGCAATTGAAAATTTAAAAAAAAGTCAGAAAATACAGCTTTTTCAACAAGAAAGCTATTTTTAATCTGCCTAAATGCTTCAACATAAAATGCTAAGCATGATTTACTACTAACTGCTTTTTCCCTTTTCATAAAGCATTTTTGACATTCATTATTAAATCAGTTTTATAGAGACAAAGATATATACATATATATATATATATATATATTTTTTTTTTTTTTTTTTTTTTTTTTTTTGAGAGGCACGAGGTTTGATTTGAATACCATAATTTCTGAACCCCAATATATTCAGGAACCATGAAATTTAATGCTATGCGCTTACAAAGTTCATAAATTGTATCTTTCAGTCATTTACTCATTCCGTCTCGACATTTGCTCTTTAACCCCTTAACGCGCGCTGTCCTTGACGCGCGCCAGAATAGGTTGGCAGCTATGAATACTTAGAAAGTAAACGGATAACACATTTTTAAAAAGCCGCATCATTTCAAGTGGTCACATGATTTCATTGTCGCCATTACGAAATGAGATGACAGTATCGGAATGAATAATAGATTGATATCCTGTTATGGACTATGTATATGATAAATTTTAAGCAAATCCGCTTTTAAATACGTTTCTTACCACGTGATTCTGACATTTTTAAATTGCCACTACCAGGAAACAAAATAGCAAGTGACATGGTTATCTAACTTATCCAAGATATCTGTAAGAAAGATAAATCGACTGTCTAGTTCTATTCGAATCAATTCAATACTTCGGAATTTCTCGTGATGACACATTTTCCATTATATATATAGATAGACAGAATCACCATGAGTAATTCATTTAATTTACCTTTGAAATAAAGACGGATTACAAATATTAAAATTTAAATTACCTGTATTGGTCAGCTTTTCTTTAGGATATCCCCGGATAAATAAAGAGATAAAATTAATAATAATAATAATAATAGTAATTTAATTGTTTTAACGATTTAACTCATTGTGTAACAGCTAGAATCGCGCATCGCGAAGGGAATTAGCGGTAATGGCAGATCAAAACAGCGCCGTCTTACGATCTCACGTGAAATTTACAAGAGTTTTTGGTACGTAAATTTGCTTCTTTCATTCATAATGTAGACCGAAGCTGTTTGTAATCTGTTTAGAAGTTTTAAAGCGAGCAGAACAAGAAGTTGCGCATTCTACATGAATAAGAGAATGCGCTGTATTTTAACCTGCTCGATTCGAAACAAATCTGTTCAGCGAACATCACTGTCTTTCTATGCTATTCAAAAAATGATACCACTTTATGTATTCAGAGAACATATTCAGAACTTAATCTTTAATCGGGTAGAATGGATGTATCTCCGATTTTTAGTCAAAAAGACATATCCTAATCTCTCTCTTACGCGGAGCGAATTTTTTTCTCTCATTACTTCGTTACCCTTCTTTTTCACTCTGAATCCGGAATTTTTCCTAGAAGAGGAAAATTTCACTCGATGGGAGGATATAACATCTTCATACAACAGCAGACAAAGTCGTTAATTTCTTTTATTTTAATTTTGTTCGTGAATTCCGGTGGCAGTATAATTTAAATTACCCTAATTACTTTCTGCCGCCATGGGTTAAATAAGATGAAAAATACTCTAAAAAAATACTGATGTAAAAAATGAGGCGGGACTCCCGATTATACGGAATATTAATTATGATGTTGGCATGTATGGTTTCTTTATGCAGGTGTCGTACTCTCCGCCCTTTTTTCAGGACACTCTCATGAATAAGAAATTTTCAAATTTGTTGCTACCATTATTTTCATAAAATAATATCTACCCTGTATAATCATGGCATAATATTATAAATATATTAGAAGTATTTCTGCATGAAATTAGTGGTAGCAAAAAATGTGGAAATTTCTTAACCTCTCAGAGTGTCCTGAAAAAAGGGCGGAGAGTGCGACTCCTGTTTATGTCAAGAAATATTTACCTAATACAGACATAATTTAGAAAAAATTATGTTTATTCTTATACGAATATTAATTATATCTACCATATATATCCTATAAAGAGTCTGTTGATCAGTTAATGTTTTTAAATAAAATATTATGTGCACTTTCCTTAAAATAATCGTTTTACATTTTTTTTTAAATTATAAACTTTTCCCCACATTTGAATATTATTGTGATAACAACATGTTCAATCACTTACTAATCCAAGGTCAACTACATTAATTTCTAAGGTCCAACTTAGGTTAAGCGTAGAATTTCATATCTAATTTATATCAGTAATATCTATTCTATATTTTACGTGCTATAGAACAGCATTTTAGGATTTCCTTTGCGTGATTGCGTGACATAGCAAAAGCGAAACGTATTATTATATATAAGACGTATATATTGATGCATAACGTGGTGAAACTTGTCTTATAGTTTTCTTTAAACTTTACAAAAGAAGAAATTTTCAAAAAAAAAAAAAAAAAAAAACTTTTTAAAACTCTTGAATAAACTAATTTAAAAAATCTATAAAAGTAAATATTCAATTCATAAATAAAATACATTGCTATAGATAATTGAGATAAAAAAGATAACATAAATTCCAATTATGTATGACAACCAAACATATAATATTCTCAAATTTATTTACGTAAAGAGGTCAAGCAATTACTTTAACTTTCTAGTTATGCATTATCTAGCATTTTATCCGTGCATTATTTATCATTTATGTAAAGTTTCTAATGTGTTGATCAACATGTTATACATTGGGAGTAAAGTGACAAAATCTTAATTTGAAGTAAGTACAAGAAATTACTTGAAATTTAGTTATTTCATTCATATTTCTATCTGAAAATGTGAATTTTTAAAAAATTAAATGGAGAAGTATGTACTGCATACTTATTTAGAATGTCCCCCCCCCCATGTGAGTGTGTATGTGTATGAGTATGGGTGTGCTTGAACAGACATCTTTTCGTCATAAAATGATGAAGAGTTAACAGCTTGGAGTAATCATAATTACACATAAAGTTTGGTTAAAAGTTACATAGTAAATATGCGTGGATCCTGTTTCATAACCTACATTAGGCTGTCCTTGAACAGTATTTCATAACTGCACACCTGTGCGCGTTTTTTTTTTTTTTTTTTTTTTTTTTTTTTGCTACCGGCATCTTTTAAGCGAATTTTATAGTAAGTTTTTTAGCAATTTTTTGTCACTAAGCATGATTATTATTATTATATTATTATTTTGCAAAGAAATATTGGTGTTAAAAAAACGTATAAGTTGGCACCTATGGTATTTACTAAATCGAGATTTTTTTTTTTTTTTTGTATGTGTCTGTCCAGATATTTTTTTAAATCTTAAAATGATGAATGATTTACTGTTAAAGAATTATCATAATCACCGTTAAAAACGTTTTGCTAAAAATTTACGTAGTTCATATGCGTTACTTCAATTTCATATTTAATGTACGCTAGGGTATCGATAGTCAATATTTTTTAGATCCAGTATATAATATATATATATATATATATATATATATATATATATATATATATTTTTTTTTTTTTTTCTTTTCACTGTAATTTTCTATAGCAGTATTTTCATGATTAATTAAGTGAAAATTTGTTATTTAAATATATTGTGGTGAAAGAATCAGGAAAAAAAGGATCAGTGAATCCTACATTACTACTTTAATTAAAAAATATATATATAATATTTTTTAATGTTAATGAAATGTTAAAATTGCATATCAAGAATTAAAGAACTGTGTCAACTTTAACCAAAGCAAGCGAGTGTATTTCCTCCATATCACTGGATGTCACAATATATCTTTAGATTCAGAAATTTCCTTATTTGAATTATATTTATATTTTAAACAATTCAAAAATGTAATTACTTATATGCTCGTAAAAATTTTAAAGATATCATTTCTTTCATTATATAGAGTTGCTAACTCTCCACATTTTTGAACACCAGTAACTTATAATAGAAATATTCTGTTCATTTATTATTGAAGATTCTATGATTTAATAAGCCAAATATAACTTTAAAATAATAGTAGTATGAAAAAATTCTAGAATGTTGGCAGCTCTGATGACTTAAAATTTGTAATTTACAGGTAGACCATAATTAAACTGAAAGGGCTACCATGTTCTTTAGTGCTATCTAATCATAGCTGCCAACTTTTTTAATATATTCCGGAATGTTCTTAGCCCCGCCCTTTTTTCACACCGCCCTTTTTTCTTTTTGAGTAATTTTCTTCATATTTAATCATAGTTATATATCGAAGAAAATTTTTCTACAAATATTACGGTGTGTAAAAAGGGCGGGCTAACAACATTCCGGAATATATTAAAAAACTTGGCAGCTATGTCTAATCTAAAAATGGTGCCAAACTTTGTAGGAAGATTAACAAGACGAGGACGAAGGATTTTGAAGAAATAAAATAAATAATAAATGAAATAAAAAATGCTAGAAACCGCAGAGGAAACGAACCGCGAGAGGAATATGTGGCGCTATTTTTCTAAGTAAAGTTTTTATCGAAATCTATAATTTAAAATTGATGATTGTGAATATTTTGTTTTGTTTTATTATTTTGAAATTGATTTATTATTTATTATTTTGAAATTGAAGATACCGCGCTCATTTTTATATCCCAGTCCCCATTTTTCCATTTTTTGAAACTCTCTTTTATATCACACAGCACCCACGTCTTCCCCTAACAGTGAATTTGAATATTTTTTTATTTTCTTTCTGAATGCTTTGTTTTTCGTCTTGTTGAATCATCCTACAAATTTTGATGTCATTCTTCAAATTAGATAGTACTACAGAAAACTGTAACCACTGTCAGTTTATTAAGGCCACTCTGTATATAACGTCCAATAGAACGTTTTTTTTTTTTTTTTTTTTTTTTTTTTTTGACACGAGACGCGATGTTTGAGCGATTGTAACCGTCATTAGATTTCAAGGAACGTTCATCTATTTCTTGGGTTTAGTAGCACAAAATATAATTAATTATAAACTATATTTTAAACTTGTTGTCTATACAGGGTGATTTAGAGGTCATGGAATAAAATTAGAGGGGAGGTTGAGAATATCACAAGGATTCAGAAATGAACAGGAACCCATATCCCTAATCGCATACTTGCCAACATCCTAATTAATATTTTGTAGTGTTGTTAGTCCCGCCCTTTTCTTCACCCCAGTAAATTCTTAAAATAACATTCTCCAAATGCAATTACGATTAAATAAGAAGAAAAATACTCCAAAAAGATACTGGTGATAAAAAGAAAGCGGGGTTAACAATGCTATGGCATATTAATTAGTATGTTGGCAAGTATGCTAATCGTCTTTTTAACCCTTTAAGAACTGAGTGATTTTGCGTGGATATGGGTGTGGCACTCCAATGTTGCATTTTTTTAAAAAAGAGTTTTCACATGTTAATGCTCACATAAATAAATAAATTCTGTTTTTATCGATGTATTTTATCACAGTGATTTGAATAATAGGAATATTGTGCATGCTTTTGCAACATAATGAAAGCATGCAAGATTTTTAAATTTACATATTAAGCGGAGTTATAAGTACACAGTAGCACAAAACATCCAGTTCTTAAAAGGTTAAAATGATGTTTGAGGACATGGGTTCCTATACAAATCTGAATCTTTGTGATGTTCTGTATCTCTCCTCCAAGTTTGTCCTATGACCTCGGAATCACCCTGTGTATCCAAAACATTTTCTGATTACGATTTTACACAAAAGTTTGAGCTCCTTTTCCTTTTCTTTGTCATTCTGTATATGAGCATTACAGGCATACTTGCCAACATTCTAATTAATATTCCGTAGTATCGGTAGCCCCGCCTCATTTTTTACACCAGTATTTTTTTTAAGTACTTTTCACATGCTTGCCAACCATCTCATTATGAAGCGTAGTACTTTTAGTCACCGCCTTTTTTTGTACACCAGTCATTTTTTAGAGTAATTTCATTCTTATTTAATCGTAACACTATTTGGAGAGAACTGCTCTAAATATAAAGTGGTGTGGGAAAAGGGGCGTTAACAAGGCTACGCTTATTAATGAGATGGTTAGCAGTCCTGTTTTCATCTTATTTAATCGTATTTGCCTATGGAGAATATTACTCTACATATTTACTGATGTGAGAAAAAGGGCGGTACTAGCAACACTATGGAATATTAATTAAGATGTCGGCAAGTATGATTACAGGGGTTTTAGGAGTTTAGCATAAAAGCGTTTACTTCTACGTTTGTATACCCTAAGTGATTAAACGAAATCTATACATTCATCAGAGAAAATTATTCAACGACTGTTATTTCTTACTTAATTGTAAGTTTGTATTACACCTGTATAATAAAGCCTCTTTTTGTGCGTATTATTCTACTTAAAATTTGTTAAGAAATTATGCTTTTAAAGAAACTTTTTACATTAGTAATTTTTTGTGAAAACTTAATATTTAAAAAAATCAATACTTTTGGGTCGTAGATAAATTTTTGTGTACTGCATATTGCTGCAAATATTTATGTTGCTGCACTGGCACGTACGTGTAACTTGTTCTACAAATTTTTAATTTTATATTCTGCCTGGTAAGAAAACATACCTGGCTGGTGAGATTTTAGTGAATTCAATACTTCTGAATATATATATTAGAACATCTCAATTCAATTTTATAAAACTATGATGAGGCCAAAACTATATGACAGATTATATCCTGCAGTTAAGCACATCAGTGAAACCTTTTCTATCTAATATTAATAATACAAATAAATTAATTTGAGTCATTGTAACACTGAAATTTTCGGAACGATTTACACAACTATCTGCATTATATTTTACTTATCACGAAAATTAAAGCAAGAATTGTATTGAAATGAAAATATAGAGAACATTAAACATTTTTTTTCTAAATTACACTTTATCACTTCACAAAGGTAGATAAAAAATAAGACTCACATTTCATAATCTTCTAAGGAATTTTCCTCATCCAATTCAAGTAAGTACTAAAATAAACCCACAAATTGAAGGCACATTATTCAAGTTGTAAACAACTCATCTCCAACGATCTCAGAGATCCTTACCATATTGGATTTATTGATTTAAACACATTAATAATACTCCCTCTAGACAAATAATCCGATAGATGATAATTATCTCCTTCGAAATGCCTTTTGATATGCCTTTGTGACTCACGATCTTACTCCCGAAGGATGAATATATGCTTCTAAGAATTCCCCATGGTGTTGATTAATTCAGGAATTATGAAGAAATTGTAACTCATAAATATGAGTTTGAATATATGGTTATTTAGTTAGATGCAAAAATTTCGAATAATCACAAAGCAGTATGTATACATGGATAAATATATAAATTTCCACTTGCCAATCTTTTGATCTTTTAAATCAGATTTATCGCGACTATTTTTTAAATGAAGTATTTTCTGTTATTTTTCTACGATGAATCTAAAATTTTCTGGTATAAAGTCCCCCATAGAAATCGGAACACCTGGCAACTACACGATTTAATAAAAATGTTTTAACATTATCTACCACACACATTGTTATTGTGATAATTTACGAAATTATTGTTGAAAATTAAACATTCGTAAAGAAGTTATTTTACGTTTACTTGCATAAAAAAATTACCAAAATGATCAAATTATTTAATCAACAACTGTATTTTTTTCAATATATAATATATAAATTAAAATATACTAAATACACAAATTTAACTTCCGATATCTTTTGACTAGCGTTTTGTTTGTGCTTTCGGGTTTTTGATCAGATTTAAATTATTTAATAATTTATCAATAGATATTTATCTGTCGGAACTTTTAATGAAGGCAAATATAGGATTAACATAACTATATTCAAAGATTTCTCAAGTTGAATTAGTAAAGTTTAAAGAAATTACATATATCGGAGAGGCGATGAGAAAGTGATATCTATTACCATACCTGCCAACATTTCGAATTTTTTAAATCAAATTTATCAACACTATTTCAAAGTAAAAAAAAAATATATATATTATTTTTTTTATAATCAAATACATTTAAAATTGTTAGAAAAATTTCCTGGTAATAATTCTCCAGGGAAAATTTGGAGAGTTTGTAGTAATCTATTACATTACGTAAATGATAATTGTTCCGTATTTTGCATAATGGACATATAAACTCCAGAATATATTATTAAGTGTTAAAAAACATTTTATTAAGAAAAAAAAAAAAAAAAAAAAAAAGCACGGGAAATTGGTACAATGTACAGTTTAGACACACACACGCACAAAATAATAATAAAGAAAAAACCCTCTTTCATCCCTTCTTACTAATTATGCCCAGTGTTGCAAGATCTGGTGGATTTTTTATTCAATAGTCATCAATAATTTTGAGATGTGATACTTCATATATATAATAGACTATCAATCTTCGAAGTAATTATCAAACGTTACAATTAAAAATTATTGGTGATTATTGAATAAAAAATCCGCCAGATCTGGCAACACTGATTAAGCCGCAAATCATCCTATAATCATACTTGCCAACCATCTCATTATGAACCTTACAATTTTTAGTACCCGCCTTTTTTTTCACACCAATAATTTTGTAGAGTAATTTTATTCTGATTTAATCGTAACAACATTTGGAGAGAATAACCCTAAAAATATAGTGGTGTGAGAAAAGGGGTGGTTTTTCAGGGGGCGTTAACAATTGTACGGTTATTAATGAGATGGCTGGCATGTATGTATAATTATACGGATATATATAATTACATTTATGTTCATATATGTTTTTTATATTTACAGCTCATTCCTAACATTATTTTTTCCAATTGCAGTGATAGTTCACTTCTTTTTGGCGTTAGGCATAGCTGCCAATATTTTAATTTATTTCGGAGTACTTTTAGCCCCGCCTTTATTTCGCACCACTTTATTCATAAAAAAAAAAAAAAAAAAAAAAAAAATTCTTCAATATATAAATGCAATAAAATAAGAAAATATTTTTTTAACCCGTTAGTAGTCGCTATAGACAGCGCCACCTATTACAGATTGCACTCTTTTTATTTAAGTCTCACCAATAATTTTAAGAAGTGATGCGATCGACATTCCTTCGATTTTATTCGCGTTTTATGTATACCAAATGCTACTTCTAAAAATTTTTGGTGGCTATTGAATAAAATATCTGTCAACACTGAAGGATGGGCGACAAATCGACCAACTAGCGACTACTAACGGGTTAAAAAAATAATAAGTGGTACGATATAGAGGCGGGGCTAAAATTACTTCAGAATAAATTAAAATATTGGCGGCTATGGAGTTAGGAAGCTCTCAATCGTTATCATTTTCATCGAGAAACGCATAAGTCCGAACTTTTCAAAATAGAAATATGTTATTTTTTTTTTCTTAAATATTAAATAACTTTTTCCAGCTTTTACCGCTAATTTCTGTTTAACTCTTGCTATAGATATGTTTTGATAATGTGGGTTTCATATGCCTGAAAATAAGTGTAACAGTTTAGAAAAACGTGTTAAGGCGGGGCTTACTGATCCAAACTGAAATGTATCCAACGACAACATCTTAACATTTTTCTTAAATAATTTTTCCCATTTTATTGGCTCATTTTATTATTTTTTGTTTGAAACTTGTTATCCATATTTTCAATTTTTCTATTTTGTATGTTCGAAATGTCCAAGTTAAATGTAACGTTTTAAAGAAACGCTTTAAGGTGGGGATTGCTAATCAAATTAGAAATATAGACAACAAGAAAAGGATTAACCATTTTTTCTTAAATATTTTTTCCAAGTTTTTTTCCACTATTTTTTTGTTTTAATCTTATTCTCTTTATTTCTGTTTTAGAATATTGTACGGTTCATTCGCCCCAAATTATTCAAATTATAACGCATGAAGTAATTTAATAATATTTTTCGTTTTTATTTTTAAAAAATTATTTAAAAAATAATAATAATAACATGATTTATGTTGCAACATCAGTGCCTTCCCCCCATTCTTTTCCCTCTGTTTTTCCGACACCTGTCGCGACAGCGGGAATGTTTTTATTTTTTATTTATTTATTTATTTTTTTTTTTTGGTTTTATTAGAATAAGATGCACTTTCGATTCGAAAGTGGAGTGTTAATAAAGATGTAGACGAAAGGAAAGGCACTTTTACGGTGTCTTAAAATTTATTATGATTCTGTTTTATTAAAGAAGAAGAAAACTGAATATTTTGAATTTACAGAAAGTTATTCATTATGTGAATCTGAATAATCTGAAAATTGTTTTATTAATCGTCAAATTTTGTACATATATTTCATTGTACATAGACCTCCATCATCATCATTTAATTAAATATGTTAAAAGAAAAAGTTCCAGAAATATTATGTTGTGTCATCGATATTATCTTCTAACTCCGTAAGTTTCAAGTCGGCCGTGAAAAGAAGAAAGGGTGAGTAACCTTTTCGATAATTAGTTGATAAATAATAAATATGATTATACTTTTAAAAGATATTTATCGCTAGTTATAATCTAATTTAAAAAGAACCCATGAATATGATTGATTATATTAAAATTTATAAATCGTATTAAAAAATTTAGGAATATATATATACAGAGCCTGATTAAGGGGGAAGCACACATTATTTATACTTATACCGTTATTTTTTATAAAATACTTTCCTCCCAAAATAAACAGAAAATTCTCATTAAAAATTATTTTAAAAGAATTCTGGTGTCTAATAACGGTGAGTAAATTGGATTATTTTACACCGTTCATTTTTCATAGAAAATATTTCCTCGTCAAAGCGTGGAATTTCTATCACATCAAGTAAAAAATAACTGTAAAATATTCCGGTGAGAGTGGAGATAATGTGTTCTTCCCCCTTAATCAGGCTCTGTATATATATATATATATATATATATATATATATATATATATATATCATTTCTACGCCGTAGAAGAATCAAAGACTTAGTGAGACTTTAATAATACATTTTTCTTAAAGTAATGGTATTTTATTTAACAGTATTTTGTGAACGAAGGAAAAACGAAATGTTATATAGATACATGGTTGCCACGCTACCTGGGAAACCTGGAGAAGCTGGAATAGTCAGGGAATTTGAAAATTGACCGTGAAAGTCAGGAAAAAATCAGGGAATTTGAAAATTTTAGCCAGAATCTGGAAAAGTCAGGGAATTTCATACGATGATTGCCAAAAAAAAAAAAAAAAAAATCCTCCAACGTCGAGTCATTTTTCCTGTTTTTTTTTTTTTTTTTTTTTTTTTTTCCCTTAGCTTCCGCCATTTTTTTAAAACAAGATCTCTTACAGAGACCCCTTGGAGGGTAATTTCTTCTTAGGTCAAAGTTCTATGTAACTTTTGTGTTTTCAGGTAGTACCATAATTAATTTGCCCTCAACATAACCAATGCACAATACATGGTTAGAGAGGAATTTTCTTAGAACGTCTCTGGAAAACCTGGAAAAGTCAGAGAATTTCATTCTCCTATTTGAGTGGCAACCCTGTATATATCCATATAAAGCTGAATCATCACGGCTCAGCGTAGCAATCACATCTATTATAAAAATGCACTTAAAAATAAAGTAATAGTGCTTATAAATTTAAAGATTCCACTATTTATCTTACAAGTTACACACAGAGAAATTAAGTTAGTTATTTAACCCCTTACCTGCCGAGAGAAATTTATGTGATTCGCTTCAAAATGTCACCATTCTCTTTCAACTCTGAAATGAATATATCTTTCAAAAACACTGTCAAGATCATTTTCAAGGTTATTTTACGGCATTGTCAAGTCAGTCGTTTTACTAGTAACAGTACAATACAAAGGAACATACTTCAGAGAAACGTTTATATACTCCCAGGACAGTTAAAGAGTTAAAAGAAATTGAAATACGATTTTGTTTTCTTAGTACCTTTTTGGTTTATTTTATATTTAAAATTTTCATACCGTTTTCCCCGATTAATATCTGGATAAATTTATAACTCTTCTGCTTGAGACCTTAATATTTTATCTAAAGCAGTGTTAGGAATAATTGATTAAAAAGTAATTGAGTTACAATTAAATTATAATTATTTTACTGTCAATCAATCAACAAGTAATTATTAGAAATAAATTGAATTACATATTCACATAACTGCCAATATTTTAATTTATTCAGGAGTACTTTTAGTCCCGCCTCTAATTCGCACCACTTTTATTATAGAAAAATTTTCTTCAATATGTAACTTCAATAAAATAAGAAAAAATTACTTTAAAAAAATAAGTGGTACGAAATAGAGGCGGGGCTAACATTACTCCGGAATAAATTAAAATATTGGCAGGTATGTATTCAATTTATTTGTAATAATTCAATTTATTTGAAATCAATTGCTTGTTAATCGATTGACAGTAAAATAATTAAAATTGTAATTCAATTACTTTTTAATCAATTATGCCCAACACTGTTCTAAAGTTATGGATGAAGCTGTAATATGTTTTCGCTTTTAATTTTATTAAGAATTAATTAAAAGTGTATGAAATGTGCCTTTTTCCAAACTGCCTTGATCTCAGAAGTTATAATATGAAATCAAAAATCGGTGTTTCATACTTATACAATGCTTTGTGGCAAAATTAACCGGAGGTGGCTCTTTTTAACACTTTGCAATAAGGTTGAAAAGTATTAATAACTTCTGTTTGCCTTTCTGTCCGCGCTCTAACTCCCGTAATTATTAATAGAATTTCTTGAAACTGATACATGTTATTCAAGTTCACTATTGCAAATGGAGTTAATACCTCTACTGGTTTGTGCACAGGGATTGTTCTAAAAAATTCTGTTCTATGAGAGATATCTCTATAAACCATATTTTAATGCCTTTAGTTTACACAAATCTTTCTGAAACTGAAACATGTTATTCAATGATGATTTTAAACCATAACCTTGGAATTCGAAGCGTGAAGAGAAAAGAAAATTTAATAATCTAAATTTGTAATTAATCATCGACTTTTTCTGACATTCGAGATAGCATGTACTGAATTAGACTGATGTTATCAAATTTAAACGATTCTAAAACACTCGTACGCTTTTTTAGGAACCCGAAACTTTACTAAATAGAAGTGCTCATATATACATATATATATATATATATATATATATATATATATATATATATATATATATATATAAGTCCTATATTTCATACATAGTAATATATTATGCAATATAGCAAAACAATCACATCTTTATAAGAATGATTCAAAAGAAATTTTTAAAATACTTTCATGCCTATATAATGTGATTCCTATAAAAATAAAAATGTTTTATGTGCTCTTAAATTCATTAATTTACTTATAAATATAATGTAAAAAATTTTTGAATTTAAAAATTATTTGCAAATAACTAAGATTTTACTATCTGTGTATTTTTTTTTTTTTTTTACTTCAGATAAGAAAGAAATTCTTAAAATCAAATTATTTCTCTTAAATAATAATAATAATAATAAAACTAATCCTAAAACGCTGCAACAATCATACCGATCTATTTTTTTTTTTTTTTTTTCTTTAGGACTGAGCATTATTAGGTCTCAATTTGGGATTTTTACGGTGTCATTTTTCAATGGCTGGACATTTATCGAAATGATTTTTCGATAGTTGGACATTTATCGAAGTCTAAATTTTCGAAAGCGATGTTATAATTTGGGAATAGGATTCTGCTTTTACCAGAATTTTTTTTTTTTTTTTTTTTTTTTTTTTTTGAAAGAAAAAGAAAAAAAAAAGGAAATTAATAATAATCATTATCGAAACAAACACTATCGAAAAAGTTTTTTTAATAATTTAAATTAGGAAATAAAAAGTGCGCGTGCAAAATGAAAAAAACAAGTAAAAAAATTAATTTAATGATTTAATTTTTATATAAAAAAATGATCGCATGCCATCTTAAAAAGTAGACGTAAAATTTAAAGTTTATGTGGTGCGTGTGGCATCTATAAAAATTATTTTAAGAAATAGAATAAAGAAAGCAACGATGTTGTTTGCATTTTGTTATATAGTTTGTATTTTTGAATTTTATAGAATTAATATCTACCGTATGAATAATTTCTTTTTTTTTTTTTTTTTTTTTTTTAGCTGAATAAAACTTTGGCGTAAGCCTAAAAATTGCAGGGGATTTCCTGGTAGATATTTATGAAATGAAGGAGTCCCCAGCAAGATTAATCGTCTATTACCTATATCAAATATCCCTTTACAGAATTATTGGTGATCATTGAATAAATAATTGCAATATCTTGCAACACTGACCGAAATATTCAATGAAATTTCTACTGTTAAACATTAAATTATTATCTTTGCGAGTTATGACTTTATGTATGCTTCGTTAAATAACAATTACAAAACAAAGCTACCTAAGTATTGAAGACTAGATATATTGATAAAAAAAAATATTACCGATATAAAACAAATTATTTTTAAATATTTTTAAATAAATTCAAATAACACACCCAAACTTTAAAAAAAAAAAAAAAAAAAAAAAAAAAAAATTATTTATTTAAAAAACATTAACGATATTATAAAACAAATTATTTTAAGTACTATTAAATAAATTTTAAAACACAATCAAGTTTTTCAAAAAAAGAAAGAAAAACTTAAAAAAAAAAATTCTGTATATGTTTTTCTTACATTACCATTTACTTTATTTTCTATTTATATGTGCTTGACTTTTTGTATGAATCTCTCATACTTTTTAAAAGTTTCCATTATTTTATTTAACGTTCTCTCTCTCTATATATATATATTTCGCTTTTATTAATTTAACTTTTCGTCTGAATCTCTTAT
The DNA here is from genome assembly GCA_963930645.1 of Salticus scenicus. Classification (NCBI taxonomy): domain Eukaryota; kingdom Metazoa; phylum Arthropoda; class Arachnida; order Araneae; family Salticidae; genus Salticus; species Salticus scenicus. The sequence continues at coordinate 223,012,616 of OZ005659.1, read as the reverse complement.
ATGTAGTAAGTAATATACTTTCAAGTATTTTTAAGGATAAGACAGTGAACTAGTTCTAGCATTAGTTGTTCCTTAGTTGCATTTCTTTTTGGCATAAGTATCTTTTAAATGGGGAAATATTCATCAGTATCTCATATTTGAATAAAACTTTTCTTTTATATACAGAGTGATGATAGTTAAAATTACACTACTTATATCTAAGAACAATTTTGGGTATATATAGAAACCACAAAACTATATTTTTTGCGCCACTATTGTTTTAATAATAAACTTTGCTTTAACTAATAGTCGTGATTCTGTATTCAAATAAAAACATTTTATTATAAAATAGAGTTATTTTTAGATAGAGTTAATTTTTGAAACACCAATTTCCAAAATCTAAAACTGACCTACCTAAGTAGGATGACTGTTAATTTTCCTCTAATAACAACGTAATACAAGAGAAAGGAATGGGTTTATATAACAATTTTCAATAAAACCGTTAGAGCCGTTTCTGAGATACCAAATTTTACCAAAACACAATTATTGACCAGAAAACAATAATCACAACCAAAAGGATACTTAAAAGTGAGTTAATCTGCCGAATTTGAAAAAAATCCGTACAGCCGTTTTTAAAGGAACGTGTTTGCGAGATCTGAAATTGAGCTATTTATACAGAACGTCTATCAATTTTCTGAACTAACCAACTATATCATTCGAAAGGATATCTTATAGAGTGTTTATATAGCAAACTTGAAGAAAATCGTTAGAGCCGTTTCTGAGATAGGGACTTAAGGTCCCACTTCCTGTTTCCGTTGACCCACTTCCGGTTTTCCAATTTTCACCAAAAATTTGGAAAATTCATCTGTACACCAGACATGTTTCCATTCTGAAGTTTTGTAGTTCTATCTTTATTAGTTTCGGAGATATGATAGCCAGAAGATTCCACACATACACACATACATACACACACACACACACTGACCAATTGCGAAAAACCTCTGTTTTTGGACTCAGGGGACCTTCAAACGTGTAAATCAGGTGAAATCTCGATATCGAATTTTTGGATCGAATACAATATTTCCATTACCTACGGTAGTAGGGTAATGGAAGTAAAAATTAAGTAAAAAAAAAAAATTATATGTTATGTTCTCTACACCGTAGAAGAATCAAAGAATTAGTGAGACATTAATAACGCATTTTTCTTAAAGTAATGGTTGTTAATTTAACAGTATATCGTGAACGATGATAAAGTGCAATATTAAACATATGCATTTAAAGCATGTGTATTCATTACGACTCAGCGTAACTGAAAAAACACCTAAAAATAAATTAATAATGCTTGTCAATTTAAAGATTCTACTATTTATCTTAAATTTTGCACACAGATAAATTTAGTTAGTTATTTAAGTAAGTTTAAGTAGAAATGCAGTTTTGTTTTATTAGCATCTTTTTGATTTATCTCATATTTAAAATTTTCATACATTTTCCGATTAATATCTGGATAAATATATAACTTTACTATGCGAGATCTTAATTTAATTTCTCTAAATTTAAGGATGAAGCTATAATATATTTTCGCTTTTAACTTTATTAATAATCAATTAAAAGTATGTAAGCTGTGACAGTACAAAGTTAAACAGTAAAAAATATTTTTGACTTTGTACTGTTTGACTTTGCTCTGTATCTAAAAGCAGAGTCTATCACACTATGATATTTCTGCTTCTACTGCTATTTTCTAACAACGACCACTATTCTATTTAATAATAATAATAATAGTAAAACTGATGCGAAAATACAATGAAGATTTATACAATATAATAGTAATAGCAAAAGAAAAAGAAAAAAGAAAGAAAAGAAAAGAAAAGAAAAGAAAAAGAGCGGAATTCTCTTTCTAACAGCACCACGTTCCACCGAATTACACAAAAACAACTTATTATTTAGTAATATATTTAATGTTTTTCTTTCTACCATAAATATTTCCTTTTAAATTGTCTCGTGATCTTCAGTATGCTATGTCCATACTTGCCAACATACTATTTAATATTCCGTAGTATTGTTAGCCCCGTCTTCTGTTTCACATCAGTATCTTTTTAGAGTATTTTTCTTCTTGTTTAATCAAATTGCATTTGGAGAATATTACTCTAAAAATTTACTGGTGTGAGAAAAAGGACAGGACTAACAACATTATGGAATATTAATTAGGATGTTGGCAAGTATGTATGTCATTTATGGAATTACTCTTTCTTTCACCTTCCTTCAAAGAAAATAATAATAATAATAATATTGTTTTGCACATTTATTGTCTTTTTATTGGACTCATGCCGGTATTTGTTTAAGAAAGTTCTCTACCTATAAAATCGTTCAATTAAAAAGTCGAAAATTTTATTTCATTACTACTGGTATAAGTTCTGCACCAGTATTCTATCCTTATCCTACAGAAAACCTCAGCACACCAGTAGAGACTTTTAGCATCAATGTAGGGAATTTCGAGCTGTTCAGAGGGATAAGGCAAAATATGAGTTGGTAGCACTTATGAATCCTGATTAATCATATTTGGAAATCAGTTAAATATTAGGGGGACCGGAAAATAATGTCGTTTTGAATTAATAAAATGAAACCGGAAATTTTTGTTTAACAGTGTTTACATGGTACTTTACAAATAACCATCTTATAAGTTACCTAAGAATATCTTAAATTTTATCCAGGATAAATTTCTGATGTCAGTATTTTAATTCAAAACTACATTATTTTCCGGTCCCCCTAATATTAATAAACGGAAAAAAAAGATGTAGGGCACATTTAGTTAATTTTTCCGTGTTCAAGTACTTATTAATTTACGGAATTATTTAATTTATGTAAAAATTCGATTTTATGTAGAAGGGCAATTATTTTTTTATTAACACTTTTGCGTCTGCAAGCTTTTGTCTTTTTGACAGTAAGGTCCGCTTGTAGGCGTAATTCTCCCAAGTTACAATATTTAAGAACAAAATTTTCGGTATTCACATTTATATTACAAATGGATATACACTATAATTATATTCTTAATAATCAAAGTATTTTTATCCATAGTATATTTCATTATAAAAATATGAATATTGGGTATACACTTAAGAAATAAACAACATACAAACCCCGAAAGAAACGCCCACTGGCGTAGTTACCGATTTTCAAATGACGTGAATCTACGTCAGCGGTCTTGACTCGCATGGACGCAGGATTCGTTGCGGTTTTATTCTCTTAGTTTTCCACCATTGTTTACAAGTAATAAACTTCTTAAATTAACGGAGGAATTTTATGACAAAAATTCAATTTTAAATATAACGGAGAAGACTTAATAATAATAATAATAATAATAATAATAATAACCACACATTTTGCTTAATACACATGTAGAAAATGAAACCAATTAATTTCTTAAAAAATAATATATTAAATGGTATAAACAAGTCGATATCCTACAATTAATAATTAGATCTAAAATGTAATCTTAATACAAGTTATTTAGAAATTTTTATTTGCAAGAAAATTTACTAATATCACAGGAATGGTTATTTGGTACAGAATCATTACACTATTTATGAAGAAATATTTCGTTTTAATAATTTTTAGATTAAACAAGAAAAACATTTTTTTCTAAATAATAGTATAAGTTCTGCTCTTAACTCCTATACCTGCAATATATACTAATATATTTCTTTTCAATTGAAATAATATAAAATTCCTTTTCTCATTAACAGAAACATTCATAAGAGATTCATTAATGTAGAATTCACTTTGCTTTGATAAAAAAAAATATCCATTTTAACATAAAAATATCCATCTTTCATGTAAAACTGTATATTGCTTCTTTTTCATGAAACATTCATAAATTCGTATTTCAAGTTATTTTTATCAGCTGCAATGGGAAAATTAATGCGTAGTGCAAGTTAGCCTCTAGGCTTTTGAATAGCAAATATTCTAATGATAGTTTCTTCTAATTATTGGACTCAAAGTATTGGATTCAGCATTTCTGTTTCCTTTCTGACACGCTAAATAATTCCTGTTACTAATTAGTTATGGGAATTGTATCAGTTTTACGCGACTCATTCATTTTTGCTTGTGAATGAAAATGGAATCGAAATTCATTAACTCTAATCGGAAAAGTGATTATTTAGGCAAGACGGATTTATTAAAAATGAGAAACCATTTATGTTGTATTTTTATAATATAAATGCTTTGAAGAATTTAAAAAAAAATTATTTTTAAATAATTAGCGAAAGTTAACTATTAATTAAGAACAGGGAGAAATGCGAATATAAAAAATTCTCAGTATACGCTTAAGCAAAATTTAGTAATTATCTACTTTCTACCTTTTATTTCAAATTTACTTTTAAGTTTTCTAAGACATGTTTTATATAGCATTGACAATATTAAAAATGAATTTTTTAATTCAAATTTACATTTGCGGAAAATTTAAATCTGGATCTATCAAGTTCTCTGTTTTGTATCCGCATGACATTTTTTCTATCTACTTCTTTATTTAATCGAAAAATAATCTAATGATGCCAGTTTATTTGTTTTCTTACTATATTTGATTCTACGTTTCCTTAACCATGTTTTTTTTTTTTTTTTTTTTTTTTTTTTTAATATATTATATGCTAACATTTGGTTACGGCTGTAATTTTTTTACATTATTTCTCAAGCCTATTAACTGCTATGTCAATATTTTCGTTTTCTCAAGTTCATTGTCAAACATGTCCAGTAGCATCCGCCTGTTTTGGGCACCACATATCTTGGAGGGTATTCTCCTTATCTAATCGTTATCCATAGCTGCCAATATTTTAATTTATTCCGGAATAATTTTATCCCCGCCTCTATTTCGTACCACTTATTTTTTAAAGTAATTTTTTCTTATTTTATGGGAGTTATGTATTGAAGAAAATTTTTCTACAAATAAAGTGGTGCGAATTAAAGGCGGGACTAAAAGTACTCCGGAATAAATTTAAATATTGGCAGCTATGGTTATAATATGCTTGGGAAAATTTCATTACAATGAAGTGGTTTGAAAAAAGGGCGGGTACAAGCAGTGCTCTGTAAAAAAAAAAAAAAAAAAAAAAAAAAAAAAAAAAATGTTGGAATGTCGTTTATAATTAGGATTTACCATTTGTAATTTCCCAATCCCATACAATATATTCCCAAATTTATAGAAATAATTGTAATAAAAATATGTGCAAACAATAAATTTACTCAATAATTATTTTTTTCTGCAAGTTCTTATCAATCTCTTCTTACACTTTTTTGTTATCTTTTTTAGGTTTACGTGAGTAATGTAGTTTTATTCTGACTTAAAAAGGTAAGAATTATTTATACATTATACGTTTATTTTTTATAGAAAACATGCATTTTATTTGCATTTATGCGTATGTGTGTGTAGTAGGACTGGGCGATGTAGCGAATCTATAAATCGATTTATCTTCCATCTAATATCGCAATATAGAGATAAATCGATTTAACACTGATTTAGAAAATACCTCCTGCCTATCCCCTCCTACATATACAAGTCTTTTAATCAATAGTATACTGACCGAAAAGTGGCGCTGCTATTATTCATTTTCTACAATTTCCCATATGGGTATAACTCAGCATCTATTGCTTAAAATTATGTCAAACTAAATATGAAAAATCTTTATTAAGAAAAGTTATGTTAATTAAACATTTCTGAATGATTAACACTAGAGGCGCTGTTATAAATATTGATATTAAAGAGAGTTTTTGATGGCCTGTTGCACAGCAGTTTTTGCAGTGTGCGTTGCCGCATTGTTTGCAGCACTTGTGCCTACTTTATTCACTTGGCGAAAAGTCGTGTTTTATTTCGACTTGAAACAAGTGTTGCTAGTTTTTTGCATTTTATGGTGTTTATTTAAAGTTTTTAACGAATTACTTTTCAACCCTCGTCCTCTGATACACTTTTATTATCGTTAGTTTTTATAGAATCCCCCCCCCCACCTTTTTTTTAAAATCTGTTTAGCTTTTTTTTTTTTGTGTGTGTGTTTCTGATATATGGTGGAATATTGAACTTTGTATTTTGATTTATAAAATTTGTCTTTTACCACAGTCAGTTAATAAAATTTCTGCTTTCTTAAAAAAAAAAAAAAAAATTAAATTCTTTTCAAGTCGATTGATAAATTCTTCGCGATATTTTTGAAACAACTGCGGAATTAAGAAATAATTTAGCAAACAATTTTTTAAAGCTGATTCCCAAATATTTTATCATTTTACTAAAAACTAACAAATTTTCTGCGCTTTTGTGTCATATTGCTGAAATGCGTTATATTCTGGCGGTCAAAATCCAATTTGCCTATAAGTAAACCACACATCATTCTGGGAAAAAAAAAAGAAAAAAAAATCAAGTCCAATTCATTCGTTAGATGAAACAGATAGCAAAGTTTGAAAAAATAACTTAATTTTAAACGACGGAAAAATTTTGAAAACTCATCGGATTTTTCCAATTCCAAAACAAATGTAATCTGTAAATCGATATTACATCGTCTAACATCGTTAATTCGAAATTTCGTAGTTGATATTATCTTTAAATCGGATCGTCGATTTTAGCTATAAATCGATTTTTGCATTATATCGATGTAACGCTCAATCCTAAATAATACTGCAGGGAAGTGTTAGATTTGGCGGTGGGGGTCGATGGTCTTTGCTGGATCTCTAGTGATCGGCACACCGATCTCCATATCATTCGAAATGGAGCTTTGACTGGTCGACGATATACGAATGAGGTTCTCAGACCTATTGCCTGAAGCCGGTTTAGAACAGTCCTAGTGTGTATTGGGAGGGCTAATGAAGCAATAAAAATCATAATGCGAAAGAAAAGGCCAAAGATATATATAATAGCTAAAATTCCTTAAAAAAAAAAAAAAGGCTTTGCCACCTTTTTTTTTTTCTAAATATAGAAATCAGTTTGTCAATATTAAGTACAAGCATATATATTTCAAATAATTTCTATATATACACAAGTTTTTTATATATTTATCGCTCGGGTAAATCTTCTCTCTCACAAAAAATATCAGAAATGTCACTTTATGAATAATAATACATACTGTACACTTTTAAATAGGTAGTTCAAGTCTGCAAGTAAAAGTTATTGGCATCTAAAAAAACAAAGAAATTGTAACAAACTCATTGTGTTATATTTTAAAGTTAAATATGGAACATTTAAAATTGGAAATGATTATTCACATTATGCAAAAAATTTCAGGAAAATTACCTTTGTTCGTAAACGTTCATACACTAAAAGCAAGACTGTAGATATAACTTTTTCCTGTTCTATCATTTTCATTAATCAGTATGCATTTTATTAAAAGGAAAAAAAAAAAAAAAAAAAAAAAAAAGAAAGAAAGAAAGAAAGAAAATTTGCCAATATTCAGCAATTTGCTTTCAGGAAAATTATTTTATCTTCACAAAATAATTTTGGAATACTGTTGGCATACGATTGTTAAAAAAAAAAAAAAAAAAATTAAAGATCAACGTCATATTTTTACCTGATTTATTTTTTTTTACCTATTGCAGATATATTTTAAAACATTTAACACATGATATATATATATATGTGTGTTAATCATACTATACAAGTATTCTGTAATAATATTTTTATGATTTATCAATTGAAAACTATTTGTAGTATTTTTAATTCAAAATTAAAATAAGATATAGGAATTGAAATTCATCTTCAGCTTTATAAATCTCTTTATCTTTTTTAATAGATGTAATTCAGCAAATACCTTTTATTTCAAAAAGACGCAATTATAATGCCTTAATTATCATTAAGGCATTATAAGATGTTTCTATATAATATCAAAATAAATGTAAAACATTCACTCTAATTTTTTTTTCTTTTTTCAAGAAAGTCTAAATTAAATAATGAAACGTAACTTCCTATTTTAAATTTCTGATATTTACTTAAATTAATACTTCATAATAAGCTATACTTCTGCTAAAAAATATGCGACACATATTTTTTAGCGACACGAAAAACATAGATGTCAACTTTCATGAATTTTGCATACTCCCTATTTTTGTAGAAAAACAATTTCTTTAATTCAAAATAATTTTTTTGAGTTAACTAATCCAATTAAAAGTATTTTAACATAAGGAAATTTGAAAAGTGCAATAGTTGGCAATTATACAAATGTTTCAAGTTTCTTTATTAATATTTTTATAAATTTTAATATTGCTAAACAAAAAAGTTTTATCTTGCCCATAAATTTTAATTTGAAGAATTCTTAATTCATAATTTCGCATTTCTTCACAGAAACCTACTTTGATTAGACAAAATGAATCGTGTAATGGTATGCACTGTTTATTTAAAACGTTAAATCCATAATTAGCAATACTTCTGTCGAAAAAATACCCGAGATGTTTTCTAAAAGATGTTTTCTGGAGATTCATATTCATAACATTTTGTTTTTACACATAAATTTAAAGTTTGGAGAATTCTTAATTCAAGTCTTCATATTCTTTACATACTTGAAACATTCTGATTAATATTCCCTGGGATCGTTTGTATCCATCCACAACACATTTTTTGTAGCGTAATTTTCTCCAAATGTAATTATGATAAAAAAAGAAAAAAAAAAAACTCTCTCTCTCTCTCTCTCTAAAAAAAAAAAAAAAAAAGAAAGAAAAAAAAAAGAAAGAAAGAAAATAGTGAAAAGAAAAATGGATCCTAACAATGTGCTACAGAATCATAGCTGCCAATATTTTAATTTATTCCGGAGTATTTTTACCTCCGCCTTTATTTCGCAGCACTTTATTTTTCGAATATTTTTCTCCAATATATAACTATGATAAAATACGAAAACTTTACTCTTTAAAAAAAAGTGGTATGGATTAGAGGAGGAGCTAAAAGTACTCCGGAATAAATTAAAATATTGACAGCTATGCAGAATATTAATTAGTATGTTGGTAGGTATTATTCCTTCTTTATCAGAAGCACAGAGATGCATACTTGCCAACATACAAATTAATATTCCGTAGTATATTGTTAGCCCCGCCTTCTTTTTCACACCATTTTTTTAAGAGTATTTTTCTTCTTATTTAATCGTAATTGCATTTTAAGAATATTACTCAAAATATTTACTGGTGTGGAAAAAAAGGCGGGACTAACAACACTATTGAATATTAATTAGGATGTTGGCAAGTATGGATATGTCTCCGCTCTTTTTTCAGGACACTTTCAAGAATGAGAAATTCCCAATTTTGTTACCACTATTTTTATACCATAATTTCTCTCCTATTTAATCACGACACATTCCTATAAAAATACGGTAAAGGTTTGTGCATAAGAATAATAGTAGCAGAGTTGCCTACTTTTGTAATTTATTCCGGAGCATCGTTAGCACCGCCCTTTTCTTTCATCATATATTTTTTAGTATAATTTTCATGAATATGTAACTACGACTGAATAAGAAGAAATTAACTTTAAAAATATAGTGGTATCAAAAGCAGGCGAAATTAACAATTCTCCAGAATAAATTATAAAAGTGGTAACTCTGGTTCAGGTGGCAGCAATAAAGTAAGAAATTTTTCATGTCTGGAAGTGTCTTGAAAAGAAGGCGGAGACTTCGAGCTCTAGTTTGAAACCATACTTGCCAACATGCTAATTAATATTCCGTAGTGTTTTTAGTCCCACCCTTTTTTTCACAACAGTACATTTTTAGAGTAATATTCTCTCATAGCTGCCAAGTTTTTAATTTATTCCGGAATGTTGTTAGCCCCGCCCTTTTTTCACACCGTACTATTTGTGGACAAAATTTCTTCAATGTATAACTACGATTAAATATGAAGAAAATTACTCTAAAAAGAATATGGGGGGGGGGGGAAGAATGGGGCTAGAAACATTCCGTAATAAATTTAAAAACATGACAGCTATGTTCTCTAAACACAATTACGATTAAATCAGAAGAAAAATACTCTAAAAAGATACTGGTGTGAAATAGAAAGTGGGACTAACAATACTACGGAATATTAATTAGTATGTGTGCATGTATGGTTTGAAGTGCACTTTTTCATGTAAATCATGAACTCCTATAAAACTATGAATAAAACAATCGGTGCTAATTATTGTGCCTAACTACATGAAACACGATTACTCGAAATTCAGTTGAAACAAACTTTAAAAGAATGCTATTCACAGAAAATTTAAAATTGGCTTTGAAATACGACTGTTTTTGTAAAGAGTTAAAAGTTCGTAAAAGTAATACATCTTTTCATTATAACTCTTCATATTTTCTCATTCATTCGAATAAATATTCTATAATTAGCAATATCTTTTAAAGATAAACATCTGAGAATAATTCATAAGATGAAAAAGAAGTTTTATCGAAAATCAGGTCTTTTTAAATTTCGTTTGTATGGAAGAGTTTTATTGATTTTATAATCACAATTAAAGAAAAGCTATATACCTTTTACTTCTTTTAGATTCCGTTTAAGTTTTACGTCCTAAGATGAAATTTATAGCTTTGATGTAAGAAAAAAGGTATTCAGTCAAGGAAAAGAAACTTTTAGCGTAGATTTATTTCATGTAGAATTCAAAATTAAAATCTGCTGAAAATTAATAACTGATTTAGAAATAAACAGTTTAAACTGTTTATCATTAATTGCAGTTTCTTCAAGTACGTAAATTTCATAACTTTTTTGATAAATGTAGCATTAAAATGTTAAACTATTAATTTACATTTTACGATGGTTTATTATCATTTATATCGATTATTAATAAAAGCGTAATATGGCCATGGATTGAGATGTAGCTTTTAAAATCGCCTTTTCTTTTTATTCATAAGACATGATATACAGCTAAGTTTAGTAAAAACATGAATTCTAATTTAAATTTTATTATTATTTTTTTTTCAATTAAAACTTATTTTTCTGTTTCACAATGTCACTATTTGTTATTAGTAAAACTGAAAATAATTAGAATGCTTATAGCTTTGAAAAATATTGTTATCATCTTTTATAAGATATCTGTTCTGAAGATCATTAAATAAGTAACGATTTTAAATTGATGTATCTCTATTAGTGTTTTTTTTTTTTTTTTTTTTTTTTTTTTTTTATCGCAATTAGTCTCATTATGTCATTTTGTATTATTATTAATAGATTTCGTATATCATTATTGGTAGCGGTGATTTATTTTACTCATTGATTCCGTTATCATTATGTTATGTCGTTAAGAATAAATTACAGGCCTTGCAGCGATTCTAAAATTTTACTTGCCTTTTATTATATTTTCACCACTATCGTCAAAGAAAACAAATCCTTGAATGTGAGTTTGAGGAGCATAGTTTCGAAGCACATAGGGCCAAAGCTCCGTATTTTCAGATGACAGATGGTGAGAACAGGTGATATTCATATTGGGTTTATGATGCCCCGAAATGTAAATAATTATTGTAAAAGAAAGCTTTTTAAAAATATAGAATCTGAGAATCTGTACTAAGATGGAACATACGAGAATATCGGTAACGTATTTCAGAATTGATTTATTTTTAATCTGAAGTGAATACAAAACAAAAAATGTTCAAATTCAAGTCCAATGTTTTAAACATTTTTATCTAGCTCAAGAAGCATATGTCTTGAAAATATATTTGTCAGATATAGACGTAATTTGTCAATATTTATTTAAAGAAACATCTATTTAAAGGGGTATTCTATTCTAGATTTTTTTTTAAATTAATTTTATTTTTGTACGCGTAAAGTGATTTAATAAAACCGGATTAAAATTGTCGATTAATAAAATGTAAGTATAAAGTACCATATTTTGACTTAGACTGATGCGGCTGCCAGAAACTTTTGCTCAAAACTTTAAACACGTTTTTCTCAAAACTACATTTTGCGACACGGTTCCACGTTTGCATCAAAATATTTTTTTTATTATTTGGGAAAAAAAAAAAAAAAAAAAAGAAGAAGAAGAAGAAGAAGAAGAAAGAGAGAAAATAAAATAAAAACAGGGGTGTTTGTGCAGTGCCTGATTAAGGGGGAAGCTCGCTCGTCACACATTATTTATACTTACACCGTTATTTTTTAACAAATACTTTCCTCCTATAATAAACAGAAAATTTTCATTAAAAATTATTTTAAAAAAATTCTGGTGTCTAATAACGGTGAGTAAATTGGATTATTTTACACCGTTCATTTTTTATAAAAAATATTTCCTCGTCAAAGCGTGGAATTTCTATGACATGAATTAAAAAATAATTGTAAAAATATTCCGGTAAGAGCGAGCTTCCCCTTAATCAGGCTCTGTGTTTGTGTCTCGATTTTTTTTAACCAGGATTTTTGAACAGCGATATTAATGATAGTTTTCTAGTAAACTAGAATTAAAATTTCGATTTGTAATTACTGGTGGAAAAGGAAATAAAAAACCCGGAATGCAAACACCCCTGGAAAAAGAAACTTGCAGGGAAAAAAATTGTTGAAAAATTCCGCTCCCGTTATTTATACATTTCGTTTCAAATGACCAGAATATCTGCAATCCTGTCATTCAAACATCCCATGATTTTTAACCCTCCCCCTCCCACTGTACCAGTTTCTATTATTATTATTTTTTTTAATTGGAATGTTCTTGTATATTTTTAAAATGTCAACAAATATCTTGTAAATAAATAAATAAATAAATAAATAAAAATAGTAAATGTAGATAAATAAATATAAATAATCAGATATATCACACCTAGAATATTTATAATTTATTCCAAAGTAGTGGTAGCCCCGCCTTTTTTTCACATGAGTAGGATTATAGAGAAATTTCTTCCACAATGTAATTACGGTGAAATAAGAAAAAAATGCCGTTAAAATAAACTGGTGTGGAAAAGGGTTGAGCTAACAGTACTCCGGAATAAATTATAAATGTTACCTGGTATGGATTTACATACATGGTTGCCAACATTTTAATTTATTCTGGAGCATTTTTAGCCATGCCTGAATTTTCTACCACTTCATTTATAGAAACATTTTTCCAATATATAACTACGATAAAATAAGAAAAATTTACTCTTAAAATAAAAGTGGTATGGAATAAAGGCGGGGCTAAAAATGAACACCCACTTATAACTGAAATTATTCAAAATTTTTTGGGACAAATATTGTATTATTGATTCTACTGTGTTTATTGTGCTTTATTTAAATTACTATTTCATAATTAACAACACTTCTCGCTGTAAAATTTCCATGATGTATTTTTTAAAACGTGAAACGAATCTTTATTAAAAATTTTCAAATTTAATGAATTTTACACTGCTGGTTTTCTTTTGCCTTTAAAATTAAAATGTGAAGAATTCTTAATTGAAATTTTTATGTGCTTTGTCAGAAACACGATTTTTTATGTAAATCCCAATCCGCTATTATGACGTGATGAAAACAATTAGTGCTAATTATGCTGTCTGACTACTTAAGACAGGCCTACCGGATATTTAGCTGAAACAAAACTGGGAAGAATTCTATTCAAAGAAAATTTAAAATTGGCATTTAAATGCAACTCCTTTTTTAAAAAGTTAAAAGCTCGTGAAGTAATGCATCTTTTCATTTTAACTCTTCATATTTTCTGATTCATTGGAATAAATACTCTATAATTAGCAATATCTTTTAAAGAGAGAGACATGAAAATAATTCTCATGAAATAAGAAAAAGAAGTTTTATCGAAAATTCTTTATTTTTTAATTTTGTTTGAATGAAAAAGTTTTATTGATTTTATAATCACAATTAAAGAACGTATATTTTTGTATTTCTTACGATGTTGCATTACGTTGAAGTTTATTTTCCTATCATGAAATTCGTATTTTTAATGCAAGATAAAGGTTATTCTATCAAAGAAAAATGACTTTTATATGAGATTTATTTCATGTAGAATTTGAAATTACAGTCTGCTGAAAATTAAAAATTGATTTAGAAATAAGTAGCTAAAATTGTTATTAATAATTGCAATTTGCAAGTACCAAAACCACATAACATTTTAGATGAACTTAGTATGAAATGTTAAATTAAGCTGAAATCATTTATCACCGTTATTTTTAAATATATCATGGTTAATTTCTAAGATTAAATAAATTGAAATTTCTTGTAGAAAATTTCTAGTATAAAATATTAATATTAAACTTTTAATATTGTTTTTTACTCATAAACATAATATACATCAAATTGTAACAATAATATCGATTCTAATTCTAGCAAAAATTATATTTTTCTTTCAAATTAAGTTTATTTTTTTCTGTTTAACAATTGGTATTACTTTTTAATAGTAAAATAAAAAAAAATAAAAAAAATAAAATAAATTTTTAACAATAATAATAATAATAATAATAAAATAATAATAATAATAATAGAATTTATTATAAAGTACTTTTTTACAAAGATCTTTATATGTGTCAATATTTTTAATATGTTCCAGAGTACTCGCCTTTTTTTCGCACCTCTTTTTTGTACAATAATTTCCTCCAATATGTAATTATATTTAAATAATAATATCTTCCAAAAAAGTGATTTGAAGAAAATGTGGGTGCAAACTATGTTAAGGAATACGCTAAAAATTTTGTCACTTATATATAAGTAATGGTTTTATTATCTGCTTGAAACAGAACCAGATTTACTTTTGGATTAATTTAGCATTATTAGCGTTATTATAGCAAAATTAGTCTTATTATCGAAACGTCAATAGAGGCCTTCCATTTGAGACTCAAAAAGGTTTTGAGTTCTGTCTGCGTGTCTGTCTGTACCGAAATAGCGGCGGCAAAAATCACCTGATTGACTTGAAAATTGGTACACATTTTTATTCGCCAAACTGATTTAGCTGTATATTTTTGGATGGACATTTTACTTATGTTTCGTGTACAGGGACACACCAAAGTATTTCTTATCAGTACTCCCTAAGGACAGAATTTTATTTAAACGGTTTTTAACGTGGTCGTACTGCATTCAGCACAATACATTTACGACACATTATTGAGATACATAAAAGCATGGGATTAACACAAGGTTATGAGTTAGAGAGAAATATATATATATACACACATGTGTAAATAGATAAATAATGAAAGATAAGATTCAATGGGGTTGTTGAGGGTGCACTACTCCCCCCCCCCCAATCCCTTCCTCAGAAACACGTATTTGTTTATGTAGCCAGCTAATCATATGTATTCTGTGCTTAGTAACGATAATTGCTAAAAGAACGTTGAGGTTCCTGATCTGTATATCCACTAATTATATAATTCTTAATATTATTTTTAAAATCATTATAATAGGTTATTATTAGAGAGGTATATGATTATAGAGGTATAAATTATTATTTTATTCATTCATGAAGCTATGACCATTCTACATTCTTAAATATAAAATTCAACATTTACCCCCGAAATGGTGTCAAACACTCTCACTTTAGCTCTCACTAGAGATGGGCGTTATTTCATGTAATATAATAAGTAATACTGTTATTGCATAAGAACCCATTCACATCGTAATATATTATTGAAAAATTAATATTAAATAAATAATACTTTAATTTTATCATTCTGCACACAAAAAATGAGAGAGTCATATCTCTGGGAATGTGCCAACAAAACACAGACAGAAATTGAATTATTCGTTAGGAAGCAGTGAAATATTTTCACCAGCTGTCATGTAACGAGTTAAATAAACAATATTTAACCATTTCGTTGGTTCCATATCAGTCAAATAATTTTTCGAAATAAGTAATTGCTTTGATTATTTAACATCTTTCTAATATTTTGTTGTAAGTATTATTCTAAACCAATCGTATTTTAAACCGGTGTATTGGCTTAGTTTAAATATCTGTATAGTCTGCCAGTGAAAGTAGATTGCATATTAGTAGAATATTCTTTTGAAATAGGTGATAGCTTTGATTATTTTACATCTTTCTAATATTTTATTTAAAAGTATTGTTCTAGACTGAATGTTGATATATAGTATTCTGATATAGTATATTAGTTTAATTTAAATATTAGTATAGGCTATGTCCATGATGCGTAATGTCGAAAACACTCGATACTACAGTTTAACGAAATAATATTTTCATGAAGCTAATTTAAACAGCCATTATGAGATAGGTTAGAGGTGATTAATTGATGTTAATTATTGTATCACAGGGATGGGGAATG
This sequence comes from Salticus scenicus, assembly GCA_963930645.1. Classification (NCBI taxonomy): domain Eukaryota; kingdom Metazoa; phylum Arthropoda; class Arachnida; order Araneae; family Salticidae; genus Salticus; species Salticus scenicus. Next base: position 222,996,486 of record OZ005659.1, on the reverse strand, counting down.
GCAGTGGAATCGGAATGCACGCGCTAGGTTTACGCGCGTATTGGTAAGTTAGGAAGACGATGGAAGGCATGTGTGGAGTGGGAGAGGGGAAGAATGAAGAGTGTTTATATTTGAAATCGCATATAGCAGCTGAAATTGAAAAGAGCACTTAGTTATTTATTGCTGTTTTCTCAAGAATATTGTTTGAGTTTAATCAAGAATAATTTGATAAGAAAATTGAATAGTTATTTATTTATTTTATTTATTTATTTATTTTATTTATTTAATTTGATTTTTTTCATGTGAATATTTTTATTGATTTAAAATGAATAAATTTGTTAAGATATTAAGGATAGTAAATATATTATGATCGTATGTTAAAATTAAGTGTGTGAGAAAATAAATCATTTTATTCAATAAGTTTTTGTAAGCAAAATTTATATTTTAAAGAAGTGTTTCTAATTTTAGAAAACTTATTCAAAGTGACTGTTTTCTAAGTATGATTGAAAAATATTAATTTCCTTGTCAATCTGGAATGTTCAAGTTCTTCGGAAAAACGAAAGAGACAATTACAGGGATGGAACACGGGCGCAGAATTCATACCGGAATCTGTTTAAGAAATTTCTCCACCTATAATATCGTTGATTCAGGAGGTAGAAAATTTTCTTATATTGATAGTGGTATGAATTCTGCGCCCGTGTTCCATCCCTGCAATTACTCCGTAGTATAACATTTGGGATGGCTTAAAGATATTTTTTAAAGATTTGTTATTATTATTTAATTATTTCTCAATTATATGGCTTATAATATGAGGATTCTTTTTTATAGAAAACGGCACTCGTGCACGTGTTACTTGATATTGTTTGAAACATTCTATTTTCGTGTTTAAATGAATTGATTTAACAGAATCTTATGCTTACATGATTGGAACAAGCGTTTGTTTAAAACTTTGACTCTATTACTATTTCATATCAGCGTATTTTTTTTTTTTCATTTTTTCATTCTTTTTTTTTTTTTTAATTGCAGAAATTCTAATGTTAAATAAAGTGAAGATTACTCTTCGAAAGCATTGGAACTCAAAAACATGAATCGCATTCACTATGCAGGACACGTGTATATATTGTACTATATCCCAAAAAGATTAGAAACACACTAGCCGTATATAAACTAAAGAGTAATATGTTATAAAAATAATATGTTACAAGAACCTAGTATTAAAGGTAGTATGGAACGATGTAACCTATTACTGAAAAGTAACTGTTTATCTCATCTCTAGCTCTCACTAATATTATTAGAAATTTGATGTAAAGTTTCATCATTTTAATAGTAAGTTGCCACTAAAACTGTGAACGTTAGATCCAAAGTTTTTAAAATTTTAGTTGGACCTAAATTAGCCCGGATTAGCGTTCACATGTATACATATCTATCTATCTATCTATCTATCTCTGTACATTTTTACACATTTAAAATATATACAGTGTGTCCCATAAGTCTGTAGACTTTTTAAAAATTCATAACTAATGAAGGAATTGATAGAATCGAATGCGGTTTGCAAAAAAATCATTCTCGTGAAGGGGGATTTTTTTTCGGAAGAGGAAAAATAATAATTAATCTCTTTGTCGATAGAGGGCACTGTGTGTGACCAGATCACACATTTTCATGAAAAACTGTACTTATTCTCATTCAAATGTTTACAGGCATATAAGTCCTATTCTATGTGTCCATCGTCACCACAATTTACAGTTTGCAAACGAGTTATAACACTGCTAACTGCAGCTTCAGTCGGAGGTTCTTACCTCAGAGAAAACATCTTCACCAATAATTATTTATCCACCAAGTGAGTATCGCAATTAAAACTTCATGTATGCACGAGTAGGAGGCATCATAAGAAATTAACTGTTCTAATCGCAAAATTGTGCAATTTATAGGACTTCATTTGCATAATTCTCTTTCACATCCATGCAAAAAGTTATCTATTTTTCTAACTATCGTCGACAAAATCTAACTAATTCCCCCTCACGAGAATGATTTTTTCGCAAACCGCGTTCAATTCTATCTTTTCATTCAAAAATAAATTTTCAAAACGTCTACATACTTATGGGATACCCGGTACATAATATATATATATATATATATATATATATATATATATATATATTGGTGAAACGTTAAATTTTAATTTTAACAATATCGTGTTTCAGAAACGTGCCAAATGGAAAGTAATATCACAAACATATTATAAAAAATTTCAATCATAAATAAACGTCTATCTGATCAATAACAATAGCCATATATTAATAAATAATCATGTAATTATATTTTTTAAAAGCAGCGATAAACGTTAAATTTCCAAGAAACTATTTGACTTAACAATTCTTCTTAGATAACTCATTAAATTTGTCAGTAATTTCTGTGACTTCTAAGAAAATATTTATTAGTTCAATATTTAGATAGTAGCTGCGGGTAAACTTAGAATATTTTAATGATGTTGGCTGGAAATTATAACCGCCGATGTTTCTAAGAAAACTTTTATATTTAATTTATATATGACAATTAAAATAAACTTTAAGGTCTAAAATGAAAGTTCATTTATAAGAATTTTAATTTGTTTACAAAATAAATTTATTGATTCATATTTTATAATATTATTACCCAATATTTTCGTTGGAATTTTCTTTGAATTTAAATGGTAAATTACTTTATACTTTGTTTCTTATGAAAAAAAAAAAAAAAAAAAAAAAAATCAATATTAATTAATTTCTATACCATAATCGATAAATGTAGCACAACTATTACATTGTGCTGAATGCAGTATAAAGAAATTAAAATCTATTTAAAACCTGCAAACCTGGTCTAAATTTACAAAAGCGTAAAAAAAAAAAAAAAAAACATTAATAGCTTAAAATGTGAAGTTGTGGTCTTTAGCAACGGTTACTGTATTCTTTTCTTAAAATTTCTTTTAAAAGTTTTAGATAAATTTTAATTTAATACTTCTTTAACTTGCTATCAAAGGGAAAAACATCCTGACATCCTTAAGGTGAAATGCAGCAAATGATGACGAAGCAAAATGTCTGAACGAAAGCATGAGTATTGTTGTACTAATAAAATTTTATTTGTTTTATCTTTGCCTATTTTTAACCGATTTTCTCTTATACTAGCAAAGCGCTGGTTAGGGAACGAACCGAAAATGCATTGCGGGAAAAATTTCAAAATCAAACTCGAAATGTACAAAACTCGGCCTGATGCTGCCTGCGTGCCAATAGATCAAAGTTTGTTAACGAAAACATTTTTTAATTCATGAAATTAATGAAGGTAGTGAATCAACGAAGGCTTTTCTCACTTCGCTGGTCACTATATTTAAAGGAAACTCTTCTTTTCTACATCGCTTTACAAACAAAAATAAAATTTAAAGAAATCATGAAATTGCTTTAAAGCCCGCTTTGGTTCTATTATTCTCAGATATTAAATAAAGATAGTGGTGGCAAAGTAAATACGAAATTATTGTCCTTGTACCATAAATGTTTGATTAACTTTTTTTTTTTCTTTTTAATAAAAATTATTTATAGATAATAAACATAAAAAAATAAATCAGCATTTTAAGAAAAGAAAAGTTGAAGCTTTTTTTTTCTTAAATTAGATTATTTTATCTGTTATGTCTGTATAATGTTATTTTTATTTTATTTTTATTAACCCATAAAAGTTTTAAAACATATATTTGCAACTATCGATTTATTTCATAAAATTTCTTAAAAATTTAGAAATATTTTGAAGGTGAATAAAATTTCTCCCTGTACTATCTGCCAAAAAATATAGAAATAAGATTTCTAAAATGGTACAATATTTCTTCTGTTTAAAAATTGCTTGGTTGTCAAATAAAACGCCTTTATTTTTGACAGCATGTGAAAACCTTCTATTGTCAATTTTAAGGCTTTATTTTCAAAAAGTTTATTGACGTATTGACAGATGGTTCATTTTCAAAAAGTAGAATTTTTTTATACTTGTGGGGTATTATTTATATTTTTGTGAATAGCTTAAATTTTAGAAAAAAAAAAAAAAACTTGACTATAAAAACCTTCTTTTATTTTTATTTATAGATGCAAATTTCTATTATTATTTAATTTTAATTATCATTTTATTTTTAAAAACTTTATATTCAAATAATGTGGAACACACACATTACAAAACAGTTTTCCACAAATTTTCATTCATTAAATCTAAAATAATATTTCAACAAGAATGGAAAATCCTACAGTTCGCGTTGATCATTAACACTTTCCAATTTTATGTACTCTTTACCTAGGTTAACCTTCAGTATACTTTGTCTATGTGATCACACAACGGATAGACAAAAAGACAGACAGGTTGACTAACTAAATTTATAATCACTCATAAACATTGTTAAAAAGACTAAAACGCTTAAGAAAATGCAAAATGCAATTCCAGCAATATCCGGTTATAGACCTTAATGCATGCAAATACTTTAGCGCGCCACTGTACATTCTAATGCTAATCATATTTTAGTCTATAGAAAACTTTTTTTGTGCATATGAACACTTAACATTGGTTTTATTATGATTTGTGGAACCTAATGTTATTAAAATATGGTTTATAGAAATATTTCTCATAGTATGCCATGCTTTGAAATTCATTCGGTTGTCTCTGTACACAAATCAGTGGTGGTACTGATTCCATTTTTTATAAGTAACATACCACAGTGAAAATGAATGACATACATTAGTTTAAAAAATTACCATAAAAAATTACGAGAATTAGAGAGCGGACAGACAGAGCAGCTAATCGAAATTAAAATAACTCTTAATGATTGTTATAATGTGTTAAAAATGCTTGATATAATCGAAAATGCAATTCCAATAAATTCTAGTCATAGCCCTTAATATATCTTAATATTTTTGTAATTTCATGTAAATCTTAATTCTAATTATACTGTACTCTATAGATAACATTTTTTGTACACATGAGCAATTTAAATGAATTTTCTTACGGTTTGGGCAAAATAATGGCACTAAAATATGGTTAATAAGAATACCTTTCATACAATGCAACACTTTGGAATTCTTTCGGGTTTCCCTGTATACAAGCCAGTGGTGTTATTTATTCCATTTTTTATAGGGAACATCCTATAGTGAAATCGAATAACATATATCAGTTTCAAGAAAGTTCATGTTTACGTTAGTTACAGCGCAGACATACTGTCGGACAAATATACTCTATAACAAAAAAAGTGACGCACCAAGAAGGAGTAATGCAAACTGGACACAAATTGACATACATACAGGTCTTTATGGAATCAAGCAACAATTCATCATTATCGTTGATCCTACGTGCAACTGGTACTTCAGTGACTTCAAATACCCGTAATAGGCGGCTCAGTGAAATGAGGTTGAGCTCATTTCTCGGATCTCTCTTCCACTGAGGACGTTTGGAGCACCATAAAAAGGGTCCTACAACCAGCTCGGGATTTTACCAATCTAACGCAACAATTGTACAGAATTTAGCACGATATTTCATAGAAGCACGTCTGCCAACTCTATTAATTAATACCAAGACGAATAACGGCGTACATAAGGGCCAGAAGTGGACCAGTGCGTTATAGACTTGTTTACTTTGTGAGGCCCTTTCTCTTGATTAAATCATTCAAATTTTCTGAAACTGTAATCAATTGTTTTTCTCCATATGTACATCACATCTACCAATTTTTGTCCCATTCGGACCACCCATTCCACCCCAATTTTTGTCCCCACATCTTCTTGGTGCGTCGTTTTTTTTTTTTTTTTTTTTTTTTGCTATAGAGTGTAGATAGACAGACAAATCGAAGTAATGAACACTTTTCAACTTTGTTGAAAAGTGTTGAAAAGAAAGGAATCTTGTTAAAATTCTGAAGGCTTTAAAAAGAATATATATGTGTAACTATGCAGATATTAATTTTTTTCGAATATATGACATATATTTTTTTCAAATGCACTTTTTTTTTAAGTATCTGGACTTCAATTTTAATTGCAAAATCAACGAGCATAGATATGCACAAAATATTTCACATATTGAGTAAAAGGTACAGAAATTTACGAAGTAGATTCAAATTTTTAAAGGACTAGTCGTCCATTTTCCATTTTCCAAATTTAAATTTTTATACATCCTCCATACAAAAAAACTTTAAATTAGTAAAATCTAACAAATAATCTAATAAATGTATGTATAACACGGAATGTCCTTGAAATATGTTTAAATAAAATTGTTGATTTATTATCCATGAATTAAAGATTGATGATTTATTTATGTTATTGCCATTTTCATTCGACACCATTTTATAAATCCACAAACTTGATCTTCTGATAACCTTTGTTATTTTTATTTATTTATTTATTTATTTTAACGGTACTACTTATGTCCAGTCATTCCACAATGTTTGACCTAATCTTTTTTTTTTTTTTTTTTTTTTAATCTTGCCATATTTTGAAGGCATTTATTGATACAATACTTAATTTTTTTTTTACACCATTTTATTATTTATTCATTTATTTATTTTTGAGATACATTTACCTCCTTAGATATTTCTTTGTATGGATATCATATACAAATAAATTTTGTAATTCACGAAATTGAATCATGAAAATTTTTAGTTGTTTTTACAAGTTTTGCTCATACAGGCTGTTCGCACATTTTTTAGACGATTTTATTTCGCAGTAAGAAAAAATCGTTTGCATGGAGAATTTTATTTGCACAACAGTTATATTTTTGGAAGTTTTATTTATCTTCTGATATTTATAATTTTTGTTTAGATGCAAAAATGCGCTTTTAAAAAGGCAGTGGATGGAAGGATAGGTTTCCAGTCTTTCCAAAGATAGTTTTTAGTGAAATCTTTATGAAAAGCATTTATCAGGAGAAAAATGGAAAAATGTCACAACAATAGATAAATCTTGGGTCTATTTAAGTGGTTGCAATAAAAAAAAAGACCAATTTATTATCACAAAAGTGGAGAAAATTTTTTTTGCTACATGGCTCAAAGCATCAAAAGAGAGTTTTTCTAAAGGATTTATGATTGCCACTGGTTTTTTCATACAAGCGCAAGATAAAAGCAAAAAAATGTGACAAAAATGTCAAAATCAACTCTAAATACTGTCAAGAACATATTTTAATTCCAATTTTAAAAAATGAAAATCCAGATCTTTATCCACAATGCTATCAATCCGTTGAACTGCATCAAGACAAAACAAGCAGCCACACATCGCAATCCGCAATTGCTTTTCTAGAAAAAAATCGAACAAAAAACAGGAATTAAAACCATACCCTTCACTGACATTCCTGCTAAATCTTCTGATGTATCACTGTTGGATTTTTGTGTTTTTCGACTCTTAAAATCAACATTATCCAAACACCGACCTACAACGCTTTGTGGACTCTGGAAAACCGTTCAAGAGGAGTAGAAAAATATACCTCTTCCGATATTATAAAAAGCATTATTATCATAGAACTTATGATGTAGAATGTTAGTTAAGAACAAGGGCTATCAAACTGAACAAATAAAACACGAAATATGAGGGAAATTGCTTCAGTACACTCCATCAAAATCGTCTAAAAAATGTGCGAACAGCCTCTGTATTTCTGCATAATTTTGTAATTTATAATATTCCTCGAAGATCAACATTTCAAACATTAAAACCGAAATTAGGGATTTATAAACACACTGTAGTTTATTTGTCCATATTTTGTAAAATGATTTATTCTACGTTATTGGCTGTTACATATATGTTTATCTATGTGTGCGTCACATAAAAAAAAAAAAAAACGGTGGTTTTTCAATGATGTAATTTTTTGCTAAAAATATTATTGAAGATTTAATTACAGTGCTATTATATTTATAGTAGTGTGTCCAAGTTCAGGTAATTAAGGGATCTATTTTTTCGAGGTATGCGACTGATGTTGAAAGGTAACACATACAATGTTAAATTAATGTAGAAAAGTACTACGATTAAGAGATAGAGAAAGTTATTTTAAAAATAAATCTTGCAATATAAGAGCATGAATTTACGTTTTTCTTGTAACTTATTTATTATTAAAAATCTATTTTGTGATTTCTTGCCTTTGTAGAGAATTTTCATTAAGTTTTAAATGAAAGAGCTTTCGCAATTGCTAACACTTTTCATAGGTGGTGTATATACAGGGTTGTAATAATTAAAGTTCGCTTATTGAGAAGGTTCTATAGCCGGCTCTATGGCTCCAAACGAAGCAAAATTTTTGTAGTATGCAGTACAAGGGATGCGCTCTGCGAAAATCGGAAAAACAAAAAAGTAGTTAATTTTTTTTATCAATAGATGACGCTATGCCAATATATAAGGCGGTTTTTGCAGATTTTTTGTAAAAAATGAAATATAGACAAAATTATTTCACAGTTGGTAATTTTTGCTTATTCATTCTATCAATTTCGGTCAATCCAGACGAAACACACAAAATTTATTTTGATTTTTATGAAAAATGTCAAAAAGTGCATTAGATATTGGCATAGCTCCATCTATTGACAAAACTTTTACCCATTTCTTTTTTTAATTTCACAAAGCGCAGCGCCATCTATTCACGAAAGTAATTAATTCATTCTGCAATCTCAGAAAATTACAACAATAATAATAGTAAGTGTTAGAATTTTTGTCAATAGGAGGTGCCGAGCAAATATCTAAGGCAATCTTTGCAGATTGTTTTGTAAAACAAAAATATGTATTTCGTCTGGATTGACCGAAATTAATACTATAAATCTGCAAAAATTAACAACTGTGAAATAAATTTGCTTTTCTTTGTTTTTAAAAAAAAAAAAATTGTAAAAATCTCTTTAAATGGCGCAACGCCATCTAATGACAAAAATCTTAACTTTTTTTTTTTTTTTTTTTTTTTTCGAAATTGCATCACTTGCACTACATACCCGTAAAATTTTGTTTCCCAACTTCTTTCAGTACTTCTCGCGGTAGTTACCATTATTTTGGCGGTATTCAGTTATTCTTCTGACGCCGCTTTGTAGACGATTTGTGCTATATCTGCTCTTTTGTCGCATGGGGTTTTCACACGGCAGTTCTTGTATTTTTCTTTTCTTCTTTTTTTTTTTTTTTTTTTCTTCTTTCTTTCTTTTTTTTTTTTTTTTTTTTTTTTTTGTTAATCTAATAAACAACGGGGCAGGCTGAAAATCGCTCCAAACCACTGATTAGTGGTAAGCGGCCTACTTCCGTCTTTTAAACCTTTAAAATTGCGTTTCGTTAAGAGTCACAGAAACAGCTCTAGATCCTTCTGAATAAACGAACTTTATTTATAACAACCCTGTATTATACACTAACTGTATTTTTTCCCAAAATGTTTAGATTTATCCAGTGATGCCAGGTGGTTGAAAATTATTTCTCCAAACAGGTCTTCAAATTTCCCCAAATCAGGGGTTTTTTTTTCGAAAAAATCCCCAACTTGATTTCTACTAAAAAGGGAAAATAAAAAATTTTTCAAAAAAAAAAAAAAAAAATCAAGCAGATTTTTTCTAGGATTTAAGCTCAGATTTTTCCCCAAATGAAGGCAATTTTTGAAAAAAATCCCCAAATAACAATAAAACTATTGAAAGTCTCTAGTCGTAAAGAAAAATCATTACGTTGCGAACATCGACAGAAAGTTGACCTCCCCAGATTTGTCCCCAAAATTTTAGAATTCCCCCAAAAAGTCCCCACAAACATTTGGTCCCCAAAATTGTCCCCAGAAGGCTCAAAAATCCCTAAAATGGGGACAAAATCCCCAATCTGGCATCACTGGATTTATCCCCCCCCCCCCAAAAAAAAAAAAAAAAAAAAGATTTAAAAATTAAGTGGTAAAAAATATTTCTTTTCTTCTAATTTTGCTTGTAATTTCTAAATGGTAGTCGATATTAACTCTTTCAGGGGCAAAAAAATTTCGCTCATTTTAAATTAACTACCACCATAATTTATGAACAAGACTAAAACGAAAGGAGTAAATGAAATTTTTTTTCACTATGTTCTAAAGTAAAATTTTGTGAAAAATTTCTGGGATGGATTTTTTTCAGTTGTGAATAAAAGTTAGCCTAGATATGCCCCTTAAAGGTTTAAATGAGCATAATGAGCACAACTTTTTTGCCCCAATGGATTAAAATAGTCGGAAAATACATTTTAAATCTAGGACATTTGGTAGATGAATGTAATCAATTGTAACGAACTCTTTAGAACATGGTGTATAGAAGACATGTTTAAGCATTTTTTTTTAATCAATCGTTATCACATTATAAATACATCTATTTAAAAATTACATTAAATATGAAATACTATATTTAAAAAAATATATATTGTTTTCAGTTTTAATGATATTCTTCACTTTGTGAATAGAAATTATTTTGTGTTTGTGAGTAAAACAAAATTCTTTGCAATAAACAGTTAATTCTATTTACAAATAACAGTTTTTGTCTTATAAATGTCAATAAATAAATAAATAAATAAATAAATAAATAAAATAAAAATAAATAAATAACAAATAACAAACATAATTCCTTGGAGAATAATAGTATTAAAGAATGTTACGAGTGGTAACTCTGTAATTTTTAAAGCAAAAATTCAGTTTGTTTAACTGACAATTTGTAAAAAAAATTGTTTTCACATTAAAAAAAAAAAAAAAAAGATCATATCAATTGGAATATAGACAGGTTTAGACTTTTAATAAATATACATAAAATAAATATATAAGAATTCTTGCTTGATATATTTTTAATAAGTACATTTTCATCAATTTAATTTTTTCTTAATGTTAAAATTTCAAAGTTCAAATATTCTAAATGAATTAGAATCTTGCTTTTACATCAGAAAATTTCTGCACCTTAGTTTTTTTTTTCCTTTTTACTTTCTTGTCCTACCATTAAAAAATATTTTTTTTTTTCCTTTAATTGTGAAAAAAGTAACAAATCTTCTTTCAACGAAAATAAATATTTATTTTCAAACTCATTAAACTTAAAATCTAAGTAATTTTTTATTACAAATTCTTGAAGCACGATTTCTCTGTTTACTTACTTAAATAAATATGTCTAGTAGCTTATCATGATAAGCATAGATAATTAAGTCGAGGATAATTGCAAGGGACTTTATTTTGTTGAGACAAGTACATTATGTTATATTTAAACTCTTTTATCCGTGCCAATATACTATTTAAAAAAAATGTTTCTTCATATTAATAACTAATATATTATGATACAAATATATTAGTTAATATATTATAAATATTTTATCCGTGCCAATATACTATTTAAAAAAATGTATCTTCATATTAATAACTAGTATATTATGATACAAATATATTAGTTAATATATTATAAATATTTTATAATTTAGATTGTATAATAAAAATTCTGTTTTATGTGAATGTTAATCTAGTACAAAGAAATTTATCTTTAACTTTCTTTTTTCTTATTTCATCTTTAAACATAAAAACAAGAAAGCTTTATATCGTTTTTTTTTACATAAATATTATCCAAATTTTAAATAATACTGAAAAATAAAAGGTATTAAACGATCCATCATTTAAAAATGGATATGGTTAATACTTAATTAAATCATTAAATCATTCTTTTTATCTATAAAAGATTTATACTACATGCAAATTCCATTATTATTTTTTTTTTTTTTTCATACTCTTTAAATAGATGACACTGCTTGTAACTAAATTTTTACTTTTTTATTTTGTCAAAACAAATGCAGAATAAAACTTGCTTAAAAAAAAGAATATTTATAAGTTTTTCTTGTTTTTAAAATATATCATTGCGAACAAAATAGAAGAAAAAATTTTCTTTTGTTCTCAAAGCATGTAAATTCAGCAGGAGTAAAAAAAAAAAAAAAAAATTGATGAGAAAGAATAAAATAGAGTCATATCACTTTTCTCTTCGTCTTAATTTTAGTATCTGCCAGGAATTCATCAATCATTTGCTCGGCAATTAAAAATTTAGAAATTTATTTTTCCTGTGTGTAGATAAATCCACTTTTTTGTAGCAAGGTTAATGAATTTATTCTGTTTAGATATCGCTCAATGAGTAAAAAAAGCATATCCATTTGAATGACACTCAAGCTTTATAGCATTTTATAAAAATGTTTATAACAACTAAAAAACATATAAATTTACAGAATTAAATAAATAAATAAATAAAAGTAAATAAATAAATAAATTACAATATACATTTAAAAATTAGTATATAAGTTGGATATAAATGATATCAAACATCATTCTATAGAAAAAAAAATTAACATTCTAGAGATTTAAACTTAAACAAATAAATAAATAAATAAGGCATGTACATACACACAAATAAAATCGAATTCACTGTTTATCATAAAATTGTAAAATGTTTTTTTACTAGTGCAGAAGGGAGGCTAGTGTGAATATTTTTTACATTTTTCCAAAAAAGTATATCAAATAGCATTTTTAAAAGATCAAATAATTTTTCAAAAAATTTGCGAGATGCCGTGTTCGATCCCAGGTCGCGCTTGTCGACCTAGTCATTTGGAGTTTTATACTGTTTTCTCCGAAACTCGCGTAAATGCGGGCTAAGACCCCTTAGGAAGGCACTCCACCCTTAGGCCTAGAACCCTCGTTAAGTTAATCGATCAACACCAACAACAACACCATAATGATTTTCCTGCTGTAACTCTCGAAACAATGAATGAAATTCAACCAAATTTGGTATTTGGTTGAATCCTGACATAAACTGATGGTGATTAGATTTTGGGATCAATCGCTCAACACGTGGTGCTGTCATCCACTTTTTTCATATTTTTTTGTATGAAAGTATAGGCCAAAATTTCGTATAAATGTACATATGGCAGTTACTTTTAGCAAATGGTTTTAAAATTAGTATGAATAATTGGTAATAGTAGTATTAAACAAGGGAAAAAATTATAGGCATGTAGGAGCATCGTTCCCCTCTCCTTGGGGGGAGGGGGGAGGAAGGGGTGTATATTTTCGATATGGATATCTTTAAAAAAAAAAAAAAAAAAAATGCCTCGTCAATACTTAAAAAAAAAAAAAAAATAAAATAAAAAAAATAAAATGCATTTTTTCAAGTACTGGCACAAAATTGGTTTTCTTTCGGCATTTAGTGCTGTACTTAATAAATAATAATTTTAAATAAAAATCATAATAATTTTAATGAATAATTTGTACTGCGTGAATTTGCATCATTATACTAACAAAGAAGAAAATCGTGATTGTCCCATCATACTAGTAATGTTAAATATATTTCCTATTTTTATGAGTTTATTCAGATCAAAATAACTATCAAAACATAGTTTGAAATTCAGATGTGAAATAACTTAATCTTGCCATGAAAAGCAAATCAAAAATTTATTTTTCTACCACAAAAACCTTGTTTTTCGAACTACTTCTGAATGGTTTTAATGTGCGACTATCCATGGAAATACCACTATGACCATATACAGAGAAATATTTGAGTTAGCTATCGTAGCCCCATGTCCATTTTCTTTCCTTCAAGAAAAATATCTTTTAATTTTAATTTCCATTATTTTGCTGAAAAAAGAGAGACAGACAGAGAGAAAGAGAAAGAGAGAGAAAAGAAAGAAAGAAAAAAGCGTTTTTCACATAGTTTTTTCAAAAAAAATTTCTTTAAAAAATGTGAATGGCATATTATTTGAAAATAAGTACAGATTTATTCAAAAAATCCTTTGCACTACCATTTTACTACATAAAACTTTTATACAACATGCATCTTCAATTATTTTTTTTTCCATTAACTCTTTGCATTAGATGGCACTTTACATGTAGTTAAGACTAGGCTTGCAAAATATTAATAATAATATAAAACAAAGACTTATTGTGTTCTTTGAAGTTTATAAAATATATCACTAAGAAAGAAAAAGTTGTTCCTTTGTTCTTAAAAAGCAGATAAATTTCTTTTAACAAAAATACCACACCATAAAAATTTCATGAGGAGAAAAAAATAATCACTTTTTCCCCCATTGTATTCAGTGTTCACATCTGCCAGGAGTTCATCAATCATTAGTTTAGTAATTTAAAGTTTAAAAATTACCTTGTTGTATATATAAAAAACCGCATTTTTTTTGCAGAAGCCTAATGAAATTATCCTGTTTAAGTACTACTATAAGGAAAATTTCACGGGAAAAAAAAATGTCAGTCATTTATTAAAGTGGTTATCGATGTTCATAGTATTTTATAAAGAAGATTTACATTTCCAAAAAAATAGGAATTTACAAGGAAGGTTTTCAAACTGCAAGATTTGACAAATTTATTTAGAAAGGAATATTTTCTAGGTCAGTTTTGAAAGTAATTAATTAAGTCATAAACGACGTTTTATTCTGCCAAATATCATTAATTTAGTTATGACCAAATTAATGAGTTGATTTTGTTTACTATTCTTTAATTTTTATACATGATCATGTAGATAATCTGTTTTAGTTGTTTTTTAATAGAAACTTTTTTTTAAAAATTAAATCATGCTTCATAAAAAATGGTAGTTCTCCTGTGTGCTAGACACTACAACATTTCTAATCTTTTCCGGAACATTGTTAATACCTACCTTTTTTTTTTTTTTCTCTTATTCTTTCACATGATTTTTTAAGAGAATTTATTTATTTATTTATTTATTTATTTATTTTTTGTCTTATTAAATTTTAATTACATCTTGGAGAGAATTACTCTACATAAAAAGTGATGTGGAAAAGGCGGATAAATACTCCGGAATAAATTCGAAATGTTGGAATATCTGTATACGTACATTTCTTGATTCGGACAGTTTAACTAGAATTCGCTGTTCCATGAGAGCCGACTGAGTACTTGCCCCCTCTGAAAAGTTTTAGGGGTTGGAGACCCATCCAAAACTCTCTCTCTTTTTTTTTTTTTTACTTTATATAAATAAAACTTCACAGAAAATTTCTTTTTGAATAAAATTGAATTGAATTTCTTCTTGTTTGCATTTTCCAACACAGGTGAAAAATGTTTATCTGTTTATTATGTCCGTCAGTCTTCGCTCATGATTTTGTTTGCAAATATGCAGAGTTTCCGCAGTCCCTATTTTTTCCCATCTCTATTTTTGCAGAGAAACCATTGCTTTTTTCAATCTCATAAACATATTACAAAAAAAAACTGCTATTTATAGATAACGGTGGAAAAAGTACGGGCATCAACAACTTTGAATATGCTTGAAGTGTCATGAACTTGTAAAATATTAAGAAAATTCTCTACAAAACTCTGGCAGTGATATAGAGCCCGCAAGGTCTTCAGAGCGGAGTGTCCCAAGACTTAAGGGGCTCTCGATCAGTGTTGCCAGACCTGGTGGATTTTTTTATTCAATAATCACTAATTATTTTTAATTGCAACGTTTTCCTAATCACTTCGAAGATTGATAGTTTATAATGTATATCAAATATCGCTTCTCAAAATTATTCGTGATTATTGAATAAAAAATCTGCCAGATCTGGCAACACTGTTCTCGATAGAAAATCGAAAACCGAGATTGTTTGCATGTAAAATATATTTTTAAAGGTAATTATGGCAACAGTAATTTTGTAAAAGCTTTTTAATTTTTATTATAGGTTTATGCATATTAAATTTTAAAACTTATTAATGAGCTTAGAACTAAACAAGAATGAATAAAAATAATAATATTAATAATAATGCTTATTTTACCTATGTTTTGGCTTGTTTTATAATTCATAAATACAATGTTTAATTTTACATTAAAATTGTTTCCTTTACACTAGGGCTTGAAGACTCCGTCCTTTTTCAGGACACTTTCAGGCGTGAGAAATTTTTGCTTTTCTTTCAAACACTATTTATAAACAATAATCTAAATGTTATTTAATCACAATACATTACTATATTAAAAAAAAATTTCTGTATAAAAAAAGTAGTAGTTTAAAAAAAAAAAAAGTGGAATTTTCTTATATCTGAAAGTGTTCTGGAAAGGGTGGACACTTCTAGTTCTGACAACGAGCTAAAATTCACGAAAATGTATTTTCTGGAATTTTAAAATCTGAGAACGAAATATTACAAAATTTGGCCTCGCGTGCAGTGAAAATCAATGATGTAAGGATTTTTAAGATTAAGAAAAGACGGACAAAGACTGACAAATTTTCATTTCAGGCAAAATCAGTGGTATACTCATAGATATCTGATATACTAAAAACATCTCTTTGTACTATATTTTAGAACAATAAAATTAATTTAAAATAAATGATACATAATTTCTAACCAACATACTTTAAATAATTATTGCATTTTCATTTATTTATTTATTTATTTTTACAGAAATATGACATTTATAGGAAAAAACTGCCTACAAATTTTATATACAATCAAGGAACCGTGGGAGCTATTCTTTATGCACGTCTACATTTTATGTCGACTTGTTCCAACATTCTGATACAAATAATGAGAGTTTCGTTCTTAATACTCCAGAATATCTACAGTAGCAGTCATTACTGCCTGCTTCAAAATGATACTTGAAATCCTTTGCAGATATCTTCAAATCCTCAAAATTCTTCCTACCACACGCAATGTGTAGGGGCGTTTAAAAAAGAAATACTTTTACGGGGCTGCTTTATTTAGTCTTCTTGGTGCGTTTTTCAAAATCTCCCCCGCTTCTATTCTGCCCTTTAAAGTAAATTTGCTTAGATATCTTTTCTAACGTTTTCTTTTATTCATCGAAATACATAAGGTAGCATTTCACATTCATGCTATGAAAACGATGTTAAAGTTAAAATTTAAATTTTTCATTTAGGAAAAGGAAAAAGAACAATTACTTAAAAAAAAAAAAAAAAAAAAAGGAAGGAAGGAAGAAAGAAAGAAAAAGATATATAGAAGAAAGTACTTTTGTTTCCACAAACAGATTTTTTAAATTTAATAATGTAACGAGTACCAAATAACACTATTCACTGAATGCCAATTTAATAAACGCAATGTTTTATCTATACCTGAGTACTTCTAAGAAAAGAACTACATGTTAATTTGATTTTAAAATGCTTAAATAGAAATTATCTCTGTTTAGAATTTCTAGGGCTCAAAAAAACAAATAATGATTCAAACACACACACACTCAAAAAAAAAAAAAAAAAAAAAAAAAAGAAGAAGAAGAAAGAAACCTAAATCACGTTTTTATTAAAAATGTATTAAAAACTTACAAGGAAGGTCACCATAGGCGCATACGCAAAAATTTGAAAAAAATTATAGAATACTCTCCTAACGAGGTTATGTATGTTTTTGAAAAAAAAAAAAAAAAAAAAAAAAAAATCTGCGGAATCACTCTATATTGTCCATAAAAAAAAAAAATATTGAAAATTTCCGATTCTTGGCTGTTTATCGTTTGTTAGTAACAAAATGAAAACTGATGCAAAACAGTTTTTTGATAAATACACATTATAGAAAAAGTTTCCTATACTCTACATACTAAACTAGTTTAAGAAAGTTTACTTTAAATAAATACTCTTTTATAACTGCAATTTTGTCAAAATATTTATAAGTAAACCTAACGATCAAATTAGACAACTTTTAGTTTAACGGGAAATGTTGGTGAGAAATAAACTCAAAATGACATTCTTTCAATAATTACAAAAACTTTCGTTTTCATATTATTCTAAAAACATTTCATTTGACTCTTTTATTTCTTCATGCATATATACATCTACATTGTGACGACGCTATGACGCATTTGTTTTCTGATTGGCCGTCTGTATTTCTATGTACATGTAATAATGTATTTTTCGTTTTTCTTTTCTCCTTCTTCGATGTTCAGTTTTTAATAATAAAAAGATGTGATTAAAAGGATAATACGTGGGTTCATTTTTATTCCCACAAAATAATGCAACATAAAATAATATATAATTTCCTAATACACAAACCAAGCTAAATGAGGCTGGTTTAATTAAATTGAAACATCATTATTTATATATTTGAAATTATCTTTTGAATAGCTTAGCAGAAAAGATATTTATAAAAGAAAATAGAAATTGGTTCTTTTCATACATGGAATAAATTCATCTGTTTTTGCAAGCCTCATAGGATACTCATATACAAGGTGAGTGCATTTTACTTACCTTATAAATCTTGAATTTAAATATTTGATAAAAGTTTCTTCTGTGAATTCTATCAGATTATGCTACTGACGCGCTAAATCGAAACTTTGAATTTATTCTTGACAGTTTTTTTTTTCTTTGCATATTTGAAGAAACATTTGCTACATTTAAAATAATATTATTTTGCTACATTTAAAATAATAATAATGATAACAAATGTAAGCGAAAATAAATAAATATGTTTTCTTTTTGTTTCTTGAAAACGAAAGTATAGAAATAAAAGAATGTTTAAAATAAACATATGAATGATTAAATATAAAATTGTAGTTATTATAAACTAGAAAGAAAACAAAATTGAAATATTAAAATGAGTATCCTCAAGGACACTATAATTGAAAAACTTAACGCACAAAATTATGATGTGTGGAAGTTTAAATTAGAAATGTTTCTCCAAAAGGAAGATTTATATTCCGTGGTTCTTAACGATGCTCCGAATCCCATTACGGACACATGGAATAACAAAAATAGGAAAGCACGCGCCATTATAAACCTCTTAATAGAGGATAATCAAATAATCCATGTCAAAAATCTTGAGACCGCTAAAGAATGCTGGAACGCCTTAAAAGCTGTACATGAGCGTTCAACCCTCAGCAGTAAACTATTTTTGCTTAGAAAGCTTTACTCTACGAAATTAACTGAAGGTGGCGATATGATAGACCACTTAACTAACATCTATCAATTGCGAGATAAGTTAGCATCGCTCGGAGAAGAAATAAATGACAGGCACCTTTCAGCCCTAATGCTCTGTTCCTTACCTCCAAGTTATGATGTATTAATTACCGCTTTAGAATCGCGTGATGAAAAGGATCTTGTACCAGAGTTTATACGCTCGAAATTGATTGATGAATTTTCTAAAAGAAAAGAAAACAAATCTGAAAATAATTCAGTGTTAAAGGTTAAATTTAAACCGAAACCAGAAAATTCAAAGTTCTGCCGCTATTGTAAAAAAAAAATCGCATACAATTGAAGAATGCTGGCATCTTAAAAATAAAAATAAAGAAAAGACTCTGAAACAAACAAAAGCCAGCAATGCCAGATCAACTTTCAAATCTGGTATGTACTCTCAAGACAGACATAACGCGGATAGGGCTCTTATTACTGAGAGTGAAAATAAAAAACCTAACGATAAAATATTCACTCTATTTATCGGTGAGAAATCTAACAATTGGTATGTAGACTCAGGTTGTTCAACGCATGTATGCAATGATAGGAATAAATTTCATGAATTTAATCATAATAATTCACGCGTAACAATCGCGAATGGACAGGAGATAGAATCCCTGGGTCATGGGTCTGTGAAATTAAACACCATAAATTCCAATAACACACATAATACTATAATATTGAAAAATGTTTTATATGTACCAGAGATAGAGACAAACCTCATATCTGTAAAAGAAGCTACTGAAAATGGTTGTGTAGCAATATTTGAAAACAAATCATGCAAAATAATGCATGAAGGAGAAACATGCATTGAAGGTTACATTAACAACAATTTATACGAATGCAAAGTTAACTATGATACAACACACACTATAAACATGGTAAAAATATGTGAAAATACAAATTGCATTGATAAATGGCACATTAAATTAGGCCATAGAAACATTAGTCATATAAAACGATTGGTAAACAACAACATGGCAGTTGGGATAAAACTAGACAACTGCAAACATGATAATGCATGTGAAACTTGCATATTAACTAAATTAACGGACAATCCTTATCCCAAAAAGGCTCAGTTTAGGGCAACTAAAGCACTAGAGTTGGTACACACTGACTTGTGTGGACCAATGACAACCCCCACGGTCGGAGGAAAATACTATTTTTTAACTTTTATAGACGATTTTAGTCGATTTACAGTAATATACCTACTGAGAAAAAAGGATGAAGTTTTTGCAAAATTGAGGGAATATATCGCAATGACATCAAATAAATTCGGACGAACTTTGCATGCAATCCGCTCCGACAACGGAGGAGAGTATACCGGGACAGAATTAAATGAATACTTAACAAAATTAGGTATAGACCACCAATTCACTGTTCCCTATTCAGCTTCTCAAAATGGAACTGCTGAACGTAAAAATCGTACCTTAGTTGAAATGGCACGTTGTTTATTAAAAGATGGCAATTTACCAAATTCTTTCTGGGGGGAGGCAATAAATACCGCAGTTTACTTGCAAAATAGACTCCCAACATCTTCGTGTGAATTGACACCTTATGAATTATGGACAGGTCGAAAACCTGACTTATCAATGTTAAAACCATTTGGTTGTCGTGCCTATGCATACGTACAAAAGGTACACAGAGGAAAATTAGATAATACGGCACAGGAAGGTATATTCGTAGGGTACGACAATAGAAGTAAAGAATATAGGATCTGTACAAATGGCAAAAACATAATTATTAGTCGAACCGTAAAATTTGTAGAAAATGAAAAACAAGCGATACTTAAATATGACACATCACAAAACAATGATGAGAAAAGTGATAATAAAAATCCATCACCAAATTTGCAAATAATAGACTCAGAGATAGATGAAACTAATGATAGTGTTGTGTCAGATAATTCTCAAAATACTCCACGTAGATCACAAAGATCTAATAAAGGGGTACCACCAGATAGATTCGCATTCACATTACACAATGAAAGAATAAGTGAACCAAAATGCTGGGATGATATAATAAGTATGGAAAACCCTGTAGAAAAGGAAAATTGGATCAATGCTACATTAGATGAAATAAATTCACTCAAGCAGAATGACACCTGGGATTTAGTTGAGGTTTCACCAGGGATGAAAATAGTAGGGTGCAAATGGGCATTCAAAGCAAAATATAACAGTCAGGGCCGTGTTGAAAAATACAAAGCTAGGCTGGTTGCGAAGGGCTTTTCACAGAAATATGGAATAGACTACGATGAGACTTTCGCCCCAGTGGCGTCTCACACAACTTTGAGAAGTTTTTTGGCAATGAGTCTTTATAAGAATTTAAGTCTTAGACATATTGATATCAAGACTGCATTTTTACACGGTAAATTGAGTGAAGATGTTTATATGCATCAGCCAGAAGGATACGTGGTATCCGGGGAAGAACATAAGGTGTGTAAATTAAAAAAGGCAATATACGGGCTAAAGCAGGCCGCGAGAGCATGGAATTTAAAATTGAATGAGTCATTACTTAACTTAGGCTTTATTCAAAGTCAATTCGACAAGTGTCTTTATAAACGTAAACAAAACGATGTAACTACTTATGTACTTGTGTATGTCGATGATTTGTTAATAGCGGGGAATGATCAACAAATAAATGAAATTGTAAACAAACTAAAACAAGAATACCCGTTAACAGACTTGGGAGAAGCAAAACAATATCTTGGGATAAATATTAATCGTCCTAATGAAAATACAATGACTCTTGATCAAACACACAAAATACAAGAACTTATAGTCAAATACGGTTTAGAAAATTCAAAACCTACAGACACTCCTATGGACACAGGTTACATAAAATTAAATGACGAAGAAAACCTTTTACCAGAAAATACACAATATAGACAGGCTGTAGGCGCATTGTTATATATTTCAACCGTGTCACGTCCGGATATTAGCGCCGCGGTAAATATTTTGAGTAGAAGAAATGAGCGCCCAAGAGCAAAAGATTGAGAAGCGGTAAAAAGATTAATGAGATATTTAAAAAGTACAATTAATCTTAAATTGACATATAATAATATTGAAGAGCCTGTCTTGAGGGTATATGCAGATTCCGACTGGGCAAACGATCCCAGTGATCGTAAGTCTACAACAGGAAATTTGTTCTGCATAGGAGCAAATACTGTATACTGGACAAGCAAAAAACAAAAATCTGTATCAATGTCATCAGCGGAAGCGGAATATATTTCTGCAGCAAGTGCCGCGCAAGAAGTAAAATGGCTTATAAACCTTTTTGAAGAAATTGATATGCAACAAAATTGTCCTATTACACTCTATGAAGACAACCTTTCTTGCATTAAATTAGCGGAAAATGATAAGTTTCGACAGAAAACTAAACACATCGAGTTAAGATACCATCTGATTCGAGACCTTGTTGAGCAGGGCACAATAAAGATTGAGTATGTAAGCACGGAAAATATGATCGCCGATGTGCTCACGAAGCCTCTGCCGAGACATTCTTTTCGAAAATTGCGAATTTCCTTGTTGAACTGTGATTAAATGTCATCGAGTTTACGCAGGGGTGTTGGTGAGAAATAAACTCAAAATGACATTCTTTCAATAATTACAAAAACTTTCGTTTTCATATTATTCTAAAAACATTTCATTTGACTCTTTTATTTCTTCATGCATATATACATCTACATTGTGACGACGCTATGACGCATTTGTTTTCTGATTGGCCGTCTGTATTTCTATGTACATGTAATAATGTATTTTTCGTTTTTCTTTTCTCCTTCTTCGATGTTCAGTTTTTAATAATAAAAAGATGTGATTAAAAGGATAATACGTGGGTTCATTTTTATTCCCACAAAATAATGCAACATAAAATAATATATAATTTCCTAATACACAAACCAAGCTAAATGAGGCTGGTTTAATTAAATTGAAACATCATTATTTATATATTTGAAATTATCTTTTGAATAGCTTAGCAGAAAAGATATTTATAAAAGAAAATAGAAATTGGTTCTTTTCATACATGGAATAAATTCATCTGTTTTTGCAAGCCTCATAGGATACTCATATACAAGGTGAGTGCATTTTACTTACCTTATAAATCTTGAATTTAAATATTTGATAAAAGTTTCTTCTGAGAATTCTATCAGGAAATACCTAAACTAAGCTTAAGTTTCACTTGAGCTTTAAATATTATTGCTTAAAGTAAAACAGTACGCACATTTATTTATATTGCATTATAAATTAAAAAGAATGCACATACCACTTTTGTAATGAAACAATGGTAAACGGCAATATTTTATCGGTCCACTATTTTGTGTTTTCGAAGAATACTGATTTCACAATTAGTAATTAAATAACTGAAATTTTTAATTTCAGTATAGATCACACATTAATATTGAAAATGTACAACTTTTTTTTATTATATATATATATATATATATTACACTGATTAGATAAAATTTACCAAATAACATTTTTAATACTACGTACTAAATTCATTTAAATAAGTTTAACTTAAAAAAAAAAATACGGTTTATAACTGCAATTTTTGAAACGTGTACCTTTTGTTAATTTATTCCGACTTTAAACCAAATTTTAATGGAAAATGATAATGAACTGAAATTTTTAAGCTTTTAATGAATTTAAATAACAATCATAAATAATAAGGGGGAGTAAAACAGATCATTCGATTAGCAAAAATGCACAAAAACAAATTTCTTTGTATGTGTATACCTTTGACATTAAAAGATGCTTCATTAGAAGATGTAATTCTACCCACCCCCCACCCCCCGCCTCAAGGAAAAAGCTTTTTCTTTTTTTAATTTAACACGCTTTTATTAGCTTCACCTGTATGTATGTATGTTTGTATGTATGTTTGTAACCGCTCTGGGAGCAAACAAAAAATCTATATTGTAAAAAAAGAATTTCCCTACGTGAACGCTGTGGCAGTGAGGTAAAGCTCCGTGCTACGAACCTAATGGTCTAGCGTTCGATCCCAGTCAGGGGAGATTTTTTAAAAATGGTTTTTCTTTAATTCTAAATTATTTTATTTAAAGATTTAAATGTATGTAAATATTATGGTGTGTCACTCTCACGATTTTCTCTTACCCTGCATTTTAATACCAAGATAGATATTTTGTGCTTTTTTAGTTCACATTTTTATAAAAGCGTGTTCTTTAATTTTTTAAAACTATAATATTTTCATAGATTTATTCTTTTGCTTCAATCGTCTGCGTATCTTAGCAACAGCTATTACGCAACTTGTTTTTATTTAATGCATTCATTTGAAGGCGAATTTGTTTTTTTTCAATATGTTATATTTCATATTTTCTCTACGATTAGTTACATCTTCGCTTTGTTTGTCTCAATAATACAATTCACGTTTTTTTTTTTTTTTTTAGTGCTAGAGGCCTATTTCAGTCGGTACAGTTGTCGAATTTTTATACGTCACTCTTAATAGTGCTAAGGGCCTATTTCAGTCGGTTTATTGAATGGGGATTTATTGAATGAAGTCCCCCCAAGGCACAACTTTGACATGAGTCCCCCCCAAGGTACCACTATTTCAGTCGGTACAGCGTTGTCGAATTTTTATACGTCACTCTTAATAGTGCTAAGGGCCTATTTCAGTCGGTTTATTGAATGGGGATTTATTGAATGAAGTCCCCCCAAGGCACAACTTTGACATGAGTCTCCCCCCAAGGCACAACTTTGACATGAGTCCCCCCCCCAGGCCCAACTTTGACATGAGTCCCCCCCAAGGTACCCCTATTTCAGTCGGTACAGCGTTGTCGAATTTTTATACGTCACTCTTAATAGTGCTAAGGGCCTATTTCAGTCGGTTTATTGAATGGGGATTTACTGAATGAAGTCCCCCCAAGGCCCAACTTTGACATGAGTCCCCCCCAGGCCCAACTTTGACATGAGTCCCCCCCAAGGTACAACTTTGACATGAGTCCCCCCCAAGGCCCAGCGTTGTCGAATTTTTATACGTCACTCTTAATAGTGCTAAGGGCCTATTTCAGTCGGTTTATTGAATGGGGATTTATTGAATGAAGTCCCCCCAAGGCACAACTTTGACATGAGTCCACACCCAGGCCCAACTTTGACATGAGTCCCCCCCAAGGTACCCCTATTTCAGTCGGTACAGCGTTGTCGAATTTTTATACGTCACTCTTAATAGTGCTAAGGGCCTATTTCAGTCGGTTTATTGAATGGGGATTTATTGAATGAAGTCCCCCCAAGGCACAACTTTGACATGAGTCCACACCCAGGCCCAACTTTGACATGAGTCCCCCCCAAGGTACCCCTATTTCAGTCGGTACAGCGTTGTCGAATTTTTATACGTCACTCTTAATAGTGCTAAGGGCCTATTTCAGTCGGTTTATTGAATGGGGATTTATTGAATGAAGTCCCCCCAAGGCACAACTTTGACATGAGTCTCCCCCCAAGGCACAACTTTGACATGAGTCCCCCCCAAGGTACCCCTATTTCAGTCGGTACAGCGTTGTCGAATTTTTATACGTCACTCTTAATAGTGCTAAGGGCCTATTTCAGTCGGTTTATTGAATGGGGATTTATTGAATGAAGTCCCCCCAAGGCACAACTTTGACATGAGTCCCCCCCCAGGCCCAACTTTGACATGAGTCCCCCCCAAGGTACCCCTATTTCAGTCGGTACAGCGTTGTCGAATTTTTATGCGTCACTCTTAATAGTGCTAAGGGCCTATTTCAGTCGGTTTATTGAATGGGGATTTAATGAATGAAGTCCCCCCAAGGCACAACTTTGACATGAGTCTCCCCCCAAGGCACAACTTTGACATGAGTCCCCCCCAGGCATAACTTTGACATGAGTCCCCCCCAAGGTACAACTTTGACATGAGTCTCCCCAAGGCCCAGCGTTGTCGAATTTTTATACGTCACTCTTAATAGTGCTAAGGGCCTATTTCAGTCGGTTTATTGAATGGGGATTTATTGAATGAAGTCCCCCCAAGGCACAACTTTGACATGAGTCCCCCCAGGCCCAAATTTGACATGAGTCCCCCCCCAAGGTACAACTTTGACATGAGTCCCCCCCAGGCCTAACTTTGACATGAGTCCCCCCCAAGGTACCCCTATTTCAGTCGGTACAGCGTTGTCGAATTTTTATGCGTCACTCTTAATAGTGCTAAGGGCCTATTTCAGTCGGTTTATTGAATGGGGATTTAATGAATAAAGTCCCCCCAAGGCACAACTTTGACATGAGTCCCCCCCAGGCATAACTTTGACATGAGTCCCCCCCAAGGTACAACTTTGACATGAGTCTCCCCAAGGCCCAGCGTTGTCGAATTTTTATACGTCACTCTTAATAGTGCTAAGGGCCTATTTCAGTCGGTTTATTGAATGGGGATTTATTGAATGAAGTCCCCCCAAGGCACAACTTTGACATGAGTCCACACCCAGGCCCAACTTTGACATGAGTCCCCCCCAAGGTACCCCTATTTCAGTCGGTACAGCGTTGTCGAATTTTTATACGTCACTCTTAATAGTGCTAAGGGCCTATTTCAGTCGGTTTATTGAATGGGGATTTATTGAATGAAGTCCCCCCAAGGCACAACTTTGACATGAGTCTCCCCCCAAGGCACAACTTTGACATGAGTCCCCCCCCAGGCCCAAATTTGACATGAGTCCCCCCCCAAGGTAAACTTTGACATGAGTCCCCCCCAGGCCCAACTTTGACATGAGTCCCCCCCAAGGTACCCCTATTTCAGTCGGTACAGCGTTGTCGAATTTTTATGCGTCACTCTTAATAGTGCTAAGGGCCTATTTCAGTCGGTTTATTGAATGGGGATTTAATGAATAAAGTCCCCCCAAGGCACAACTTTGACATGAGTCCCCCCCAGGCATAACTTTGACATGAGTCCCCCCCAAGGTACAACTTTGACATGAGTCTCCCCAAGGCCCAGCGTTGTCGAATTTTTATACGTCACTCTTAATAGTGCTAAGGGCCTATTTCAGTCGGTTTATTGAATGGGGATTTATTGAATGAAGTCCCCCCAAGGCACAACTTTGACATGAGTCCCCCCAGGCCCAAATTTGACATGAGTCCCCCCCCAAGGTACAACTTTGACATGAGTCCCCCCCAAGGTACCCCTATTTCAGTCGGTACAGCGTTGTCGAATTTTTATACGTCACTCTTAATAGTGCTAAGGGCCTATTTCAGTCGGTTTATTGAATGGGGATTTACTGAATGAAGTCCCCCCAAGGCCCAACTTTGACATGAGTCCCCCCCAGGCCCAACTTTGACATGAGTCCCCCCTAAGGTACAACTTTGACATGAGTCCCCCCCAAGGCCCAGCGTTGTCGAATTTTTATACGTCACTCTTAATAGTGCTAAGGGCCTATTTCAGTCGGTTTATTGAATGGGGATTTATTGAATAAAGTCCCCCCAAGTAACAACTTTGACATGAGTCCACACCCAGGCCCAACTTTGACATGAGTCCCCCCCAAGGTACCCCTATTTCAGTCGGTACAGCGTTGTCGAATTTTTATACGTCACTCTTAATAGTGCTAAGGGCCTATTTCAGTCGGTTTATTGAATGGGGATTTATTGAATGAAGTCCCCACAAGGCACAACTTTGACATGAGTCTCCCCCCAAGGCACAACTTTGACATGAGTCCCCCCCAGGCCCAACTTTGACATGAGTCCCCCCCAAGGTACCCCTATTTCAGTCGGTACAGCGTTGTCGAATTTTTATGCGTCACTCTTAATAGTGCTAAGGGCCTATTTCAGTCGGTTTATTGAATGGGGATTTAATGAATAAAGTCCCCCCAAGGCACAACTTTGACATGAGTCCCCCCCAGGCATAACTTTGACATGAGTCCCCCCCAAGGTACAACTTTGACATGAGTCTCCCCAAGGCCCAGCGTTGTTGAATTTTTATACGTCACTCTTAATAGTGCTAA
This sequence comes from Salticus scenicus, assembly GCA_963930645.1. Lineage (NCBI taxonomy): Eukaryota > Metazoa > Arthropoda > Arachnida > Araneae > Salticidae > Salticus > Salticus scenicus. The sequence continues at coordinate 222,968,766 of OZ005659.1, read as the reverse complement.
GGGCCTATTTCAGTCGGTTTATTGAATGGGGATTTATTGAATGAAGTCCCCCCAAGGCACAACTTTGACATGAGTCCCCCCCCAGGTCCAACTTTGACATGAGTCCCCCCCCCAAGGTACAACTTTGACATGAGTCCCCCCAAGGCCCAACTTTGACATGAGTCCCCCCCCAGGGCCAACTTTGACATGAGCCCCCCCAAGGCCCAACTTTGACATGAGTCCCCCCCAAGGTACAACTTTGACATGAGTCCCCCCCCAAGGCACACCTTTGACATGAGTCCCCCCCAAGGCACACCTCCCCTCATTGGGAAAAAGAGAAAAAACGTTGTTTTGCGGCTATAAGACAGTTTGGACTTCCAACGTTATTTGTTACAATATCTGCAGCTGAAACACATTGGTTTGATTTAATGAAAACTTTATCATGGAATTTAGATCGTCACGAATTAACTAAAGAAGAATTTGTCGATATTAACAAGTTTAGCAGTAGGCCTCTGGCACTAAATTAAAATCTGTCAATGTCAGATTTTCATGTTTTAAATAATGAAATAATGTCGTGTCTGTATAATTTTTTTTTTTTCATATTTAAACTTTGTTTGGACAATATTTAAACTGCTACATAAATTTCCAGAATTCACATTATACCAGCAATTTACAGCCTTCTTCTTATGGTCCCATATAAATTTTTTATTTTGATGTTTCACTCCTTTAAGAGGCAATTAGGTAGTATACTCATTTTCATCCGAATTTTGTTATATTTCATTAAAGAGCATCATCAGAAATGCCTTCAAAATTTCCATAACTTACACACTCATATTTTTGTTAATATTTCAAAAATGTGGTTTTTTAATTTAATTTCTTCTTCTATAACATTTGTGAGTGCAATATTTTATTCTATGTATTATTTATACAGCATCCAAATTATATTGTATGCGTTATTTTTCAAAGACATTGCATTAATAAAAAAATGAAATTAATTTAATATTCTAAACTATAAAATTCGTTTTAAACGTTAACTAAAAGTGAAAAAAAAATATTTGCAATTTAAAAATACAGATGGCATGTCAATTACTAAATAAAAAAAACAAAGATATAAATAACTTAAACGTCATTTAAATATTTGCAATTCGCAAGGAAAAAGATAAAAAAATAAATAAAGATTTTACAAAGCTAAAATGAAATACTTTTCATAACAGGCCTCATGCATATACAGAGCTGCCAACCTATTCCGGCAAATTGTTTGTACCGCCCCTTTTTCTACACCAATATATTTTTAGAGTATTTGTTTTCTTAATTCATCGTACATATATTTGAAGAGAATTACTCTAAAAATTAAGTGGTGTAGAAAAAGGGGCGTTACTAACAATTTGCCGGATTAGGTTGGCAGCTCTGCATATACTACACAAGCTTGTATGAAAAACAGGCAACTCTTTCATCGATTAATTTAGAAAGATTTGTTTTGCAAGAAATTCTTAAACGTATTAAAATTATTTGCATTTGACGGGAAAGAAAGTTGCTCGCCAAATCGCATGCACTTTTTGTCTTTTGGCGCCAAATATTCTATACTATATTATTTTTTTACAGACTATATGTTACGATTCCGCCGATAAATTTGACTGATTTTGTATTACCTATGTATGTAGCATCTCTTTAATTTTTTCATAATATTCTGAGTATGCGCTTTAAGGAGACCTTCCTTGTTATATTCAGCAGAATTGGATTAAAGCGTATCGCAATTTCTTAGACAGGCAGAGAAGTTTCCTTTTTGGAATTTTTCTTCCTGTTAAGTAATTTAAAAAGTTTTCTTCTTGAAACCAGATGAGAATTACAATGTGAAGTTACTGTCATATTGAAATGTTTCCGATTGTGTAGCTAAGGGCCCTCTTCACTCACCGCCGCCGGAAGCCGAAACTAATGTTATTCTATGGGAAATTTTTCTTTACAAATAACTTATTAACTAATACATATTTTTAAATTCTGTTTTCCCATTCTGAAAGTTCCCAGCTGTTAAATTGACGCACTTTTTCTAAAAAATTATTTTTTTAATTTTTTATATTTTATTTTGAAGCTGCAAAATACGAATTTTCAATATGTGAATTTTTTTCATTTTGCAATTTCAAAATAAAATATTAAAAAAAGATACATTTTTAAAAAAGGTCCGTCAGTTTTTCAGGTGGGAATTTTCTGAATGTGAAAACAGAATTTAAAAATATGTATTAGTTAATAAGTTATTTGTAAAGAAATTTTCCCCATAGAATAACATTGGCTCGGGCTTCCGGCGACGGTAAGTGAAGAGGGCCATTAAATACAAAATTTGAGTATAATCGGTTCGACAGAAGTTAATTAAAAATATACCTCACTACACCACAATGCAGGGGGGGGGGAGTTTGACAGAGCACTCATACCAGTATTTATTTAAAATTTCTCTCTATTAGTTTATTGGTTTAAGAAGAAGGAATTTTTTTTTCATAAATACCGATATGTGTTCTGCGCCAAATTTCCTCCTGCACAGTGGGACAAGATTTTGTCCCTTGAATCCGCCCCCGGTGACATAAATTTCTGAAAATAATTGCTTACTGAATCGTCATTGAATTTTAACTCATGTGATATTTTTGATCAAAATCTGTTAGGTTAACCTTTCTGTAACTTTCTAACAGAAAAATTTATATTTTCTAAACTACAAAAACTTAATTTAAATTATATCTCAATTTGTCAACCATAAAAATCTATATTTATTTATACATGTGCCCTCACATGGTTACATATTTTCTTTGTTTCGCATGTGAAAAAATCAGTATCAAAGAAAGATTGAGATGTACTAAGTAAAAGAAGAAATTGTGTTACCATGGGTCACTCAGAGGTAACACCGTCGCCTACAGTGCAGTGGACTCTGGTTCGATCCTGACTGGTAAAGCGGGATAATCGTATTAAGTGCGAGATTTTTTTCTTTGCTTCCAAAGGAAAAAAAAATGTTTTCTCTCCTAATATTTTACGTATTTTTCAATTGCAGAAAATATTTGTGAACGTATTTTTCGCATAGTGTTGCCGCTCACCTTAGTTTGGCTATATGCGCAACCTTGGCGCGCATCTCTTGTTCACTTGCATTCCCGCTTTAGCGGGGTAGTTGTATTGTTTTTCGTTATAAGAGTAACATCTCTCTTGTTTATCTTGTTCGGTGATATGGTTCACCTTTTTTTATAGTTTGCGTTGACTATGGTGTCAACATATTTGAATACGTTAATAATACGTCCTCTAATAACTGTAAATATGTAAATACGATATGTATAATAGTTTAATTAAATGTTTGTGAAGTAATAGCTTCAGAATAGTAATTATTGAATACAGTCCACTCATAAAGTATCGTCAACATTTGGTCTAGTAGAACCGGAGGAAGATCAATCGTAATATAATGAAATAGTGGTGGTGCTCATTGATGAAAGTAATTATGGATAAAAATAAATTAGTTATCCTAAATCGACAACGTGGAACCTTGAAAGGTCAATTGACTAAGATAGTGACATATTTAGAGACTGTTAATGACGAGGATAAAGACATTATAACTTTAGAAATAAAGAAGGATAATCTGCAAAAAATAGTAACAAAACTGGATAATTTGAAAATCCAGTATTATGAAATAGCTGATGAATCGGAACTGGAAGTCCAATTGAACGCCTTCGCAGAATTGGAAGAAGAGGCAGAAAAATTAGAGGTAAGGCTTCGAAAATTCTTACACTCTAATAACATTAGTAAAAATGTAAATGAAATTATTTCAAATGAATCTAAAGCAGATAATTCTATTATCAATTTTCGTTTACCTGAAATTCCTTTACCCAAATTTAATGGACAATATAATGAATGGTATAGTTTTAAAGATCAATTTATAACCTTAATTGATCAGAATGATAAACTTTCAGATAATCAGAAATTATATTATCTAAAATCTACACTTTGTGGAAGAGCACTAGATGTAATTACCGAAGACGATTCATATATTTCGCTTTTTAAAGCATTGGAAGATAGATTCCAAAACAAAAGAATGATTGTAAATTCTCACTTAAATGAGATATTAAACGTAGAGAATCTGTCTCAAGATTTAGTTAAAAATTTGCGAACAATAACAGATAGCTGTCAAAAAAATATTCGAGCACTCAAAGGTATAGGATTGGAATTGAATCCCTTTACGGAGGCCTTACTTATAAATTTAGTTCTTAAACAGATCGATAAAGAAACTAAAAAACAATTTGAATTATCTTTAAGTTCTACAGAATTGCCAACATGGTGCGATTTCATTAACTTTTTACAAAAAAGATGCTTGGTGTTAGAAAACTTACAATGCGTTTTGAATACGAAACCGAAATTAATGAATGCGGAAAAGAGTACTAGAATAAAAACTTTCTTTTCTAAAAATGATTCTTTTAACGATCAAAACTGTCCCCTTTGTAAAAGAAATCATTCTTTATCTAAATGTTGTGAATTCTTAAAATTAAATGAATACGACAGATTCCTAACAGTCAAAAACTATTTGTTATGCATTAATTGTTTGAAATCGAAGCATCAGGTATCGAATTGTAAGAGTAAGCAATCCTGTTATATGTGTTCTAAAAGACACAATCCACTCCTACATCGTTTTCTGCCGGAAACAAAAAGTAATAATTTTCCATCTAAACCGCAAACAGAAAATCCAAATAACCAGACAGATGCAGACATACGGCACCTGTCTCCTTCGGATGATGATTCATATTCTCAATTGCAGAAGGAAAAAAAAGAGGTTTCGATGACATTATATAACGAGATTAATGATCTAATCTTAAAAAGTAAAAAACATATATTGCTGTCAACTGCTATAGTTTATTTGGAAAGTAGCAATAAAAAAAAGATTCCGGTTCGTGTAATTCTTGATAATGGTAGTCAATGTAACCTGTTAGACAGAGAACTCGCTCATTTATTGAATTTGCAAAAAAGGAAATGCGATATTCATATTTCAGGAATTAATGGTAAGATGACAAATGTGAAATCTTCAGTACGTACCATTATTTCCAATAAAGATGATTCATTTAGTGAACCAATTGAATTTTTAATTACACCTAAAATAACAGAATTCATTCCTTCACACAATATAAACATAAGAAGTTTAAATCTACCACATGACCTTGAATTAGCTGATAGTGAATTTTGGAAAAAATCTAAAATAAATGCTTTAGTTGGTGCTGAATTTTTCTATGAAATATTAAAAGCAGATAAATTTAAAATAGGACAATTCACCTTTCAGAATAGCGTTTTTGGGCATATTGCTGCGGGAACCATAGACCGCAATGTATCTGAAAATACTTTTTGCGGTTTTACTGCATGCAATGATTATCTTAATGAAACCATTCAAAAATTCTGGAAAATAGAAGCTCCTGAAATTGACTTACGTCCAATTAGTCAGGAAGAACAATTGTGTGAGAAACATTTTTTAGAAACTTATCGGAGAGATAAATCGGGAAGATTTATGGTAGCCATGCCTTTGAAGGAAGATGCTAGTGTCCTTGGGGAGTCTAAATCTATCGCAGAAAAACGGCTCAAGCAGTTATGGAATCGTTTAGAAAAGAATCCAACCATGCGAAATCTTTATTGTGATTTTATTAAAGAATACACTAATTTAAATCATATGACAAAAATTGTTGATAATTTAAATGATTCTGGCTGTTATTATCTACCGCATCATGGCGTTTATAGGCCCGAAAAATCTACTACGAAGCTTCGCGTTGTATTTAATGCTTCGAGTCCGACAACTAGTGGAATATCATTAAACGACATAATTTATAAAGGTGTCGTTAATGAAGATTTGTATGAAATCATGTTACGCTTTCGACAACACCGATTTGTGTTTTTGGCCGATATTGAAAAAATGTATCTCCAAATAATGATTACCAATGATCAGAGAAAATTATTAAGAATTTTATGGAAAGATAATGTGAACTCAGAAATTGAAACCTATGAACTTAATACCGTAACATACGGTACCGCTTGTGCCCCTTTTTTAGCCATTAGAACGTTGAAGCAATTAGCCCTTGAAGAAGCCGAGAAATGTCCGAAGGCATCCGATATTTTGCTACATGATTCGTATATGGACGATATAATAAGTGGGGAAGAATCGTTAGAATCTAAGGAAGCTTCAAAAACAACTTATACACTTGTTAGAAAGCGCTGGAATGAATTTACATAAATGGAATGCAAATCATATTTCCTTACTTGACTTTTCTAAAGAGACATACCCTGAGTACACATTCTCTGATAAGGAAACCAAAGCCCTAGGGGTTACCTGGAAACCCAATTTAGATGCTTTCACATTTAAAATAAATTTGTGTCAGTTAAAGTCTATGACAAAGAGAAGCATTTTATCAGACATTGCTCGTATTTTCGACCCATTGGGTCTCATCGGTCCTGTTATTGTCAAAGCCAAGTTGTTTATGCAGGAACTATGGAAATTAAAATTGGACTGGAATGACCCTATTCCAAGCCCTATTGCTCAAAATTGGCTAGAATTCGCCACTTCGTTAAAAGCTCTTGAACAACTTAAAATAAATCGCTATGTTTTAATTCCTGAAGCACAACAAATAAACTTACACGGATTCGCCGATGCATCGTCATTAGCTTTTGGAGCAGCCGTGTATATTCAGTCTATTCATAATTCTGAAATTGTCTCCAATTTGGTTAGCAGCAAATCTCAAGTTGCCCCTCTAAAAACTGTTTCTATCCCTCGACTCGAGTTATGTGGTTGTCTTTTGTTATCCAAATTAATTGTGAAAATTTTGAAATCTTTGAGATTACAAATCAATAATATTTATCTCTATACAGACTCTCAAATAGCTCTTGCCTGGATCCAAACCGAGCCTTGGAAATTTAAAACATTTTTTGGCAACAGGGTTGCCAAAATTCAAGAACTGTCTAAAAACTTCACATGGAACCATGTGTCCTCTGCGGAAAATCCAGCAGACTTAATTTCACGAGTTCTAACTACCACCGATTTAATGGATAATCCGTTGTGGTGGCAGGGACCAGACTTTCTAAGTAAATCCAGTAGTATCATAAACAATGACTCTGACTATCTGTCCCCCAGTGATAATAGTATTGTGATGAGTGAGTTGAAAAATAATCACCAGGGTGACGCTAACCCTGCAGTGTTGTGTGGATTAATCCAATCCACGGATTCTTCCCAGAACTTTTATAATCATTTGTTTTCATTAACAAATAATTTTTGTAAATTAATTAGAATATGTAGTTTCATTTTTAGATTTATTAGGAATACAAGAGCAAAGGTAAATAGAGTTACTGGACCACTCCGAAGCACCGAATTAAACGACTCTGAAGTGCATTTAATTAGACAGGTACAGTATACACAGTTTGCCGCAGAATTGATCTGCTTAGAAAAAAGGAAGCCCGTATCAGGTAAATTAAATTGTTTTAATCCAATTTTAGATTCTCAGGGACTCCTAAGAGTGGGTGGAAGGCTGGAAAATGCTAATTTAAATTTTGATAGTAAACATCACCTTTTGTTGCCCCACGACCCTAAATTATCTTCCATGATTATGGAACATTTCCATAAAAAATTCTTTCATGTAGGACCTCAAGCTTTGTTATACCACGTTAGAAAAAAATATTGGATAGTTAGTGGGAGATCTTTAGCTCGGAAAATATTTCGTAACTGCCTAACGTGTTACAAAATTAAACCTTTAACGGTCAATCAACTTATGGGAAATTTGCCAAAGGAACGAGTAAATGTGACTCATCCATTTTATTGTACCGGTATAGATTTCTGTGGCCCTTTTTTAATTAAATATCGGGGGTCAAAGAAAAGGAATCTATAACAAAATTTTTGTTTGTATTTTTATTTGCATGCCTACTAAAGCCGTGCATCTAGAGGTAGTTAGCGATTTAACATCCGAAGCTTTTATCGCAACTTTAAAAAGATTTTTTGCTAGACGAGGCAAAGCCCAAACATTATTCAGTGATAATGCAACAAATTTTGTTAGTGCAAATCATGAATTAAAAAGGTTACATAGATTAGCTACTCAGCCTGATGAAAACCTTACTAATTTTTTTAATTCAGAGAATATTAATTGGAAATTTCTGCCACCCCGTGCCCCAAATTTTGGAGGGCTATGGGAGGCAGGCGTAAAATCGTTTAAGTATCATTTGAAACGCGCAGTAGGAAACGCTAAATTCACATATGAGGAATTCTTAACCGTTGTTTGTCAAATTGAGGGAATCCTCAATTCTCGACCCCTTACCCCCCTTTCAAACGATATTGAAGATTTGGACGTCTTGACTCCCGGCCATTTTTTAGTTGGTCGACCCATCACAGCGGTGATCGAACCCGAGTTCTCTGGCATTCCAGAGAATCGATTAGATACCTGGCAAAAATTAACTAAAATAGTTCAAGGGATATGGAAAAAATGGCAATGTCATTATTTAAATACGTTACCACAAAGAAACAAATGGAAATTTGAAACAAATAACATTAAAAATGGGGATATGGTACTATTAATGGAAGAAAATTTGCCCATATGTGGTTGGATTTTGGGTAGAATAGTAGAAATAATTCCAGGAAAGGATAACAAAATACGCGTAGTCTCGGTTAAAACAAGAAATGGGACATATAAACGACCTATTTCCAAAATTGCTCTTTTACCTTCAGAAAAGTAAAAAAAAAAAAAAAAATGTTTGAAAATGAATAATGTATATATTTAAATTTAATTTGTTTATTGTATTTCATTTGTATTATTTTATTGTTTACAATGTTATTAATATTTCTCTTGTATAAGTTTTATTATTTAAATTGCATATATAATATTTTCGTATAATTAATTATAATTATGCTATTACATATTAGAACTGTAATTTTGAAACAATGTTTCAAGGTGGGCCGGTATGTTGCCGCTCACCTTAGTTTGGCTATATGCGCAACCTTGGCGCGCATCTCTTGTTCATTTGCATTCCCGCTTTAGCGGGGTAGTTGTATTGTTTTTCGTTATAAGAGTAACATCTCTCTTGTTTATCTTGTTCGGTGATATGGTTCACCTTTTTTTATAGTTTGCGTTGACTATGGTCATATTTGAATACGTTAATAATACGTCCTCTAATAACTGTAAATATGTACATACGATATGTATAATAGTTTAATTAAATGTTTGTGAAGTAATAGCTTCAGAATAGTAATTATTGAATACAGTCCACTCATAAAGTATCGTCAACACATAGCATATGGATATTTTATGGTAATTTAGCTGCAAGGAATTTTCTGAAATAAAAGAAGATTTTTTTTTCTTTCTTTTTTTTTTTTTTTTTTTTTTTACAGCGTAGGATTATTTTATGACAATAAATGATATCTAAAGTTAGTGATTAAAGACCCAGAGAGAAAAATATAGACTGTATGAAAAATTAATAATGTAACTGTAAAATAATAATACATTTCCCGCCGCTTATTAAAATCACATTCGTTCTGAGCCAAAGTGAGTTTATTAAGCGGCTGATTTTTATATCCGGCGAACGTTCCTGCCCTTAAGAAAAAGGTATTACTTCCCTGAATTTTGAAAGAAACTTCAAAAGGTAACGAATAATGGAATTACCTAGTAAACAATATTAATTAATTTTTGGTAGATAATTAACTACTTATTTCTTCGATATAAGTAAATGCATTCAGCTCCCGTGCACTTTCGTTAGAGGAAAATCATCATTACCTTACCAAAAGTTCGAGCTTTTCTTGTAAATTTAAAATATTTCCGTTTATACCTCATGAATGATAGTAATTTCAAAATAAGAACTAGAAATTGCCTTCTAATAATTAGAAAAAAAAATCATTTCAAATCAAATTTCTATTTTATTACTGCGCTTTGAAGAATACGTTCCTTGAAATTGTTGCTGAGATAAGTTATGGGGCGTGTTTAATTTGTAACTATGCTGCAAGTGTAAAATCTTCAACAATGAGCGATAACGAAGGGTTTGCTGTGCTTTAATTTCTTTTTTTATTAAAAAAAAAAAAATATATATATATATGTAACTTTTTTTTTTTTTTTTTGGTATGCATAAATGATATTTTTGGCTGCTGAGGAGATATATTTGAGTTTATTAACCGGCGATGATGATTTTATTAAGCGGCGGCTTTAAAAGTTGTTTGTATTGATTTGATTCCGGTCCTGGCGATTTGATCAGATTAAGCGGCTGATTTTATTAACTAGTGATTTTATTAAGCGGTACTGTATTCTCTACTGTTTTCAGAAATTTTAATTGAAATAGTTAGAAGAATTTCCAAATAAATACAAGAGCAAAGGTAAATAGAGTTACTGGACCACTCCGAAGCACCGAATTAAACGACTCTGAAGTGCATTTAATTAGACAGGTACAGTATACACAGTTTGCCGCAGAATTGATCTGCTTAGAAAAAAGGAAGCCCGTATCAGGTAAATTAAATTGTTTTAATCCAATTTTAGATTCTCAGGGACTCCTAAGAGTGGGTGGAAGGCTGGAAAATGCTAATTTAAATTTTGATAGTAAACATCACCTTTTGTTGCCCCACGACCATAAATTATCTTCCATGATTATGGAACATTTCCATAAAAAATTCTTTCATGTAGGACCTCAAGCTTTGTTATACCACGTTAGAAAAAAATATTGGATAGTTAGTGGGAGATCTTTAGCTCGGAAAATATTTCGTAACTGCCTAACGTGTTACAAAATTAAACCTTTAACGGTCAATCAACTTATGGGAAATTTGCCAAAGGAACGAGTAAATGTGACTCATCCATTTTATTGTACCGGTATAGATTTCTGTGGCCCTTTTTTAATTAAATATCGGGGGTCAAAGAAAAGGAATCTATAACAAAATTTTTGTTTGTATTTTTATTTGCATGCCTACTAAAGCCGTGCATCTAGAGGTAGTTAGCGATTTAACATCCGAAGCTTTTATCGCAACTTTAAAAAGATTTTTTGCTAGACGAGGCAAAGCCCAAACATTATTCAGTGATAATGCAACAAATTTTGTTAGTGCAAATCATGAATTAAAAAGGTTACATAGATTAGCTACTCAGCCTGATGAAAACCTTACTAATTTTTTTAATTCAGAGAATATTAATTGGAAATTTCTGCCACCCCGTGCCCCAAATTTTGGAGGGCTATGGGAGGCAGGCGTAAAATCGTTTAAGTATCATTTGAAACGCGCAGAAGGAAACGCTAAATTCACATATGAGGAATTCTTAACCGTTGTTTGTCAAATTGAGGGAATCCTCAATTCTCGACCCCTTACCCCCCTTTCAAACGATATTGAAGATTTGGACGTCTTGACTCCCGGCCATTTTTTAGTTGGTCGACCCATCACAGCGGTGATCGAACCCGAGTTCTCTGGCATTCCAGAGAATCGATTAGATACCTGGCAAAAATTAACTAAAATAGTTCAAGGGATATGGAAAAAATGGCAATGTCATTATTTAAATACGTTACCACAAAGAAACAAATGGAAATTTGAAACAAATAACATTAAAAATGGGGATATGGTACTATTAATGGAAGAAAATTTGCCCATATGTGGTTGGATTTTGGGTAGAATAGTAGAAATAATTCCAGGAAAGGATAACAAAATACGCGTAGTCTCGGTTAAAACAAGAAATGGGACATATAAACGACCTATTTCCAAAATTGCTCTTTTACCTTCAGAAAAGTAAAAAAAAAAAAAAAAAATGTTTGAAAATGAATAATGTATATATTTAAATTTAATTTGTTTATTGTATTTCATTTGTATTATTTTATTGTTTACAATGTTATTAATATTTCTCTTGTATAAGTTTTATTATTTAAATTGCATATATAATATTTTCGTATAATTAATTATAATTATGCTATTACATATTAGAACTGTAATTTTGAAACAATGTTTCAAGGTGGGCCGGTATGTTGCCGCTCACCTTAGTTTGGCTATATGCGCAACCTTGGCGCGCATCTCTTGTTCATTTGCATTCCCGCTTTAGCGGGGTAGTTGTATTGTTTTTCGTTATAAGAGTAACATCTCTCTTGTTTATCTTGTTCGGTGATATGGTTCACCTTTTTTTATAGTTTGCGTTGACTATGGTCATATTTGAATACGTTAATAATACGTCCTCTAATAACTGTAAATATGTACATACGATATGTATAATAGTTTAATTAAATGTTTGTGAAGTAATAGCTTCAGAATAGTAATTATTGAATACAGTCCACTCATAAAGTATCGTCAACACATAGCATATGGATATTTTATGGTAATTTAGCTGCAAGGAATTTTCTGAAATAAAAGAAGATTTTTTTTTCTTTCTTTTTTTTTTTTTTTTTTTTACAGCGTAGGATTATTTTATGACAATAAATGATATCTAAAGTTAGTGATTAAAGACCCAGAGAGAAAAATATAGACTGTATGAAAAATTAATAATGTAACTGTAAAATAATAATACATTTCCCGCCGCTTATTAAAATCACATTCGTTCTGAGCCAAAGTGAGTTTATTAAGCGGCTGATTTTTATATCCGGCGAACGTTCCTGCCCTTAAGAAAAAGGTATTACTTCCCTGAATTTTGAAAGAAACTTCAAAAGGTAACGAATAATGGAATTACCTAGTAAACAATATTAATTAATTTTTGGTAGATAATTAACTACTTATTTCTTCGATATAAGTAAATGCATTCAGCTCCCGTGCACTTTCGTTAGAGGAAAATCATCATTACCTTACCAAAAGTTCGAGCTTTTCTTGTAAATTTAAAATATTTCCGTTTATACCTCATGAATGATAGTAATTTCAAAATAAGAACTAGAAATTGCCTTCTAATAATTAGAAAAAAAAATCATTTCAAATCAAATTTCTATTTTATTACTGCGCTTTGAAGAATACGTTCCTTGAAATTGTTGCTGAGATAAGTTATGGGGCGTGTTTAATTTGTAACTATGCTGCAAGTGTAAAATCTTCAACAATGAGCGATAACGAAGGGTTTGCTGTGCTTTAATTTCTTTTTTTATTAAAAAAAAAAAAATATATATATATATGTAACTTTTTTTTTTTTTTTTTGGTATGCATAAATGATATTTTTGGCTGCTGAGGAGATATATTTGAGTTTATTAACCGGCGATGATGATTTTATTAAGCGGCGGCTTTAAAAGTTGTTTGTATTGATTTGATTCCGGTCCTGGCGATTTGATCAGATTAAGCGGCTGATTTTATTAACTAGTGATTTTATTAAGCGGTACTGTATTCTCTACTGTTTTCAGAAATTTTAATTGAAATAGTTAGAAGAATTTCCAAATAAACTTATGCGAATTATGTTCAAACAATGCTAATCCTATGTATATAAAAAAATTCTTTTAAAACATTAAGATTAACACTTTAAAATTTGTCATCGAAATACAAATAACCAAATGATTTTGTGGCTTTTTTCCTCGGGTATTTCTTTAAAGTTTGAGAGCACATTTGCAATAAAACTGTGCCCCTGGGTAAAAAGATAATACACATCACATACATTCCCACATGTGGAAAAGCAATAAAACTTCGGTTGCAAATACTATCCAGCAAAAATTTTAAAGTGCTGCCGTACGCAAAAATCAACTTTAAAGAGCTGTGTCATCATGACATATATGCAATATTTCACAGCTCTGACTTTGATGAATCAACGCAATAATAAAAGATGGGGACATAACGGTATTTCATCGTATGTTTAAGAGAGTGGGGAGGGACTGCATGTCATAAGTTTATGACAGAAAGGCAAACTCGTGTTGGTCTGGGTTTATTAAAAAATGTTTTTAGTTGGAGATTTTTTCTGTATTTCAAAATATGTATTAATAAGGGCGTGCCTCGGGTTAAAATATTTTAAATGTTTTTTGGGTTTATATTTTAAAATTAAGAATTTTAAAATTTTCGTTTGCCATGATTTAGAGTTTACTTTAATCGTATTTTTTACTTTCTCTTACCCATAAGGTATAGAAAGTATTGTTTTTGGGTCAAGTTTTCGAAAGTGAGATTTTGTTATATTTACACGTTTTGAGGTGTCCTGAGTACGAAAAACATGTTTTTAGTGGTTGGTCTGTGTGTATGTCTGTGTGTCTGTGTGTGTGTCTGTCTGTTATCAGCATATCTCAAGAACAAATAGTAGCAGACATCCCAAACTTGGTATTCTAAATGTGTACCATATAGGGATGCTACAGTAAGGTTTTCGTTAAGATCAAGCAAATGGTTCGTGTACAGGGACAATCAAGATAATTCTAATACATAACGTCTATCTGGGAAATTGCAGGTAAGTAGTGTTTAACGTCTATAGACTGCACTAAACCAAATGAAACGAATATACAGAGGCTGTTCGCACATTTTTTAGACGATTTTGATGGAGTGTACTGAAGCAATTTCACTCATATTTCGTGTTTTATTTGTTCAGTTTGATAGCCCTTGTTCTTAACTATCATTCTACATCATAATTTCTATGATAATAATGCTTTTTATAATATCGGAAGAGGTATATTTTTCTACTCCTCTTGAACGGCTTTCCAAAGTCCACAAATGTAGATCGGTGTTTGGATAATGTTGATTTTAAGAGTCGAAAAACACAAAAATCCAACAGTGATACATAAGAAGATTTAGCAGGAATGTCAGTGAAGGGTATGGCTTTAATTCCCGTTTTTTTGTTCCATTTTTTTCTAGAAAAGCAATTGCGGATTGTGATGTGTGGCTGCTTGTTTTGTCTTGATACAGTTCAACGGATTGATAGCATTGTGGATAAAGATCTGGATTTTCATTTTTAAAAATTGGAATTACAATATGTTCTTGAGAGTATTTAGAGTTGATTTTGACATTTTTGTCACATTTTTTTGCTTTTATCTTGCGCTTGTATGAAAAACCAGTGGCAATCATAAATCCTTAAGAAAAACTTTCTTTTGATGCTTTGAGCCATGTAGCAAATTTTTTTTTCCACTTTTGTGATAATAAATTCTTTTTAATAACCGAATTAAGTTCTATATAAATGTAGGTGCATTAATAAAACGGGGGGTTGGGTGGCTGAATTAATTATCATATAAAACTCTTCCGAAGCCTAATTTGAATTGTTTAACATAGATTTACATAACATCGTTATCTTACGTCTTAATCTCCAACCTGTATTTATAGTATTAAATTTCAGGGTAAGAGAAAGTCGTGTGAGTGACACACGAGATTATTTTTATCTATATGTGGAATTAAAAAAAAAAAAAGTAAAATACTTTGTATATGATAGGTTCATTTAAAAAATTACAACATGAAAAAAAAAAAAAAAAAGTAATACAGAAATACCGTTATTAATGTAATTTCAATCGTTGCATACTCAAACATTCAAACTATGTTTTTTTTTTTTAAATCCTTAAATCTCAAAGATGCAATTTAAACAACTGCTAGACTTTATAACTTCCTAAGAAGATTTAAAGTGTGGTAATTGATTAATAATTTATTTCACATCATTATTTTTTAATATTGGGTTGTTCGATAAATAATGTCTTTTTTTTTCCCCATGTTTTTCAAAGTGAATTTATTTATATTAACAACAAACATTAATTAATGATATATTGACCATTTTGTTGGATGACCTTTTGCCATCTTTCGGTAAGTTGAAAAATTCCACGTTCGAAGAAGCCTTGGGTTTTAGAAGCGAAGGTTTTAAAAAACGACATTATTTATCGAACAACCCAATAAGAAAAATATTTATAATTATATTATAAAATCAGATAAGGCATGGTTTACTATTTAATATAGCAGAATAAATATGAAATAGGAAAAACTGCATTTGAAATTTTCTGGAAAAATGTTATAGTCTGGAAAATTGTCCGCTTAAAAATTATTATTATTATTATTATTATTATTATTTTAAGGAGATTATTTTTATATAACAGTTCCTTTTTTTTTTTTCTTTTTTTTTTTTTTTACTGTTACGTATAATTTGTTAGTAATATTCCCATATTGACTATGCCAAAATGTATTTTTCATAAATAGCGATTTAAAAATTTGATTGTTATTGCGGGTAGAAATTGTAAAATATGGTAGCTGTAATTTAAAGTGGAATAAAATTAAAGAAAAAATTCACAGAATGTTTTTCATTTACAAAATTCATTATCAACAATTAATGTTATCTTTCTAGACAATATTGACTGATATTTCACTTAAAGGTTATACTGAAAGTTCACTAGTAAATATAAAGTAGGTTGTGTTACATTCACCTATAATAGCAATCCTTCAATATATATTCAAAATAAAACAAACTACAAATTCAGAAGGGAATAAAAGTACAAATTTATGTTCGATTTTACAGTAAATCGTGCATGTTTTTAAATCAGCAAAAAATACTCCCCTAAGGAACAAAACGCATTCAATACATCGAATTACCCTTTTATTCAGTTCCAGAAAAATGTTCCTGGTTTTTACAATAAAATGTCTCATGCACAACAAATAAAATACAACATGAAATAGAACCACTTGAGTCTAAATTTTAGTAGCAGACGATAAAATGACATATCATTTTCCTGAATAAAAGACGTATCATTTTCTGGATAAGAATGTTCTTTTCGTGCTTTTTCTTTTTTTTTTTACTGGAAATGTACCAGATTCAAAGTACTTGTTTAGATCGTTTTTCAAGATTGTCTAGAGCAGTGCATGATTTGTCAAAGTTTCGCAAAAAAGTAGGGAGTATTGATGATGCTAGATTTGGAATAATCGGATTCAAAATAGACTAAAAGCAAATGTATACCTTCAAATTTGATTCATTCTTTGCTATATTAAGAAAATATGTTTTTTAGATAACCTTTTTAAAGTGTTTTATATGTAAGATAAATACATAAACAATGATAAAAACTTATATTTGTGTTTATTTAAGATGATGGTGATTTTTTTTTTTTTTTTTTATAAATTAAGTTATATCAATATATAATACTCAAACATAAAATTTATCATAGGTTTTTACCCTATTTTGAATGAAAGGAGGGGGTTAAAAGTAGTATATGTGTGAAAGGTTTGGTTAATGTGGGTTGCCGAAAACAAATTATTCTCATATAATGTCAAAAATAAAACAACTTTATTTTTATATACTTTTTTATTTTATTCATGTAACCTTTTGTTTTTAAATTTCCTATAGAATAATTTTGTTAAATCTGCATTCTTTTTTTAATTATTATTATTTTTTATTTATTATTATTATTATTATTATTATTACTTCAATATAATGGCTCGTTATTTAGCTTATTTTCTAGAATTTATCCTTTGAACCTTTAAACAAAAAGCAACACAGGAAAATTCATAGATATAGTAATAAGACATAGATTGATCATCAAGGGAGAAAAAGTGATTCCTTTTTCCTCCGAGAAATACGGCCATTTTTACCAGTTAATCATACTTGCCAACATCCTAAATAATATTCTGTAGTGTTGTTAGTCCCACCCTTTTTTTCAAGCCAGTAAATTTTTAGAGTAATATTCTTCAAATGCAATTACGATTAAATAAGAAGAAAAATACTCTACAAAGATACTTCTGTGGAAAAGAAGGCGGGGTTAACAATAATACGGAATATTAATTAGTATGTTATTAACATACTTGCCAGCATCTTAATTAATATTCCGTAGTGTCGTTAGTCCCGCCCTTTTTTTCACACCAATAAATTTTTAGAGTAATATTCTCCAAATGCAATTACGATTAAATAATAAGAAAAATACTCTAAAAATGTACTGGTGCGAAAAAAAGGTGGGGCTAACAATACTACGGAATATTAATTAGTATATTGGCAAGTACAGAGCTGCCAACCTAATTCAGCAAATTGTTAGTACCTCCCCTTTTTCTACACCAATTAATTTTTAGAGTAATTCTCTTCAAATATATTTACGATGAATTAAAAAAAACAAATACTCTAAAAATTAAATGGTGTAGGAAAAGAGGCGGTACAGACAATTTGCCGGATTAGGTTGGCAGCTCTGCAAGTACGTATTAAGTATGCGGTTAATGGTCGTCTTTCTACGAGTGAATACACACGGATATTTTAACAAATAACATATATGAACAATTTATGTGTTAAAGGTGAATGAAAAACTGTAGATACTCATTTTTCTTTCTTTTCTCTCTCTCTCTCTCTCTCTTTATTTTATTTTATTTTATTTCAATTTATTTTTTTAATAAAATAATAAAAAATATTTAACTTTATTATTTTTTTTCTTTAAAGTTAAACTTTTTTATATATTAAAACTAGCGAGGTTTACCAGCGCCGCTGCTAATTACATTTAAAAGATTTTTTTTTTAATTCCATATTACTTATTTATATAAAATATGGAAAAAAAAAAAAAAAAGTGTTCCATTAAATATGAAAACAGTAAATTTTCCATAATAATAACAAAGCAACTGATTATAAAAATGATATTTTTCATAAATTAGTCAAATATAACTTACTTATGAAAACCTATTACCTTTCCTTTCATCCGTTTATTAGTACAGTTTTAAGCCGCGCAATACGTCGGCATTTTAAAATTTCATCAACATTCTATTCTGTTACAATTGCAGAGATTCAATACCGGTTAATGGCTAATGCCAAAAAATTTTTTCGCCATCAGAAATCTTTGCATGATAACATGGGGATGATAGATCTATATAAATTACTATATCTATGGGAAAATCACTACTATGGGGAAATCACTCTACTTTATTCTAACGCTTTTTTTTTTTTTTTTTTTTTTTTGTTTTATCATTTGTCTTTTGGCAACTGATGCAAATATATTTTTATTTTTTATATGTATGGCAACAACAGTGAGTATATATACATATACTGTTGATGTACTGTTTCAACACTCTTTTTTGCTACTGAAATGGCCAGAAGAACTTTGTTCGGTCAGATTAAGAAAAATAATAGATTCAAAAATTAATAAGAGTATGCAAAGTAATGAAAATAAAAATGCAAATTGTTGTGTTTAAAAGTTTTTTTTTTTTTTTTTTTTTTAAGGATAGAGATTAATTATTAAGATCCTTATTTATATAGGAATTGTGAAATTCTATATTTATATGTATATATACATATAAGTTTAGAGTAATTAGTAAGATCATTGTTTACACAGATATTTTAAAATTCTATATTTATCATTTAAATGTTTATTTAAATAAATTGGTCAAATTTCGATACTAGATTTTACAAAAAAAAAAAAAAAAATCTGAATTTAATATGCGAGCCTACCGACATATAAAAATCGTTAGAAGCTCAAGGCAAAAATTTTCATTTTTGATAGAAACACATTTTTTTTTTTTTTTTTTTTTTACAGACCACTCTTTTTTATTTATTTATTTATTTAAATTATAAATGCATAAAAATCATTAATTAAATTGTGAATGTTTATTTTATTATTATTATTTTTTTTTTTTTATTTTTTTTTTTTTTTTAAAGGTTTGAAAACATTTAATTTGAAGGATATTCGAACTTTTTAACGTGTTTTTAACTTCATCTCGTCTATTCGTCTGTGCACATTTTCATTTTAGTAAATATTTTTAGAATATTTTAGAATTATAAACGTGTTTAGCCATCACATCATGAACACTGAATTATAAATATTTTCGGCACCATTATAAAGTTTTGGAAACGCTTAATACAATTGAAAATGGACCTGGATGCTGAGACCTAAAATGATATATATATATATATATATATATATATATATATATATATATATATTTATAAATCTCTTACGGTGACATCTCACGGACAGTACACTATAGCTGCCAAGTTTTTTAATTTAATCCTGAATGTTGCTAGCCCCGCCCACCGTCCCACCGTAATCTTTTTAGAGTAATTTCCTTCACATTTAATCGTAGTTACACATTAAAGAAATGTTGTCTACAAATATTACGGTGCGAAAAAAGGGCGGGATTAACAACATTCCGGAAAAAATTACAAAACTTGGCAGCTATGGTATAATACATAAATAGGTCGTAATAGATAAGGATGTTTTTATGTGAACCTTTCAACAAATCATTAAGGTGAAAATCGGCTTTCAAAGTGTCAAAATCGGACTAAATATTTCCATATTACTGCAGAATAAAACTACGTAACAGCAATAAAGTATGGCAAAAGGATTTTTATTTAATCCCCATCATTTTGTGCTGAGTTGGGTATTTGCCAAAGTTGTCAACATTTTAATTTATTCCGGAGTATTTTTATTCCATACCTCGCCTTTATTCCGTAACTCTCCCTTATTCCATACTCTTTTATTTTTAGAGTATATTTTTCCCTTATTTTCTTGTAGTTACATACGAGAGAAACGTATTCTGTAAATAAAGTGACGCGAAATAAAGGCGGGGCTAAAAATGATCCACAATAAATTAAAATGTTGGCAACTATAGTATTCAGGTATTTATTTTACAGCTTTGAGAATGACAGTTAAAATGGTTTTTGTCTCAATTGATCTATATTACATAGTTTCACAATAAAAAAAATACAATTTCTTTTATATTTCATGCGTAAAAGATAGTAAAATCATACATGTCTAAATCGGAATTCAAACCTGGGACGTGAGGCTACAGAGGGCAACCCCTTGTCTACTGTGCCACCACGTCTCTTAGTGATGAGCTATAAGTGTATGTATTTGTAAAAATCTGATGTGGACACCACATGACTTCCTTATACAACCGTAGGAATATACATATTTTTATGAAAATATTGACAGTTTTGTGTGAGCTAACAGATGCGTAAATAAACAGCCAGGTTCCAGTCCACTAACATTATAAAAAAAAAAAAAAAAAAAAAACTCCTATTCGTTACCAAAAACGTCACGATAATACGATTATAAATGATGCCGAGGCATACGTAATATTTTTTTTAGGAATAATACTCAAGGCCTTGTACTACTGGTAAAATACCTCACTGGCAAAAGTACAGCTTAGAGTACAAGGAAAATCATTCGAGAATACATGGCACCGATTTGTTCTTTTTGGCAGAAAGTAATGACAGGAAACGATAAACTTTACCAAAATAATTAACTCAGTTAAAATTGAGAAAGGGTTTCTGGCTATCCTGAAACAACATTTGCCGCAAAATTTTATCACTAATCTCACCATACTGCAAATTAGTAGCCAGCGTAGATTTTTGGTCTTGGCATCGAATTTGGCGAAAATTTGTAGTTTAGGATTGACAAAGTTTGGAAGCTCTAACTTCAATAATAACAGAGTTCTGAAATATTCTGTAAAAATTCATTGGTTTATTGCGCTGAACTAAATTCTTCGAAATTTCTGACTCAAAAGACTAAAAATAAAGGAGAGTGATTGTTGATGATTGTAGACTAGAACTTGCCTATGTCTTTACGTGTTACTTTCTACACGTTATTACAGTAAAAGTGGAAACAGATGAACGTTTTCCATTTCCACGAAGGTAGGCTGACTTAGCGCCAAATTAAGCATTCAAATGCGGCGAAAAATGATAGTAAGGGACTTACAAAATTTGGAAACTTTACTTCAACAGCAGTCCAGCTCTGGATATTTTGTAATGACCCATCGGTTTCTCGCGCAAAACTACCTTGAAAATTCCATACAGCACTCACAATACTTTCGATGAACTCAAATTCCATTCAGACAACGAAATATTCGGTTGCTCCTGATTTAGCGAAATTTATGCTCTGCAGTGTATTTAACAACGTTTATTTGATTTCTGTAGTAAAAATGACTATTTCATTGGATTGTTTCAATAATATTAATATTTGTAGCACAAAAAAGACATTTATTCAACTGTTTGCTGAATATTCATTAAATAAAGTGCATTCGACGATTGGAATTACTTAGTTCTCAAAGAATTCTTTATGTTAAACAATATCCTACAGTTTGGAAGTTTCCCATTTCGATTCGGAATGTAAATGTAAGTACACAATGATATTTCGGACTCAAAAGATGGTAGCTTATGCGACCGAAATCTGATATTTTCATTAATTTCGAAAGGATAATTGTCTCAAGAATAAGCACATGCTGCAAAGCACATGATCCAACTTTTTCAGTTTTCTCGGAAGATGACCAATAATTACCAATAATAATTTACCAATAATGTTTACTATAAGTTTTTGGCAACAGTTTTCTTTTGATTACCTACGCTGCATTGTATTAGAAAATACTATTAGAAAACAGAGGCAGTTATTCCTTTAAAAAGAATTTAAAAGTTTGGCAACTATGATGTTGTATCGTATTTGTGAAAAACGTGCATTAAAAAAAAAAAAATCAAATGTAAGTTGTTTAGATTTGAAGCTGTTTTGAATATGTATTGTGCTCGAAAATAAACAATTTTTGTCACAGTAAAATTAACCCTGATTTAAAAGCGTATAAGTTTCAAATTGCAGCGATGCAAAATGGATTTTTGACAGCAATATTACATAGCTGCCAATATTTTAATTTATTCCGGAGTAATTTTATCCCCGCCTGTTTTTCGAACCACTTATTTTTTAAAAGTATTTTTTTCTTATTTTATCGAAGTTATGTATTGAAAAAAATTTTTCTATAAAAAAAAGTGGTGCGAAATAAAGGCGGGGCTAAAAGTACTCCGGAATAAATTAAAATATTCGCAGCTATGATACTAAACTTTAAAATTCCAATTTCTCTCATTTAAAAATTGTGGATTGTTGTTTTTTTAAACTGGACCGTCGATATCTTCATGAAAAAAATGGAAATGAAAATATTTGTGACAATAATATTTTTCCCTTTTCAGAAGTAAAGGAAAATAACATTCAGCCAATATTTCATTGCAAGTTCAATTCATCAATTTAAACTTTTTTTTTTTTTTTTTTAAACTTCAAACTTATTGGAGACCAGAATTTTAGTTTCGAAATTCTTTGACCTAATCTGTGAGTGAAAAATCACTTTTCTACTTCAGTTTCTACTTTTGTATTTTCCGGATTTATCGTGGTAAGTGAGAACCCATGTCTTGCCTAATAAGATTTCGAGATAACGCTGTAAAGGAAACAATCAACCGAAGTGACATGTGACATAGGAATCTAAGAGCCTTTTTTCCTTTTTTCAGATATAAAGTTTCAAAGTAGCTATTAGCTTGTATTGTTGGAAATTTTATTTTAAAATAGAGGCTCCCATTATATATATATATATATATAATAAGGTAAAAAAATATCTCTTTTTAAGTTTTTGTTTTGAGACTTGAATTAATGTTTTTTTTTTCCCTTAAGATTTTAATACAGGGTGTACTTAGTGTGTAAAAATTTCCTCTCATTAAAAAAAAAATATTTTATATATTTCAGAATTATTTGACCAAAATGTAGACTGGGATGATATGCGGGGATTCACTATTACCACCCATCCCCCCCCCCCCTTTTTATGCTTCAAAATTATCTACAATTTTTGATTTGTTATTATATTAATTGCATAACCTATATTAAACTAAAACAATTATTATTGTTATTCTGGAATACTGAAATTTATTAAAATATATTATTGTTTAATGTCATAATTATATATATAAATAAAATTTAACCTTAATATTTTAGCATTTAATAGATACATGTCAATACCAACACAACAAAAATAAAACTGGTCGTAACACATTGCTAAAACTAGCACAGAAATGTTGCGATACACGTTAAGATCCAATAAGAGACAAAAACAATTTAAATTACTTACGCCCAGTTGAGTAAAAAAAGACCATTAAATATAATGGCGGAGAATTTACATAAAGGACATCAGAAATAATAATTGGAATAAAAAAATGGATTATTAATTGGAATAAAAAATGCTTAAAATTAGAAGTAATATATCATCAGGGAGCATGCACTTCTTAAAGCTGTGAATGCTGCAACGATTTCGTAAAACAATATAGCTAACAATAGCACATATACATTGTTCATGCCCCGATCGAGCATATATATATGTTTATATTATCCTAAAATACTGAAACATTTTAAATATAAATTACGCATGCAATCTGACAAAACTGCATGGGTCATTAATTTTCATTTCAACATTTCAACCGTAATTATATTCTTTCTCAATATATTAAAATCACACAATCAACTGATTGGGAAGAAAATCATATTTATTGAAATTTATTTTTCTGACTGAGTAAAAATAATACCTGGAGCAGGAGTAGAACCCCAGATCTTTGACTTACAAGGTCAACGCTCTACCAATTGAGCTATCCAGGCCGACAACCAGTGAACATTACTCACTCAGACAACCTTTAGGCAGAAACATCTGGTCTATCATGTAGATAGCTCGACAGAAATAAGCCGCTGGTAAAGGAAAACACCATTAAACAATGGGATGTTTCTGCCTAAAAGTTGTCTGAGTGAGTAATGGCCACCGGTTGTCGGCCTGGATAGCTTAATTAAAAGAGCGTTGACCTTGTAAGTCAAAGATCTAGGGTTCGACTCCCGGTCCAGGCATTATTTTCACTCAGTCGGAAAAATAATTTTTAATAAATATTATTTTCTTCCCAATCAGTTGATTGTGGGATTTTAATATATTGTATTTCTTTCTCCTATTGTTTAATGGTGTTTTCCTTTACCTGCGGCTTATTTCCGTCGAACTATCTACATGATAGACCAGATGTTTCTGCCTAAAGGTTGTCTGAGTGAGTAATGTCCACCGGTTGTCGGTTTGGATAGCTCAATTGGTAGAGCCTTGACCTTGTAAGTCAAAGATCTGGGGTTCGACTCCCGGTCCAGGCATTATTTTCACTCAGTCGGAAAAATAAATTTCAATAAATATTCTTTTTCATCCACTACGTCTATTGATTAAACCAAAGTTGATCTGATTTTCGCGCAATATTGCGGAAGATTCCACTAATTTTCTGTTTCCTTTTAGTGTTTCTTAGGATTGTGGTAAGCTTTACCGATACATTTCGCCAATTCATCCACATATTTTCAGTTCAAGACCCTGAACTCAAGAACCTAGTTTAAAATTGAAATATACTGTTCTGAAATATCCAGTATATACACTGTTAAAAATGGTTTCTTAAAAATGAGCTAAATTGTCTCAAAATAGCTCCGAAACAATATATACTTAAATTTGAGAAACTATGTACTCATTTTTGAGTATATTGACATGCCCAAAAATGGAGTTGACCAATAAAAATCTGAATATCCCCATGTTTCACATGTCAATATACTCCAAAATGAGTACATGGCTTTTCAAATTTAAGTATATTGGAGATATAATTTTAATATTAAGTATAATTGGAGTATATTTCGGAGCTATTTTGAGACAATTTACCTCATTTTTAAGAAACCATTTTTAACAGTGTATATTTGCAATGAACGAGTGATGCGATTTCCCGGCAAAAAAGTTTTGTATTTTTAACATTTTAATAAACGTTTTTTAATTGTCTACATGTTTGATAGTGCCTTTTCTCTTAATATTTAATTTTTTAACACGTGTTTTTAGCATTTATCTGTTGATAAATGAAATTATTTTGCAATTCGATGAAAGTACTTAGGTTTAAATATATTTTAAATCTTTCAGTCTTTTAAAAAATTATATACCAATACATTTTTCCCTTAGTGTAAAAAAAAAAAAAAAAAAAAAAAAATCGCATTTATTCAAAATTAATTTAGTATGTAAACCTACAATTCATACATCATTTTTATACATTAATATTAAGTGCAATAAAGCAGTGATTCATAGCTAGCTGAATTGCAACTTGCTAAAATTATAGCATAAAATTTAAAAAGGCCCAATAATTATTACATCTGTTATAAGATTTTGTTATACAACTGTTAGGAGATAACAAGATTTTACTTTATTATACAATTCTGTTAGGTTAACTCTTTTAGAAATCGACCTATTGCAATTATTTAGTCTATTTATATATGTATATAAGTAAATAAATAAATAAACACATATATATATATATATATATATATATATATATATATATATATATATATATATATATATATATATATGTATGTATGTATATAGATAGATAGATACATATATGTATAGTTAGTGAAAAATTTGTCATCAATAACTTATGAAATAATGAACCAAAGTGGGAGAGTGAACTTATCATACAAATATGTTGGATGAATTCGCTGGTTAACTTGCTTCGCCCTTTTGTTTCTAAGTGGCAGCCACTTGAAATCATGCTGCCACTGCGTTTGTCATCACGATAACTTTTAAAACTGTATTAATTCGAAACAAAACTGGATAGTGGACTTATCTTACAAATACCTTGGATGAGTTCACTGGGCAACTTACACCTGCATTTTCTTTCCAAGTTACAGCCACTTGAAAATTTTCATCCTGATAACTTTTGAAATGCTGAACTAATTTGAACTAAAGTTGGACAGTGGAATTGCCTTACAAATATCTTCGATGAGTTCGTTGGCTAACTTTATCCGTCATGTTGTTTCCAACTGATGACCAAATAAAAATTTTTAATTCACATAAAAATGGTATTTATGAATCGATGTGCTTAGAGCTCTATACCAACATAGCCCATACCAATATCTCCACCTTCATTAATTAAATTTATCCGTCATCTTGTTTCAAAATGGCGGCCACTTGTTAATAAAAAGCCAATCATCCGACTGAGCCAGAAAGAATTGTTATAATATTAGGATTATTATTATTTTTTCTTCTAATAGTCTCATAAAAATTCCTGTATTATATATATATATATATATATATATATATATATATATATTAGAGATGTAACGAATAGTGATTTGGCCGAATAGCCGAATACCGAATATTCGGAAAAATTTTAAGCCAAATACCGAATATTCGGCGGCCGAATAGTTAGCTTTTAAAACAAGTTTCACTTTTGTTTGTAATCAAAATAATTTTTCAATTTTAAACTGAATCTAAAATAAATTGATTTTTAATCTTTATATATGAAAAAAAAAACCTATAACTTGATGTTGTTTTTAATATTGTAAATGAGTAATTCTCTGAAAATATGTCATTTCATGTCGCAGTAGTCTTGGGTGCATATTTTTATAATCACAAAAACAAAAAACTGTCCAAACTATCAGTATTAATTGGTTTTACATATAAACTGTTATTCTTTGGTTATTGGAATTCAAATATAATTTTAAAATATTTTTTTAAAATGCAAAATATCATTCCCTCACTGTGTCTCCATCCCCACATGTAAGTAAATAAAATGGTTTCTATGGTATTAAAGCATGTATATTTAGATTATTTGAACTGAAAAATTAATTTATTCATTTTATAATAAAAAAAATGGGAATATATATATATATATATATTTCCTCTATGTTAAATTCAGTTCTATATTTTAGTGTGCTGTTATTGTTTTAGTTCTATTAATTGCTAAATTTTAAGATTAAATTTTATATATATATATACAGGTAAGCTAAGAATAGTTAAATTTTATATTATTGATTTCTCTCATGATTTAAACATGAAAAGTGATGTAATATATTTTGCAATTTATTATTAAAGGTTCTAAACCTTGTTTAACCCCTCTATCATTGTGTCGTTTTGTAATACAAAATGACTACTGCCTGGTGTCTGTCTGCATAGATACCAGGCTACAGTGATAGGGTTAAAGATAAATTTGTGACACGAAAACATTCTTATATTATGTAAAATTACTAAATACAGTTATGTATTATGCAATTTTAAATGAGTAAATGTTAGCATATTTTCTAAAAAATTAATACAGTGGAATGTAATTTTCAATATTTTTCATTAAATATATTTAAAAACAATAAAAAAAAAAAAAAAAAAAAAAAAAAAAAAAATGAAGGTGACTGACGGTATTCGGCCAGGCTGAATACCGAATTGTGGCCGAATATTCGTTACATCCCTAATATATATATCTATATATATATATATAGATATATATATATTATAATATAAAGCTACTAATTAAAAATATTGTCATTTATTTTTAAATAATTTAACATATAAACTTATATTCCATACACCTCTTTTACACAATAACCTTAAGAGCGATGTTGTAGGGATTTATAGCTAGCTGAACTGCATTTTGCTAAAACATCCTATGTAAAGCCATTGCTACTTCTGTTAATTCAATACAGATTCCTCAAGCATATTAATTAAAATACTTCACTAAATAAGGTTCGTGACGACTTTAATAAGGTTTCGGGAACAATATATCATGATTAAACGTGGAATGTGAGAAAATTGAACTTATTTGCGTTCCTCCTTATAATGAGGAATAGTTTGCATGCATACAAAGGGAATTATAATTGTAACAGTGTAATTTTTGTGTGTAAATTAATGCGCGTAGTTTAGAGAATTTATAATTATTAGAATTTAAATAAATTAGATTATAGAAAGTCAATTAATCTAGATTTAAAAGCTTCTTCTTTAAAAATATTCTAAAAGAGTAGTACATGATTAAACGGGTTTAGATCGTTTTGGTCATCCAGAAAAAAATCAAATATAATTAATGCAGTATATTTTTGTAAAATTAATAAACTGATGTGACAATACTTTGTTTTATCTTGAATTTCTAAAAAGAATTACAGTTGTTATTAGAAATTAGATAAAAGATGTTGTATTCCAGCATTTTCGGCTTTCTTTAAAAACAGTTTAAATAAGTTTTAGAAAGAGTTTTATTTGTTTATATTGTGCTATGTGATGGAGTGGGGTCTACCTTTCCAACATATCTGACAACATTTTTCTTACCGATTTCTCTCTTTGTCTTTACGACTGGGCTGCGATAGCCTAAGAGCAGAGGGCTCCTAATTGAAAGATTGCAGTTTCGATCTTCGAGCTGGTCGAAGACCGTAATGAAAACGAATGAAAACGGGTACACGTTAAATCTATCGTAGCCGAAGAATCATCCAAGTTTCCATCAAAATTATACCTCTGGGGGTACTGGATTATGGGATTACCTGGTCCTAAACCGGATAAAAATTCAATCTCTTGCTGTTTGCTGGTACTGTCATCTTTCGCCAGTTTCTCGAACTAAGTCGTTCTTCCACCACTTGTGGAGCTCCTCTAAAAAATGGAAGGTGCGCCCAGAGCCTGATTATGGGGGAAGCACACATTATCTCCGCTGTCACCGGAATATTTTTACAATTATTTTTTACTTCATGTCATAGAAATTCCACGCTTTGACGAGGAAATATTTTTTTTAAAAAATGAACGGTGTAAAACAATCCAATTTACTCACCGTTATTAGACACCAGAATTCTTTTAAAATAATTTTTAATGAGAATTTTGTGTTTATTATAGGAGGAAAGTATTTGTTAAAAAATAACGGTGTAAGTATAAATAATGTGTGCTTCACCCTTAATCAGGCTCTGGGTGCGCCTCGGCCGCTTTAAATCCAGGTAGCTTCACTCTCGGTGGTTGGAGTTTCAGAGCAGCATAAGTAACAACAACATTTCTAATTTATTCCGTAGCATTAGTAGTACCCGTACATTTTTCCACACCACCTTTTTTGTAAAGTAATTTCCTCCAATATATAATTACCATTAAATAAGAAGAAAATATCTGTACAGAAATAATGGTGTGAAAAAAAAAGTAGGTATTAACAATGTGTAGAATAAAATAGAAATACGGGCAACTATGCATTCCAATCTACATTTAAAATATTCAACACTCCATTTGAATAATGTAGTTATATCCGTAAAATAAATACGGCTATCATTAAATTTTAAACAAAATATCATTAGCAGAATTTGGACCCACACAATAAAAGGTATATCTCAGACTCTATTGTGTGTAATTGCACAAAACTTGGTATATGAGAAAACTATTATGAAACACTATGCTAATTCAATTTAGGTGCAGATCGACTTATAGTTTGAATTTATCTTTTGATTAGGAAGGTTACATCTGAACTTCTATGACATATAATTGCACCAAACTTAATACATCAAATATATATTATGAAAATAAATGCTGATTTAATTTGGGTGCATATCGGCCGACAAATGGTGCTACTATTAATTACGTTCTTTGATTTTCCACATGGTTACATCTCAGTAATCTGTTAATAAAAATTTCCTCAAACTCAATATGAAAAATGTTTATTCCGAAAAGTGACATTAAACGTTTGGGATTTTTAATCTGTAAATAGTGGTTTTATATAGCATGACATAGAAATAAGTTTCAGAAAAGCCACAACACAGTAATTTACTAAGAAATCCATTATTTTGAATGGTAAAATTCATATGCTGTAAACTCTAAATCTTCATGTGTTGGTTTCATACACTGGTAAATTACTTTACAATAATTAGAAAAAATGTTTTTTAAAATAAACAATCCATTGAAAAATTAAATTCATGTCATGAAAGGAAAATGGTAATAAATTGGTATGCTGGGGTCGTCACAAAACTTTCTTCTAAATCATTCAATTTTATAGTGCCACTTATCAATAAACTAGAACCAATATTTAAATCGAACTTTTAACGAAAAAGATTTTATATAAGCAATTTGGCTCAATTTTAACGAATAGATGCTTAAATGAGCTACATGAAAATTCACAAAAGGTGAATATTAACAGTGCCCTCTGTCAGTTGATATACATCTTTAGTAAGTCAACATTATTTTTTATAATGATCTTCTCACATATTAAATTTGGTGCAATTATATGCTGCAGAAATTGAGATATAGCCTTCCCCTTCATTGAGAAGTTTGAAGCATAGAATCGCTACCTGCCGACCGATATGTCTTAAATTGAATCAGTGTAATATTTCTAATGTTCCTCTGTTATGCCAATTTCTGTGCAATTATACTTAATAGAAGCTGTGATATACCCATCCGATAAATCGCTCTGAGAAGAAAAATATATACCGCCTGCATCTAGAACACATAAGTGGTCATTTCTTAAATCCCTAAACTAGAAATATAGATTTCCGAGCTATGCGTATAAGACACGTCAATAAACTGAATAGACTATATGATCGAGAATTTCTAGTCTACACATTTCTATGTGATGTAAAAATATTCTGAATGTTCTGAATATTGTGAATCTTTTGTATTCCGAGATATTCCAGCCTGATTTTCTAGAATTGGGTTATAAACCAAGATTATAGTTACTAAAAGTCGTCTCTTGTATTCTCATTTATTTGCAGAGATATTTAAATAAGTTTCACCTCGATGATATAGGCAAACGCTCTAGAATTCAAATAGGGGTTTCTAGAACTCGCTTTCAAAAGAGACTAGAATTTATAAAAATGACATCATCATCATCATGTCCAACACGGTTGAGGGCTATAAGCCTGTTCCGGCCTCAATCCATCTTTTACGTGGCTTTCCTCTATCCCTATATTTTAGAGCTGCCTTTGGTATACGGTCATTTGGCATTCGTTCCAAATGTTCTCTCCACTTATTTCTGTAGTTTATTATTGTATGTATTATTGGTTTAATTTTTAGTTCCTTCTTGACGTCATCATTTCTTATTTTATTCGTTACAGAACAACCTTTTACACTCCTTAGAAATTTCATCTCTGAAGTCTATATTTCTCTACCATCACTCTTTTTCAGAGACCATGTCTCGCTTCAATATAGAAGAGATGGTATCGCCATTGTCTTGAAAAATTTTATTCTGGTTCCATATAAAAATGACATGGAACTATTTTTACAAGAGCCACAATTTTGATTCTAGATGTCAGTCACAGAATTTTTTCTCCATGCGGAGAGATCAAAGCATACATTGCAATCTGTTGGAAAATTTACACCAAGCTTCGAAAGGCACCAATTTATAACAAGGTGTAAATATGTGTAAACTTTTGTGAAATTTTGGGCATTAATTTTTTAACTAGGGCTGCTTAAAATAAAATATCACACACATAGACCAAAGCTGCCAAGTTTTTTAATTTATTCCAGAAGGTTGCTAGCCCCGCCCTTTTTTCCCACCGTAATCTTCTTAGAGTAATTTTCTTCCTATTTAATCGTAGTTATACATTGAAAAAATTTTGTCTACAAATATTACGGTGTGAAAAAAAGGGCGGGACTGACAACATTCAGGAATAAATTAAAAAACTTGGCAGCTATGCATAGACACATAGACAGACATTTTTTGAAAATGCTAAAAGCATGTTCAAGACATTTCAAAACATGAAAATCTATCGAAAACTTGAAGACGAATACCATACATCTTTCAATAAATATACGGCAAAAAAAAAGTTAAAATAGATTAGAATTAATATTCAATACCAAAGCAACAATTTAATATTACAAATATATCACCATGAGTTAAATGGTTCGAGTATCCAAATTCAATGAAGTTTTTCTGTATAAAATTTATTTCTAATACTTTTTATTTGACTGCAAAATATTTCCTTGTTCCATACTCTTTTTTCTACACCTTTTCTGCAACACTTCCACCTTTCAGTACTTTTCTATTATTCATTTTTCATGTCAGTTTCAACTGTCAGCTGAAGTGCAGTTTTTTCCAGAAGAAATTTTTCTCTGAAGAATAATTGAGTTGAATAAAAAAGAATTGTGCAGGAATGAACTAAAAGATAGATAGATTGATGATAAGAAGTTTATTATCTTTATTTTTTCTACTCTACATTTTACAAGAAACGATGCCATGATCTTTTAGAATAACTTTTTTTTTTTTTTCTGTGTATTATATATATACTGGGTGTCCCATAAGTATGTAGACAGATTAAAAATTCATAAGAGTTAAAGGAATCGATAGATTTTAACGCGGTTTGCAAAAAAGTTATTCTAATGAAGAAAGATTTTTTTTTTTTTTTTTTTTTTTCAAAAATAATAATAATAATTATAATAATAATAGTTAAAATTTTCGGCGATAGGGCGCTGTACGTGAACAAATCATAAATTTCTATGAAAAGCTATATTTATTTCCATGAAATTTATACATGCATATATATTCTATTCTATTCTATTGACTACCACCACAAATTACAGTTTGCAAATGAGTTACAACACCTCTCATTACAGTTTCAGTCGACGATTCTTACCTCAGAGAAAACATCTTCATAAAAAATGCTTTATTCACCAAGTAAGCATCAGGATTAAAACTTCATGCATGCACAAGTATGAAGCAAAATAAGGAAAAAAGGTGCATTAATCACAAAACCGGGCAATTTTTAGGATTCTGACTTTCCTATTTCTCGTTACGCGTCCGTGCAGCAGTGAAGCGAGATGGTCGAAAATTATTTTCCCAAACAAGCCTTCAAATTACCCCAAATCGAGGGGGGGGGAGGCGGGGGTCGAAAAAATCCCCAACTTGATTTCTACTAAAAAGGAAAACTAAAAAGTTTTCAATATATATATCAAGCAGATTTAAGCTTAGATTTTCCCCCAAATGAAGACAATTTTTGAAAAAAATCTCCAAATAACAATAAAGCTATTGAAAGTCCCTAGTCGTAGGGATAAAGCATTGGCAGAAAGTTGAAGAAGTCCCCAGATTTGTCCACAAAAATTTTAGAATTCCCCAAAAAAGTCCCCACAAACATTTGTCCCCCAAAATTGTCCCCAGAAGCCTCAAAATCCCCAATCTGGCATCACTGCCGTGCAGTGCCCTCTATCGACGAAAAATTTAACTATTTTATTATTATTATTATTAATATTACTATTATTATTTTAACGAAAAAAAAAAAAAAAAATCCGTCTTCATGAGAATAACTTTTCCACAAACTGAGTTCAATTCAACCAATTTCTTCAAAATATCATGAATTATTAAAATGTCTAGGAGACTTATGGGACACCCAGTATTAAGAAGGATATATATATATATATCCGAGAGGTAAAGGACACAATGTCCATTTTGTGAAAAGAGTTACCAACATGTCTTTCATGTGCTACAGCGAAATACATTTGTCATGAATAAAGAAAATTAACACAGTTTCATTTCCCACTGTTTTATCTCATTTATAGTACTAGACATTAATGCTCAATTCCTCTGTGTAATTCCTCTATAAGTGCACATAAAGGACATGATGCTAACTCTTTTTGCGAAAGGGACACGGTGTCCTATGCCTCCGTTGTACACATATGTAACTACTATTAAATTTTTTAAAATGAATATAATATATACGTAACCTACTACTAAAAAAAAGTGAATTCTGATAATTTTATGACCCCCCCCCCCTAATCATTTAAGTAATATAATTTAAATTCATAAATGGTGCTCAATTTATATTATATAGACGAGTAGCACAATTTATTGAAAAAAGTTTCTCTCATGGTGAGAGAAAGGAAAGCTAATTAATTATATACTTGAAAAGCCAAAGTTTGGTTGGGTTCGTGAGATGTTTCTTAGGGATTCTGGAACGTTTTCCCGCGGGTTATGTAGAAAACCATGGAAAACTCTGAACAACTAATACGATAATCGCTACCCGAGTTTGAAGTTTCTGAGATGGATATCTAGAAATCAAAGTGACCTTTAAAATAAACCCTCAATTATTTTTAATGGAGGATTAGCAATAATTGTTATATATATAGCGTAAGTGCACCAGTGATTGGCACTTTTAGAGCAAACTCTGATGTTTTTAATGTTCTAGTCATCAGAAAATATTTTTAGAAATCTTAAATAAATACATATGGTATGATAAAGACATTCAGAACCACATATGTGTTAAAATACATACATTTGATTTTTTTTTTTTTTGTGAATTTTTATTTGACACCCACTCAATGTTCTAGTAATTGACACTGCCAGTTTTTTATTTTATCAGTAATTGGCACCCTCTGTTCCAGTGTTTGACACTGCTAGTTATTCATTTTACCAGTTATTAGCATCCTATGCTCCAGTGTTTGACATAAAATGTTAAAATTCTTATGTGGAAAATATATGATTTCAGTATTTTTATTATTTATTAATTATTTCTGGATAGGTGTCAATTACTGGAGCATGCCAATTACTGGAGCACCAACCCTATATATATATATATATATGTATGTATATGGAACAAATGAGTATATCCATGTACTAGGTATTTAATTTAATTTTAGATTAAAAATAATAAACAGTTAAATTTTGAATGTAACACTTTATTGCAATATATATGTATCTGCATAATAAAATTACGTAGTGAGGAAAACATAAGTATAAAAAAGAAAGAGAAAAGTTGTATTTAAGAATATAATCCAAACTTAGTCATATTTAATATCTTTAAAATCTTTTAATGTGACTTATATGTACTTTTATATCTATCAAAATGAAAAATCTCAATGTTGCAATGAAAAATGGTTGGTTGGCTGTGTTTAACGTCGCATAGTGCTGCGCATTTGGGCAATTGACGACGGTCTGGGACACACCCCTAGAGGTGGTCCGGAGACATGCCATCACAATTTTGATCCTCCACGGAAGGGATGGCTCTCCCGCTTCGGTGACCGCAGAGCAATGAAAAATGGAACAGTGAAGTGGTTGCAACAAAATAAGCCAAAATTCAAAATCAAACGCTGAAATATTTCGTAAAATAGCTTAAAATAAATTTTTTTAACTTAAATCTCAAAGATTAATTCAGATTCTTAAGATAGTTTTAAAAAATATGGAAACTTTTTTGATAATCTGTATTAATTTTTAACTTCATGAAAATATGTGCATTCATAAGATGCAATGAATATAATATTGAAATTCTAAAGGAAAAGGTGAATTTTGTTGCATCAAAATAAGCTATAAAGCAAAAGTGATCCTAATAAGATCCTTAAGATAATTTAAGATTAACCTATATTAACACTTTCACGACCGCTGATGTAGATTCACGTCATTTGAAAATCTGTAACTCCGCCAGTGGGCGTTTCTTTCGTAATTTGTATGTTACTTATTTCTTAAGTATGTACCCAGTATTCATATTTTTGCAATAAAATATACTATGGACACAAATATTTTGATTAGAAAGAATATAATCAAAATGTATATCCATTTGCAATATAAATGTGAAAACATAAAATTTTGTTCCGGAATATTTTATCTCGGGAGAAAACCGCCCACAGGCAGAAATTACTGTCAAAAAAACAAAATCATGCGTTCGCGAAAGTGTTAATAAAAATTATCAATATAGGTTTTAAATTTTCAAAAAATCTTCTAAGATAACCCTTATATACTTTTAAATTCATCAAAATAAGCATTCGCAAAAATGCAATAAACACGATGTTGTGATGAAAAATGAAGTGGTGAATTAGTTGAATCGAAATAAGCCATAATGCAAAAGCGATCACTCAACTAAAATGAGATTCTTAAGATAGCTTATTCCCAACACATTTCAAACTCTGGAACCTGGCCAGAAAGGATAAATATTTTTTCACGAAAACCAATTTCATCTAAGCCCTAACTGCATATCTTGTCAGCAGCATCTCAAGAACGTTTACATTTGCTGCTTTTTTTGAGATGTTTTTAAATCTTGTTTATCTTTTTTGTTAACACAGGAGTGTCGGTGACATATTAATCACCGTGCTCTTAAAAGTAATTAATGCTAGGAACCATGTGGATAGGAAATTTAAAATAACATATAATATAATGTTGGTCGTGTTTAATATAAGGTTATGTATAACCGAAGGGGGAAAAAAATAAGGTATTTTATTGACGAAAAATTTTTATACACTTGATTTTGATAGATAAATTTGTACAGAAATGTATTTTAATTCGTTTTTATTTCTTTTTAAAAAGTATAAAAAATTACAGCGAAACCGATTTGCGAAGTGTATCTTGTATCTATTATTATAGCTCAAAAACAAATGGTTGTAAGATATTGTAATTTTATATTTGTGATTGTCGTAACGTCTAGTTAACTGTTGCCAGATGGTCGACAGTCAATTTCCCCAAACAGGCTTTCAAATTTTCCCAAATCAGGATTTTCTCTCTAAAAAATTCTCAATTTTTACTAAACAATTGAATTTTTTTTTCAAAAAAAAAAAAAAAAAAAAAAAAAAAGAGAAAGAAAGAAAGAAAAAAAGAAAAAAAGTAAATAAATAAAATATTTAACAGATTTAAACCCAAATTTTTTCCCGAAATGACGCTCATGTTTGAAAACAATCCCCGAATACAAAAATAACTTTTATATACACATAAGTTATCGGAAAATTTAAAATCTGAGTAAAGTACTTTAGCGCTGATGATGTACGCGAGATGTATTTTCATCCTCAAGATGTCCGGAGGATGTACTGAGGGAGAATGGGGCTTCAAAAGTCCCTGCATGCTAAAGAAAACTGTTAAATGCCCCTGGCATAAGGACATATCCTTACAGTTGGCGATGATTTTGATGTTTCAATTTCTACAAAATTAAATAAATAAATAATAAAATAAAAAATTCTATCAAAGACAAAATTTAGTTTATTACGGAGGATTACTATTTTCAATCTGTAATTTTTTTTTTTAAATTCGTTTTTTATCTAACCTTTGGACCGTAAAACTGGGCCACGTACTTTTTTAAATGACTGAAATGAATTAAAATGAAGTGTTGCCGTCTAAATTTCATACTTTAGTTAATTTTCAAAAGTTCAAGGGGTCATGTCGAAAAACTGTTTGCACTTTTGGATTCAGAAGAATCGCTCCTTCCACTTGGTACCGAATTTATAATGATAGGAATGATATTTCTAATTCATTTTCCCCTTTTTCGGTGTTACACAAAACTGGTCTACAGAAACTGGCGACGACTTTTTTATCCAGATTGAAACTAATAGTCCTCCGTCCTAAAAGGGGAAAAAAAAGTCATTTATTTATTTATTATTATTATTTAAATAATATATAATTATTTCAGTGTTTAATTGATGATACACTTTTGAAATTTTTCTGTTTAAAAACATCTGTTTATTTCGTATAATTAAATAATAATAATAATAATAATAATAATAATAGCAAAATTTTATTCCCTAAGTAGTTTTTTAATTGAACGAAAATAATAATAATTATAATGATGATAATAGTAATAATAATAATAAACTGATAAAATAAATAAATATTTCATTAAATATTTAAATAAAATAAAATTATAATAATAATAATATATTATATATATATATATATTTGTTGTGTTGGTATTGTTTTGTATCTATTAATTACTAAATTTTAAGGTTAAATTTTATTGCAATAACTATCATTTATATATATATATATATATATATGTGTGTGTGTGTGTGTGTATATATATTTAAATAAAACAGAAGAATTTTTGTATTAGAATATAGTATTCCAAGTCCACTGGTTTTCCCTGAAGAGGTATTGTTACTATTTTTTAATAGAAATATTTTTTAATAGAAATTTTTAGTAAAAATTTTCCTGTAGTTATCTATTAGCATTACGAAATAATGGATTTATGGGCGTGCGAATATGATTTCGGCTTTTTTCCTTTCTTTTTTTTTTTTTTTTTTTTTTTTTTTTTTTTGAGGGGGGGGGGAGAGGTAAAATAAACCACATTTGTTAGTTTAGAAAATGAAAGAATTATTCATTTGAATTATGCTCCGTCTGCAGCTACAACTTTCGCCAATCTTTGAAGGAATTGACGGATTTACTTTTTGAAGAAATCCTGAACTTTGGAGGCGATCCAAACATTAAGCTAATTTTCGATCTTTCCGCGAGAACTGAACGCTTTTTGTTCAGAAAGAGACGGCAGCATCGACCGGAATAAGTAATAATCTGGAGGGTCTATGTCTGGCGAATACAGCGGGTGGGGGCAAAATTTCCCAATCTTGTCCTTTTAAGTAATTTTTTCACAGTGTTTGCAGCATATGTCACGTTAAAAAATTATTTTGCTGTGTCTATTCACCCATTATGGCCATGTTCCCCATATAGCTCGCTTCAAACGTATTAGTTGCCGTCGGTAGACATCAACATTGATAGTTTACTCTGATTCCAGCACTTCATTAATATACCACATTTCTCTGATCCCACTAGATACAGAGAATAAACTTTTTGCAATGAAGATCCTGCTTTTGTTGCCATGGGCCAACTTCATCTGGTTTCACCCAAGCACTTTTATGCTTGGTATTCTCATAATAAATCCGTTTTTTATCTGCAGTAACTGTTCGATGCAAAAAAAAACTTTTCTTTCTTGGTTTTAGTGCAGAATTTTACAAATGAGTTTTCAACGTTTCATGCTTATTTTCTGTATATGCATTTGTGTAATCTTCAAATGTGTTTACTTAGAATAATTTTTGACATTTACAAGCAAACCTTTTAAACCTGACATCAAGTACTATTGAACAGAAGCATCACCATTTCATAGTACATGTAAGCAATGCTATGAACGACACCTATTTCGAAAAGGCGGACACATATTCACACATTTAATATTTCTAGATCGAAAAATATCCAGTATCGAAAAAATCCAAGTGCTGCTTCTTTATAAAAGTTGCGAATATATATAACTATATTTAATAATGTGACTACGACAAAATGAGAAGTAATAACATCTGATATAATCAGATGTATCGGAGATCGGACTGAAACAAAAGTACCTGAATACGTCATAACTGAATATCGATTTTTTTTTTTCATCTTGCCTCATAAAATAAGAATTTCGAAAATCGGAAAAACTACTTTTATGATACAGTTGATAGAAGCCTCCTTACAAACCCTTGAAAATCTACGTTCGTTGCAGAGAGCCTTAGCTGATCGGGCGTGAAATTACTTTCTCTACCCTTATGAGAAAAGGCAGCTCAATTTCGAGCCGGCCCAGTAGATTTTTCTGTGTTAATGAATTACTGAGTGAGGTAGTACGTGGAAGTACGGTTTTATATGTGGCAAGCCTAATCCGATCACTGCTCACTACATTTAAGGGTAGGATTTAATTCAAAATTCATTTGTATTGTGTGTTGGGTATACGTAACCAACCCACAGACCAAAATATCACCTTCCTGTGATAATTTGAAGCAGAGTTACGCTTGAAAATGTCTGTCCCACCTATAGACCACCAAAGGGGAAAATTTTACAGAATCCTGTCGCAGTGAATGCTGAAGGCACACAACCAACCCCCACACCAAAATTCGTAACCACAGCTCTCACAGATTTCTCAGGAAAAACTTAACGCGAAAAAGAGCCTATCAACCTTGAGCTTTCGTATCCTCCTCAGAATCGAAAATCGCGAAAAAGCCAAAATATGTTTTTTGGCATTATACTGCAGAAGATGCACAGACGTTTTTAAGGTATTTAAATTGTGACAATTCGGGTAAAGTTTTACTTGAAAATATCGGTTTTAAGACATCTCCCCCTCCCCCCCCCCCAAAAAAAAAGAAAAAAGAAAAAAACTCACTCTCTTAAAATATAAACATTCCAAAATCGTCTAAAATGTTTTATTCACTTTTTTATTTAGTTATTTATTTTGCACTTAAATCACTCCATATACCAAATTTCTTCACTGTGAAAATTTTGGAGCTGAATTATGGTCGCATAAGTGCATTTGCCACCTATCCTCCTCCTACGGGACAAAGTTGGAATTTAGAAAAACCCCATCGTAGAGAGAGTCAGGGCCACAAAACTAACAACCATACTAAAATTCGTGACATCGTGACTCTTTCACACATAAAATCGCCATATAAAGATTTTATTTAGTTATTTAAAGTTGTATTAGCAAAATAGCGCATGATCACTAGGTAATTTATGAGTTAAAATGTTTGATTAGCAAACACAGAATAAAGTATTTGTAGTAATACACAGAATTTGTATTATTAATACACAGTATTTGTAGTAAACACAGAATAAAGTATAATAAACGTCAGTGAAATTTTTAGAATATTTAATATTTGCTGCATCCATGTATGTATATTAATATATATATATATATATATATATATATATATATATTACGCATTAGAGAAAAAAAAAAATCTGGAGTGACTCCCCTCGACTTTACAAACATTAAGTAATTAACAGTTTTGTAGATAAAGTAAAGAAAGAGGAGTTGTTAAACAAACAAAAGAGAGTAAACCATAATAGAGTATTTGAGTATTTTTCTCCATATATTCCACGATGTTTTATTCAACGCTACTGAACTTTAAGCCCATATCATAATGATAAAGAATATTTCATTGTGTCCCTGTAAAAACCTATAAATGCTAGATTCACCAAAATGCTTATAGTTAGTGAAACAGTGATTTATAATATTCATATACATTTTTAGCACAATTGAATAAGGCGTTTAGATGCTATCGCACTTTTAAAAATTTGGTCCCATAGGCCATAATGATAATGAATTTTTATTTGTGTCCCTGTAAAAAAACCGTAAGTGCTAAATTCACCAAAATCTATACAGTTGGTAAAACTGTGACCTATAACATGTGTACAAATTTTTTGCTCAGATTAATAAAGCGTTTAGACGCTATCACACTTTTAAAAATTTGGCCCCATAGGCCATAATGATAAAGTGTTTTACTTTGTGCCCCTGTAAAAAAACTGTAAGTGCTAAATTCACCAAAATCTATACAGTTCGTGCAACTGTGACCTATACTATGGGTACAAATTTTTTGCTCAGATTAATAAAGCGTTTAGACGCTATCGCACTTTTAAAAATTTGGTCCCATAGGCCATAATGATAAAGACTTTTTCCTGGTGTCCCTGTAAAATAACTATAAGTGCTAGATTCACCAAAATCTATAGGGTACAATATACGTACCAACTTTCAGCTTAATTGAGCAAAGCGTTTAGACGCTAGCGTGTTCACTCACATACATACACACATACATACACACACATACACACACACATACATACATCATCATAAAAATAGTGGAAACGGAATCAGGGGACCTCGAAACGTACAGAAACATCAAAATCTGAAATTCGGATTTTTGACATGATTACAATACTTTCCTCACAATAGTGTTCGGAAAGTAAAAAGTACTTCCGTAATATTTAGATAATTTTACTGAACAATTAGTTATATTTGAATGTTCATAGTAGTAATACCAAATGACCGCAACATCATGTATTCTGAATATCCAGTTTTTTTAGTTGAGCTTTATTGTACATAATCATCGAATTAAACAAAGCACAGTTTTTAATCAAAAATAAATAAATAAATAAATACGTAGTGCTGAAAATATAGCATGATAAGCCAGTTTCAAAATATTATTTCCATTCAGCTTCATAATTCAGAAAATAAACTTAAAACTTATTTGCGACATTTCTGAATATTTATCGGTGACTCATATTTCCCTAAGCTAGTAGAGCAACTAGGAATTCTTTTCACTATACGTTAAACTTATTGAAATTACGTTAATCCTTCTAAAGTCAAGATGAATATGTGAAATGATAACAGTAATTCTCAGGAGAAATAAATGTCTTTTACAATGCTTTTAATAATTCTTAAAATAGTATAATACTTCGGTTCAAAATGAGGTTTTAAGTTTGATTATACGTTATTACGTTCCTGAATTTGCAGGCTAATTTGGGATAATTCGAATATAAAGACGACCTGGGAAAGATAAATAATAATAACAATTTTAAGAAAAATAATGTTGTTGCAGAATAGCAAAATAAAGAAGTAAAGAATGAAGATCCAAGTAAAGGTTTTTCAGTCCTAAGAAATTTCAAGTTCCTATCTATATTAATAAAATCAGACTTTTGTCTGTAAATTGTCAGAATCGAAAAATTATGCGATATCTGCACGTTTCACACACCATGAAAGCCGAAAATGACTTCAGAAAATTTTGCCTGTGTGTGTTTGTCATTGTGTTTGTATGTCGCTTTTTTTTTGTCCGGGCATCACGCGAGAACTGCTGGACGGAATTCAACGGCGCTTGGCAGAAACTTAGTTCTTCACCCAACTTAAAATTATATCTATCAACTTTTTCGAAATTTCCCTCCCCCGTTGCCGCCTGAGGGGGGTGGGGGAAGTCAAAGACATGTTTGTCCGGGTATCACTTGAGAATGGCTGGACTGA
Source organism: Salticus scenicus (assembly GCA_963930645.1). NCBI lineage: Eukaryota > Metazoa > Arthropoda > Arachnida > Araneae > Salticidae > Salticus > Salticus scenicus. Next base: position 222,926,007 of record OZ005659.1, on the reverse strand, counting down.
ATTCAACGGCGCTTGGCAGAAACTTAGTTCTTCACCCAACTTAAAATTATGTCTATAACTTTCCAGAAATTCCCCCACGTTTCTCCCTCGGGGGCAAAAGACAAAAACACGTTTGTTCGGGTATCACTTGAGAACGGCTGGATGGAATTCGACGGTGCTTGGCAGGAAGTTAGGTCTTTACCCAAATTAAAATTATATCTATCAATTTTTCCGAAATTCTCCCAAAGTTCCCCCTGCAGGGGAAAAACACAAAAACACGTTTGTAAGTATAACTCGGTACCTAATTACTCCACAATAAAAAAATTCCACTTGGGAAGACTAGACATGAATACAAATAAAAGATTATCTGCAATTTAGGAATTTTCGATTTTTAAGGGAAGGATGGGGGAAAATCGATTTTTGGCGGGAAATTTCGAAAATTCCTGATTTGAGTAGAACTTTACCAAAAACGGAACAAAGATCCAAAAAAAAAAAGACTATACGACTTTCTTAGGATATTTCCTAAAACACATTTTTGATTTTTTGTGATCTGCCATTTTTTTTTTTTTTTTGGGGGGGGGGGAGGGGGGGTTACAAAGGACAAATTCGAGGCACCCTTTTTAGCGCTAAATTTGACCTGGGAAATTTTTTAAAGCTGTGGTCAAGAAGTTTGGTGCTTGGATTGTTTATAGGCATCCGGCACCTAAAGAAACGGGATTTATGGAAATACCCCCCCTTCCCCACGGCGAAAGGAAGCAGAAAAAACATTTCTAAGCATAGCTCGGCCCCAAATTACTTCACAGTGAAGAAATTGCACATGATGACACCAGACTTGAGTATAAATAAAACATTATGTACGATTTTAGAATTCTTGATTCTTAAAGGAAAGAGGGGAAAATTCGTTTTACGACTGGGAAATTTCAGAAATTCAGAATTTTTTAGTAGAGCTCTACTAAAGATGTTACAAAGGTATTGAAAATAGCTTGTGTCGTCTTTAGAATATTTTCAAAAACACATTTTCGTTTTTTTGTGATTTTCGATTTTTTTTCTGTTTGGGGTGGGGTGGGGGGTTCAAATTCAAGACCTCCCCCCCCCCCTTTAGCGCTAAATTTGTCTTGGGAAATCTATGGGATCTGCGGTCAAGAAATTTGGTGCGCAAGTTGTTTATTGTATCCAACACTTATTGTGACGAGATTTTACGAAAATTCCCCCACTTACCTCCTTGGGTTCGGCGGGGGGTGGGGGGTGGGGAGGGGGAAATAAACACGCGTAAAAACACGTTATTCTATTTGAATTTGCTTCACATTATCTTATAATGATGAGTTTTGGTGTGTGGATGTTGATTAGGCGTACGTATTATGTACTTCGATGAGATTTTGCAAAACTTTTAACTTAGCCGCTTGGGAAGGGGAAGTAAGAAGCGGGTGAGTTGCTGCCGAATGCAGTGGGGACCCGAAAATCTCACGTTGCGAGAGGGAAAAACCTCTACGGAATACAGAGGAAACTTTAACTTATGTTATTAATAATGATATGGAATTTTGACAACTCATTTAAGTATAGTGCTCAGCAAAGCGGGCAAAGCCTGCTAGTTGTATTATATATATGGTTAGACAACCATAAATAAAAGATGATACGAAATAACTCCAAAAGTTCAGTATAACGGCTATGTGAAAATTGACAATAAGAGTGTGAATACACATACCCCTCAGAATCGGTTAAGCGGTTTATTGATTACGCTAGAAATCTAGGAATGTGAGTGAATTCCCCTCAGTGGGGGGAGGGGGGGGTTTCAAAGGGATCCGAACTCGTATTTACACGAGTTGCGGAGAAAACCACAAAAGACTCCGAAAGTTTAGGTAAATGAGCCTGACCTGGGATCGACCCCGGCATTTCCCATATAGTTTTGAGCGCAGAGCCGTTTCAACTCCTTCGCAGTCATTGTTACTAAAATGTTAAACATAAGCTCTGCCCGTGGGCGTTATTGTTGAAAGTTACATATTTTTGGAATAGGATTTCCAGTATTTCTGAATATAGATTATATCTATATTATTTCTAAATAAAGTATTTCTTTCCATTATACATTAATTGTAGAAAGACGAATATTGGGTATATTAAGAAATATTTTAGCATAAAGACCTTAAAAGCATAGCCTCCTAAACTAGATGGCTGTCGCTTGGCAACAGTTTAAGTGGTAGACAGCGTCATCTGGTACAGAATGCGTGACTATTTCATTCAACTGTCACCAATAATTTTAAGAAGTGATATATGATACATATAATCGACATTTTTTCGATTCTATTCGCCTTTTATGTATATCAAACCCCACTTTAACAAATTTTTGGTGGCTGTTAAATAAAAAGTCGCGCAATCGGTACCAGGTGGCGCTGTCTACCACTCGAACAGTTGCTGAGTTTCCGAGCCACGCGAAAAGTATCTTGTTAAGGAGGCTTTGGTAAAATAAACGCCGTAGGCGGAGTTACAGATTTCCAAATGTAGCAGGTTCTACTCTCCACACTAGAAGGGTTAATAGTTAATATTGTTTAAGATATAAACTGTACAGAGAAAAAAAAAGAACTTAAATATTTTTTAAAGAGTATTTAGCGTAACAAAAGTGAAATTTAAATGGAATTTGAGTCGATAGATTCGATTTCATCCGTTTCATATTTTTCAAACTAATGAGAAGTCATAGCGTACGCAATGTATTCACTGTTATGTTTTTCTTTCAATTTTAATTTTTTTATGTATAAGCGCGGTGGAGCAACACTTTTTTATTTACGTATAATTTACGTCATAGTGTACTTCATACTATATTTCAGTAAGAAAATGTTGCTCGTTTGTGCTCATATTGTACTCATCCTTTCTAGTTCCTTTGTACTCAAAATAAGTTAAGCCTCTAAAGACGGGAGAATTTTCGCCAAGAATACAAAATTGTTAATCTGTGGAATAAACAGTTACTGGAATAATATAAATAATATCGATTGGAACTTAAAATACACATGCTCTAAAACAATTAGATGCAAAAATTTCGCACATGTGACCAATCTCACATTTTCCTCAATTCCACGGCCAAAAAAACGCCTTATGGTCGCTCATCCTTTTTTATTGAAATGTAAAATTTTATCTTTATTTTATATTATCTAATTGACTCTGACATGAAACGTTTTCTATGTTTGAAAATAAAATAGATGAACGTTTCTAAGTCATGTAATTTTTAATTCGTGCATTTTTTTTTTTTTTTAAGACTACTATAAACATTTATAATAATGTGTCTTTCTATAAATTATTTCGAAAAAGAGGAATTACTTTCGTGAATGTCCGTTGGAATAAATATAGGAATACTAAATTTTCTTAGAAAATACTACTTTAAGATGAGGTATGTGGAAATTTGTTAATTTGTTTGATAAATCCTTATATCTCAGATAAAATGTACGACGCGAGATTGCTCCAGGTACAGCGCCTAGAACACATAGTGTGGAAAGCGACCAGCAAATCAGTGCCTTAAAAATTAAACCTCTCACCAGAGGTCATTGCGATCGAGTTTATTGCTTAAAAAGCTTCCTATTGTTTAATTATGTGTTTAGATCACGTGGCTGAGCAGACGAAACTGGGAAAACTCAAAAGTATCTGAGCACTAGCCAATAATTCCGATATAAAAAAAGTATACTTAAATCTGTTTTGTTCAATAAATCCTAGTCGAATCATGTTCTTAGACTGACAAAGATCATGACTCGACAAGGATTTATTTAACAAAGCAGTATTAAGTGTACTATTTTTGGACAAGGATTATTGCTAGTGCTCGGATAATTTTGCTGTGACCCACCGGTGTACCACGCCGGCGTGAGCGTGTTAAAGTATTAGAAACAGTCAACATTTTATAGAAAAGAAAAAAGGACAAAATTACCGAAGAGATCCGATAAAAGAAAAAAAAAGAGAATTCATGAATTGAAAATTGGAATTTTAAATGCTGAAAAAAAAAAAAAAAAAAAAAAATGTTCACTTATCAGGAAACTTGCGTTTCTATCAGCAGAGTGCAAGATTTCGGAAAACTGTATAGCTAATTCAAGCAAATATACAGCTCAAGTCTCTATCTTGCAACAAAACAAAATAAAAAAGGAATTGGATTAAACATTATCACAAACCAAAATTGATACAAGGAATAAGTATTTTTAAGAAATCCACGTATTAAACGTTACGTAAGGAGATTGTAGAAATAAGCAGGTTACCAAACTAGAGATAATATGTTTTTTTTTTTTTTTTTTTTTTTTAGCCTTTATACCCTTTTTTAATGTTTCAGTTCAGGTTTCATTAAAGGGCACATACCAGCATGACATTTTAGTTAGAAAATAATATTATTTCTCTTTCATTTTCTCGTTAATCCTTTAACAGTGCTTGTAAATAATTTTAATTTGAGAGTAATAGCTAAGAGAAATATATGAGACACTTGTAATTCAGAAATATTTTGCCTTTTCCTTTTTAAAGAATAAAAAGTCTAAAATTTAATTACCTGAGTACTTTTTGATAATATAGTTTGTATGTAATTAGATTGAAGCATTTCTGTTTACAAAAGTTGTATTCAATTTTCTGTTTTTTATTTTGCATCAGAGTGACAATTAAAACTCTTTTTGTTCATTGAATACTTTATCTCTACTTTTACATTTAGTAATACAATGATTTAATTTATAATTAAAAATTAACTTTCATTGCGTAATATTTATTTATTTTTAGAACTAAAATGACGAATATTTTACAGAAGATAATCTGGTATTACACTCACACGACTTTCGCTTACCCTGAAATTTAATACTATAAATACAGGTTGCAGATTAAGAGGTAAGATAACGAGTACTGTTATGTAAACCTGTGTTAAACAATTCAAATTAGGCTTGGGAAAAGTTTTATATCATAATTAGTTCTGTGTGAGGGGGGCTACCGCCCCCCTCAACCCCCCCGTTTCATTAATGCACCTACATGTATATAGAAATTAATTGGGCTATTAAAAATAATTCTGTTTTTAAAAAATAATTTATTAAAATTATTATTTTAAAAAATTATCTTTTATGATAATGCAGACGATTTCCATATTAGAGAAGTAGTATAACCCAAAATATCCAAAAAAAATTCCATTTTATTCTAAATATTAAGAAAAAAAAAAGAATGATTTTTTTTTCTAAGTTTTTTTTTCGTTAAAAGTAAAAAAAATAAAAAAACCGATAACTTTGTTTTAAATTGGCGCAGATCGATGGTTCAACCATTCGTTTTAATGGTATTGGCGAGCTCTGTTGAAAGATACCCATCATGAAAATTTACTCTCCTCGAGAGGGGACCTCCCCCCCTCCCCAGAGGCGAGCCTACATACCCAATTTTTTTTCCCTGTTGACTATCTCTATTGCAAAAAATATATATTCGTTTCATTTGGTTTAGTGCAGTCTATAGAGGTTAAACTCTACTTACCTGCAATTTCCCCCATAGACGTAATGTATTTGAATACTTTTGAGTGTCCCTGTACACGAACCATTTGCTTGATCTTAACGAAACGTTTAGTGTAGCATCCTTATATGATACACATTTAGAATACCACGTTTGAAACTTCTGCCATAATTTGCTGATGAGATATGCTGATAACAGGCAGACACACATACAGACAAACACACAGACACACACACATGCACGCATACCATTTGCTAAAAACATGATTTTCGTATTCAGGGGACTTCAGAACATGTAAATATAACAAAAACTCGTGTTCGAAAATTTGACCCAAAAACAGTATACTTTCTCTACCTTATGGGTAAGAGAAAGTAAAAATATATCACTTTCTTTTGTGTCTTACTTTTATATTCTAAAACATAAGAAAGAATAATATGTATTATATTTTACTTTCTCTTATTCGTGTATGGTTTACTTTTCTCCAGAAAATTATATTGCTTTATTTCATTTTTTGTAATACATTGTAAATTATGTATATATATAGATATATATAAATCTATCTATATATATAAAAATTGAAAGGAGTTTTGCATTTTTATACTTAAAAACTAGAAACTATTTCAAATTTTAATATATGATGTGATGCATCAGAAAACGTATTTTCGATATTCGAAAAAATAGTTTCAACTTTCCCTCACGAAGCAAAACAAACGATCATAATAATAAAACTTTTATGAGCTTTTTTTTTTTTTTTTTTATAAGGAAATTTTAGAAATATTTTAAGAAAACAGAATAAAGTTTTCTTCTCTTAACTTTCCTTTTTCTTCCCTTTGTAAAAAAAAAAAAAAATTTCGTCTTCTTTGTTAATATATAGCGTAATAGAATATATATATATATTACAAGATTTTTGTATAAACCTTTCTAGGAACAACTTACATTTTTTTTTTCTCTCGAAGGGTTTAAACTTTACAAAACCTCCAGATCACGCAATGCTGTCATATGCGTAAAGAAGATATAATGGTAGTATACTAAGATATTAAACGTTAAACTTTTTATGTTAAGTCTTTTTCATAAAGTACAAAAACGATAAACTATCTGGTGTCGTGTGTTGTTTAATATTTATACAAAAGAAAAGTATTAGCTAAATGCCATACATATATATTTTTTATATTCAATTGAAAGTGTTCGGCAAGAGTTTTTACATTTATATAATTTTTAAGTAGAGGAAGTGCACCAATTGTGTACCTCTGGCAGTTTCTATGTTATATTAAAAATTAATAGTAATAATAATAAATAAATATACTATAAGATTTTTATTATTATTATTATTCATAGCATTAAAAAACGAAAATAGCTTTCGAGTAATTTCTCTAAAAACTTATCTTGTCAGAAACAATCTCTCGAAACTTCTTAGAAAAATTTAGCGTGTACCATTAGTAGACGCTTTTACATATAAACTCTGAGAAAGAAAAATAATCTGGTGTGTCACTCACACGACTTTCTCTTACCCTGAAATTTAATACTATAAATACAGGTTGCAGATTAATAGGTAAGATAACGAGTACTGTTATAGACACCTATGTTAAACAATTCGTATTAGGCTTCTGAAGAGATTTATATGATAATTAGTTATGTGTGAGGGGGTCTACGGCCCCCCTCAACCCCCGTTTCATTAATGCACCTAAATTTATATAGAATTTAATTCGGTTATTAAAAAATAATTCTCTTTTTAAAAAATAATTTATCAAAATTATTATTTAAAAATATATATATATACAGACACGACATTATTTCATTATTTAAAACATGAAAATCTGACATTGACAGATTTTAATTTAGTGCCAGAGGCCTACTGCTAAACTTGTTAATATCGACAAATTCTTCTTTACTTAATTCGTGACGATCTAAATTCCATGATAAAGTTTTCATTAAATCAAACCAATGTGTTTCAGCAGCAGATACTGTAACAAATAACGTTGGAAGTCCAAACTGTCTTATAGCCGCAAAACAACGTTTTTTCTCTTTTTCCCAATGAGGGGGAGGTGTGCCTTGGGGGGGACTCATGTCAAAGGTGTGCCTTGGGGGGGGACTCATGTCAAAGGTGTGCCTTGGGGGGGGACTCATGTCAAAGTTGTACCTTGGGGGGACTCATGTCAAAGTTGGGCCTTGGGGGGACTCATGTCAAAGTTGGGCCTGGGGGGGGACTCATGTCAAAGTTGTACCTTGGGGGGGGACTCATGTCAAAGTTGGGCCTGGGGGGGACTCATGTCAAAGTTGTGCCTTGGGGGGACTTCATTCAATAAATCCCCATTCTAAAAACCGACTGAAATAGGCCCTTAGCACTATTAAGAGTGACGTATAAAAATTCGACAACGCTGTACCGACTGAAATAGGGGTACCTTGGGGGGGGAATCATGTCAAAGTTGTGCCTTGGGTGGACTTCATTCAATAAATCCCCATTCAATAAACCGACTGAAATAGGCCTCTAGCACTAATTAAGAGTGACGTATAAAAATTCGATAACGCTGTACCGACTGAAATAGGGGTACCTTGGGAGGACTCATGTCAAAGTTGGGCCTGGGGGGGGATTTCATTCAATAAATCCCCATTCAATAAACCGACTGAAATAGGCCCTTAGCACTATTAAGAGTGACCTATAAAAATTCGACAACGCTGTACCGACTGAAATAGGGGTACCTTGGGGGGGACTCATGTCAAAGTTGTGCCTGGGGGGGGGGGGACTCATGTCAAAGTTGTGCCTTGGGGGGACTTCATTCAATAAATCCCTATTCAATAAACCGACTTAAATAGGCCTCTAGCACTAATTAAGAGCGACCTATAAAAATTCGACAACGCTGTACCGACTGAAATAGTGGTATCTTGGGGGGGACTCATGTCAAAGTTGGGCCTGGGGGGGGGACTCATGTCAAAGTTGTGCCTTGGGGGGACTTCATTCAATAAATCCCCATTCAATAAACCGACTGAAATAGGCCTCTAGCACTAATTAAGAGTGACCTATAAAAATTCGACAACTGTACCGACTGAAATAGGCCTCTAGCACTAAAAATTATCTTTTATGATAAGGCAGACGACTTCCATATTAGAGAAGTAGTATAACACCAAATATCCAAAAAAAGTCCATTTCATTCTCAAAATTAAAAAAAAAAAAAAAAAAAGTACGATTTTTTTTTCGAAGTTTTTTTTTCCGTTTTTTTGATCTAGTTTTGAATAAAGAAATGAAAATTTGCTTTGTCACTGTTTTTCTCTTAACCCATTAATCGCCAAAACTATAAATAATGATTTTCTTCTAAATACAAACAGTAACACTCATTATTTTGATCATATATAACAATAATTTAAGGGGTTAGGGGTAGTCAGGATTTTCAAAAAATCAATTTTTTTTTTTTTTGCATTTTCTTAAAGTGTAATATCTTATAAATATTCTCTGAAAATTTGAAGTTGATCCGATAATTACTTTTCGAGTTATTCGACAAATAACAAAGAGCGCTCGAGCACTCCTAAACACTCGGGAGCAGGTAGCTAGCGGCAGCTGCAAGCAACCGGTTGCAACCGTAGGCAACGGCAAATTGATGTTTTGGAAACTTCCACAATGGCTGAAGAACTATTATATGGCCCAGGAATAGATGACTCAGTGTAAGTGATTAAATAATTCGTATTTCTGTACGTAAATCTAGTGCGAAACTTTAAATGCGTTTTTCTCAAAACTATGTTTTTTGAACTGGTGACAACTGTAACTTGAAAACCGCTCAGTAGATTTTAATGAAATTTATACAGCTTTTAGAATACATAATAAACTCGGGCCTGATCGAAGGATTTTTTTTTTTTTCAAAAATTTCGATTTTTTAAGACCAATTAACTGTTGACTTTTTCCCAAAAATTTAGAAAAAAATTTCCTGAGTCCGCCATTTTTTTAATTTTTGAAAAAAAAAAAAAAGCTTCGATCAGGCCCAGGATTATCTATTTATAAAACTAATTTTTCTTATCCGATTGATTTTAGATGAATCTCCAAGGACTTATCATTGTCACCGCAAGGACCTTTTTTTTGGACTGGGTCAACAGAAACAGCTATAACTTTGGAAATTATATTTTTTTTTTTTTCAAATTTTCGTGACTTCAAGTCAAAACATTGTATAATAATGCCATATTATTACTTTTGTAAAATAAAATGATTTAATAGCGAAAAAAAATTACTGAAAATTATCATTTTTTCGTGTCTCTGACTACCCCTAACCCCTTAAAATAAAATTATGAAAATTGGTCTTACCTTACTATATATAGGGTGTTGTATTTGTACAACTTCAGCGGAATAAGAGTATAAAATGAATACAAATAAATGTTTATGGAAATTTTCTTGAGGGAGTCGGAAACAGCAAAAACTACAGATGGTTTCAAAAGTAATTGTTTTTTTATGAATTTGTTCTTTTACAAGTTATATAAACTCATTGAAATATGAAAATTTCCAAAAGTTTTGGTTTGAAAAGTGCTTCAAGTCTGAAATTCATTTTTAAATATAAAATTATTTTTCAGATCAAATTTTTTCGTAATAATATAAACATCTGCTATTTTCTTACTTAAAAACAATACTTAATATAAAATATCTTTTATAGTTAACTGCTAAACGCGATTATTTCTGGTGTTGCGTGAACGCAACACCAGCGGTTAATAGGTTAAACTAATTTTTTTATGTTCCTTTCGCTTTCATATAACTAAAATAAGTATACAGAATTTATTTACTAATCTACTTTCTTTTTCTTTCTTTCTTTCTCTCTCTCTCTCTTTATTTTTATTTTATTTTATTTATTTATTTATTTATTTATTTATTTATTGTATTAACATATAATAACTTCTGGGTGCCCACTGTTAATACCACAAACTGTCACCATGACGAATATCGGACATCCAAACGGTCTCATTTGTACCGTTGCCGTTGCCAACTTTTATAATTCATTCAAAAGCAGTTTTAGACCCACCTTTATTTTCCACCCCTTTATTTATAGAATAATTTTTTCCAATGTTTAACTACCATAAAATAAGAAAAAAGTTACACTTAGAAAAAGTGGTATTAAAAGAAGGCGGGGTTAATAATGCTCCAGAAGAAATTATAAAAGTTGGCAACTCTAACATTTGACTTTTAAGAACAAATCCAGATATAGACACAGCTCAATATTTTCCAAAAATCGAATTGTTAACGAAAATTAGATCGGATTGCCTCAATATACATTGATAAGAGATTAGTATTTCCAAATTTTTAAAAGATATAAAAGAATTTTTTTTTTTTTTTAGGAACATTACACAGAAAATAACCAAGAAATGTTTTTTATGTGTCCATTACATACTTGCCAACATACTAATTAATATTCTGTAGTATTTTTAGCACCGTTTTCTCTTTAGCACCAGTGTCTTCTTAGAGTGTTTTTCTTCTTATTTAATCGTAATTGCATTTGGAGAATATCACTCTAAAAATTTACTGGAGAAAACGAAAAGGGCGGGACTAACAACACAATGTAATATTAATTAGACATGTTGGCAAGTATACCATTTCCAGTGCAGTTACTCTAATTATGAATTATCAATATTACCAGTTTATAATCTTTCTCAGTCATAGAGAGCACATCCTATCGTAGATGTGATATAATCTAAATATATCAAAAATTACTATTTTTTATACATAAAATACACATTTCTCATACCCTACAACATCCTAATTAATAATCCGTAGTATTGTTAGTCCCGCCCTTCTCCCACCAATAAATTTTTAGAGTAATATTCTCCAAATGCAATTACGATTAAATGAGAAGAAAAATGCTCTAAAAATATATTGGTGTGAAAACGAAGGCGGGGCTAACAATATTGTGGAATACTAATTAGTATGTTATTAACATACTTGTTAACATCTTAATTAATATTCCGTAGTGTCGTTAGTCCTGCCCCCTCCCCCCCCCTTTTTTTTTTCTTTTTCCAGAACAAAAAATTTTTAGATTAATATTCTCCAAATGCAAAAGAAGAACTAGTATGTCGTGGCCACCACAAGACTTTCTTCTATATTTCCCTATATACATATTCAATTAGTAACAATAAAAAAAAATATATATATATATACGATTTTTTTTTCTAAGTGTTTTTTTTTTTTTTTTTTTTTTTTTTTTTTTGTTAAAAGTAATACATATTCAACCAGTAACAATATTAAAAGAAAAAAAAAAAAAAAAAAAAAAAAAAAAGATTTTTTTTTTTTCTAAGTTTTTTTTTTTTTTTTTTTTTTTTGTTAAAAGTAAAAAAAAAATCGATAACTGTGTTTTAAATTATCACAGATTTATAGTTCAACCATTCGTTTTAAAGGTATTGACGAGATCTTTCGAAAGATACCCATCTTGAAAATTTACCTCCCCGGGGGGGGGGGGTTACTTCCCCCCCAAGGGGGGAACCGGTGCCTCCACATGCACAAAATTTTTTTGGTAGTTAACTACTACTATTATCAATAATTCATATTAATTTTACAATCACAAGTTTAAAATAACGCTCATTATGTACATTTATACGAAATTTTGTACTATACTGCCATGTTAAAAGTTTACATAAAATACGATCACAGGGCCATCTACTGCGCGATTGATCCCAAAATCTAATCAGCACCATTCCATGTCAGGGTCCAACTATATACCAAGTTTGTTCAATTTCATTCATCGGTTCGTGAGATACGGTGAAAAATAAGGAATTTTGCGATCACAGCGCCACCTGCTGGACGATTGATCCCCAAATCTAATCAGCACCATGCCCCGTCAGGTTCCAACTATATACCAAGTTTGGTTGCATTTCATTCATTATTCGTGAGATACGGTGAAAAATACGAAAATTTGCCCTATACTGCCATGTTAAAAATTTTCATAAAATGCGATCACAGCGCCACCTGCTGGGCTATTGATTCCCAAATCTAATCAGCTCAATGCCCCGCCAGGGTCCAACTATATACCAAGTTTGGTTGAATTTCATTCATTGGTTCGTGAGATACGGTGAAAAAACGAAACCACAGACAGACACACAGACAGACAGACAGACATTTTTTTTAAACTATCAATTCATGTTCAGGACATCCCAAAACGTGTAGATCCGTCAAAAAACGGAGGTCGAAAATTTTCGCGAATCCAATACTTTCCCTATATTACGTATAGAAGAAAGTAAAAATACTCTAAGAAGACACTGGTGCTAAAAAGAAGGCTGTGCTAACAATACTACGGAATATTAATTAGTACGGAGGGTATGATTTCTTATAAATTCTAAGGTAATACACATACTAACCATACGAAAAAAAAAAAAGCTTCAAATATACTGCTTCTTAAAAAAATATAATAAAAACTTAAATTCTTAAACAGTAACCAATTTCAACCTTTTTATTAAAAATAAATAAATAAAATAAATAAATAAATTTTCAAAGTGGTTTTTATCACGCATAGCATTGTGCTCTTAAAAGAAGATAATAAATGGATAACACGTTATTCTCTGTTTTGCCTGCTATCTTTAAGCTTCGGTAAGGAAAACTGTATACTTTTTTCTCCATTTGTTATAAATAAAAGAGTTGTTTACAACAGATATCTTAATGGGCCTTATCACTCAACTTTAGTATCACCGAGAGAAGGAGAAAAAAAAAAAAAAAAAAAAAGAATGAAAATAACAGTATTTTAAACCCTGAGAAAAGAAATAAAAATAAAAATAAATAAAAAAAGTTTTTTTAATTAAAAGTTACTCGCCACTTAATAAATATTTATTCTTTCGTTTCATATACTCAAAAAAAAAAAAAAAATAGAAATTCTAACTTTTAAACTTTTATTAAATTATTTATTTTAATTTATAATTGTTGCCAAAAAAGTTAAACTTTAAATTTTACACCTACTTTTTAAGATAGCACGCGATCATGTTTTATATAAAAATTATATCATTAAATTCATTTTTTTTTTCCTTATTTTTATTTCATTTTGCTCGCGCACTTTTTATTTCCTAATTCAAAATTATATATAAAAAAAAAAAAAAAAAAAAAAAAAAAAAAAAAACTTTTTCGATATCGTTCGTAACGATACTGATTATTATTATTAATTTATTTTTTTTTTTTTTCCTTAAAAAAAAAAAAAAAAAAATTGATTTTGATGAAATTCTGGCAAAAGCAGAATTTAGTTTAGGACGGAGGACTATTAGGTTTTTTTTTTTTTTTTTTTTTTTTTTTTTTCAAATTATAACGTCGCTTTCAAATTATTCAATTATATTTTCGATAAATGTCCAACTATCGAAAAATGACACCGCAAAAATCCCAGATTGAGACAAATAGTCCTCAGTCCTAATAAAAGACAGAAAAAGTATTAGATAAAAATTTAAATAAAATCAAATGAAAATATAAGTCAGCTATTTGGCCTATTTTGGCGAGTCATAACAGCACCCAACGATACTTCTATTTGAGGACCAAATCGTTTGAAAATTCGAAATAGAGTTTTTACTACATTTGCTTATTTTGGGGTTCTCTAAATCCAAAAATCAGATTTTTAGAGTTTGATCTGTGTCTTCTTTTATGTATGTTTATTATCATCATAATTTTAAAAATATGTTATCAGGAAGCCCGAACTCAGAAAAAAGAATAATTAGTTCGTGTACAGGGACTTCCAAGTAAGTTAAAGTATATATTTCGCCTACGAGAGAAAGTTTTGATAGTTACAATTTAATATCTTTATATAGCACAAAACAAAATAAATAGAACATACATTTTTACATGCATAAAAGCATGATTCGTATAGAATGTGGAATGAAAGTCCTTCATTTGTCTTTTACGCAGGGCCACACAAAAGAATTCAAATACATTAATAACGTACTAGGAAATTGCTGGAAGTGTATTTCAATTTCGGTTATGTATTTTTCATATTGTGCTAAATTTAAGTACACTATGTGGCGTTTTTATAATATACAGGGGTGCTCAAGACTAAACGAAAGCATATTTTTTTATCAAATGTAATTATGTTAAAATGTGCTTAACTAAACTAAGTTCGGGAAATCTGATTAGGAGTAATAATTATTCTCTCATACCAATGAAATACGAGAGAGTATAGTTTAAAGCAAAATTTGAAAAGTTATTTTTTCTGAATGAATGTAATTCGTCTTATTTTAACTTATTTCTACACACACAGATATATATATATAGAGGAGACCCGTGTACCTAAGGCCGCTTTTTTTCACAGCCCAAAAACAGAGCCCTTGACCTATTTAAAATTATCAAACTGATATGTGCATATCTTTAAGACTAATTACTACCAATTACGATTAATATAAATACCTAAAATAACAAATTCCGACAAATAGAAGGTTTTAAGAAAAACTTCACTCGTGGCCCTAGCTACAACACCCTCATTGTACCTGGGGCCAGACCTCATTGTACCTAGGGCCATTCTCTCAAATTTATATTTCACTTTGTAATGAATAGAAAATAAGCATATGAACATATATTTTATATAAGAAACAATATCAAGTAATATATTTATTTATTATATAATAATTATCATGTTGTTGCCTTAATTTGAAACACGAATTTCTTCTCTTTTTTTTTTTTTTTTTTTTTTCCTCTTTGGGATATTCTAACAGAACGTTTTTTTTTTTTTCCTGAAGTGTCTCTTGGATTTCTAGATCTTTCTTGTTTTCGGTAACGTTTTTTCTTTGATGTGGGACGTTTTCCTTTAGGTAAAGGTTTTGCTTAGGTTCATACCTGTTAAAGCATAACACACGAAAAGATGTTAGATGCTGAAGGTTTCGAAATTTCAACAGGACACGAAACAGAGGCGTCCAATTCTATCATTGTTGGTTCACTTTCTTCCTGGAAAATCTTTTTTTTTTTTTTTTTTTTTTTTTTTTTTATGGAGGGATTTTGTTTTTCAGTCACATTTGTACTTAAATATTCATCCTCAGTGAATGTGTGATTCATTGGCCATATGCCGGATACACAAAAGTCTGATGAAATGTTTACAGGACTTGCCAACATTTTCAGCAACGTCATATATAGTGATTGGTTTACCAGAGTTTTCCAGCATCTAATTACTATAGGCTATACTGTGTTTCTAAACAATTTTGCGACAGCTGACGTAGATTCGCGTCATTTGAAAATATGAAACTCCACGAGTGGGCGTTTCTTTTGCAATTTGTATATTATTTGTTTCTAAAAAATATACACAATAACTCATATTTGTACAATCAGTATACTATGGATGCAAATACTTTGATTAGAGAGAGTATGATTATAATGCATATCCATTTGTAATATTAATGTGAATACGGAAAATTTTAGTTTAAAAAAATGTAACTTATGAGAAAATCGCCCACAAGCGGACCTTACTGTCAAAAAGATAAAAACATGAGGTCGCGGAAGTGTTGAAAGGTCCAAACACTGGCCCTAGGTACAAGGCAACTATGTGGACCTAGGTACAAGTATTGGTAACTTCATTCAAAATGCCTTCCACTGAAAAATCCACATGCAGAGAGGACTAATTAAATATCTCATTTATTACTCAATATAACAAGCAACATTATACACTAAAAATGAAAGAAAATTATTTGACTTGCCTTTGTATAATAGCAAAAGAGATGAGCAGCAAAATTTTACTTCAAACCATGTAAATTCGTTTTCTACATGTAACTTGTCAAAACTTTCTCCTCAAATGTTCCAAAGTAGTTGTAAAAGTAGCAATTGGTGTTGTTACTCGCCCAATTAAACATTAAAACTTAAAATTAAATATTATTCAAATAAAGTGGGGTGGCCCTAGGTACATGATGGCCCTAGGTACACGGGTCTCCCTATACATATACAGGGAGGTTATAATTAAACTTCCCCTATAAACAGCATCCTACAGCGCAAACGTGATGAACGGAATACAAAGAAATTTGGTATATAGACAATACACGAGATGCGCTCAAAATGTCCACCAGAGGGCGCCTTTTTCGGAAAGACATTAAATTTAACACAATAAACGACCAAAAAGGAATACGGAAAAACAATATTAACAATCCAGAACAAGAATTATGAGTAATAAAATGTAAAACCGGGAAAAGCTGTCAGTTCTAGGTGAAAAAATGTCGAGATTTGCATGCTTGCGAAGAAGAGGAAGCTTTTAGCAAAACAGGTATTATTTAATATAGTTCGATGACAAGATGATCAAAAACTAGTCAATAAATGTTAATATTGTTTTTGTATTCCGTTTTGGTCATTTACTGTGTTAAATTTAATGTTTTTTCCGGAAAAGGCGCCCTCTGGTGGACATTTCGGAACTTTTTTTTTTTTTTTTTTTTTCAAAATTCAGCGAGTGCATTTCATGTATTGTCTATATATCAAATTTCTTTGCATTCCGTTCACCCGTTTGCGCTGTAGGATGCTGTTTTAAGGGGAAGTTTAATTATAACTACCCTGTATATAATTTTATTTGTTTCAATTCATGGTATTTTTATTGTAGGTTCGTGCTATCTCTCGGTATTTTGTTTGAATGCTTGCCGATAACAGAAAACCTACAATTCTGTGCTCAGTGCAATAGGGATAGCACCTGATGAGTCCTATTGCATTTTGAACTTTTTAATGGAATTTCCATCATGTTTTTGTCATTTGGTCCATTTTTTTTTTTTTTTTTTTTTTATGTTGTTGTTTTTCTTTCTTTCAATTATTAAGATCCATATTTTTCATTTTAGTGTTGTCCATAACTAATTTAATCTTCTAATGTATCATACATGGTCCTTTTTGTCTGTTTTCAACTGGTCTTTTAATATGTGTGGAGAAGTTTCCACACATACTTTCACTTTTTAGTCTTTTTCCTTTAAAATCTGTATAGTTAAATTATTTCATTTTTCATGAGAAAATTTCGTTTTAAAATTAATTTTATATCAATTTTATATCAATTATAATTCATAAAATAAAATGAATTAATTGTATTACATAGTTAATTACGTAAACCAGATTAAAATAAAGCTTTTTAAATCAAAACTTCATTCATTTTGGAATTATTAATAGAACCCATAAATTAAAGGTTTCGTTTTTATTTAGATTTCAAATGTAATACTTTAATAACTTATCATTTGAGAGATATAAATTAGCTTAATATTCTTATAAAAAAAAGTGTTCTCAAATATTCCTAAACAAGAAGACTCATTGTCAGAATCAAATGTATTTCAACACCGGATGTAATAATTTATTTGAAATTAGGCAAGATTAATCTTTTCAGTTCATAACGGCCGGTCTGTAGTCAGCATGACGCTTGGCGTAAATCTGGCGCAACTTCAGGGTTAATACATTTAAAAAACCGTCGTTGAAATTCAAAAATTAACATTAGTTTATTCTATGAACAAAGAATTACACTTGGCAGTTATTTTGGCGACAGCTGGGTCATGTGATTTGCAGGTTGCCAGATTTGGCTGGGCAAGTCGTGCGCTCGGTTTGCTCTCCCCTCACACTTTACGATAATATCTTGACTTGAGCACGCGCTAAAAGGTTACCTCTCTCTCACCTCCCTTTTTAAGGTACGTCCCTAAAATTTGTTATGTACAATCTCAAGTGCTTAAATATTTAATTTTGTATTTAATTAGAATTTTATATCTTTCAACTGAATGTTTTAATTTTAAATAAATACTTGACTTCATCGCCTCAATATCTCTGCTATTATTTGTTTATACGATTTTTGATTGTACATTTATGAACCCGCAGCACTATTGATCACGCGCCTATGTTAAAATTTCCAGAAACAATATTATAAATCTTATAAATTAATGTACGTAAAAGTTTTTTTTTTTTTTTTAAATAAAAATATAAATTTAACTCACAAGGGAGGGTCACCAACTGTTCAAAAGGTATTTATACATATTATACATCCTCTTAACGCTCTAAATGGGTGAATTACAAAAATATCCATCTTATCGGCAAATGCACCCCCTAGCGTGAGTTATTCTCAATTAAAGTTTGTAAATTGCAGGCCATTCAGTAATGTACTTTGAAGAATTTCTATCATTAGAATCAATTTTTTAACAGATTCTCGTGGTAATTATGACTATTTATACTGTTAGTAAAGTATTTTATTATGTGTTTCATAATTATTTTGGGATAGCATTAAATTTAAAAGTCCAATACATTATATATGTAACCATGTGTAAAATATTTACAATCAGATTTTCCTGTACATCTAGATAATCGATATTTTGGATATTGACATTGGATGGGGGAACAATAGAAGAAATTTAATGCACTAACATAGTAATGGAGGGGGGAAATAAGTGGAAAAATAAATGTCTACTTTTAAAAGATTAATAATTATATTATTACCTACAATGTAATATTTTAATGAAAATTAATGTATAAAGTAACAGTTTTCTTCGTTACTATAAAAATTACAATAGTTTCCTTTTTGCTTTAGTTTTTTTTTTTTTTTTTTTTTTTTTAATACTTTTCATACAGTTTAACATGTATAAATTTATTGTTGACACAAAGTAATTATTAAACCGTAATATACTTTACATGCGATTATATATATATATATAGAGAGAGAGAGAGAGAAAGAGTAGCATGTATATTTATTTATTTATTTTTCAATGGTGCGGTACTTGCAAATGAGCATTGACTGTGCTGTCGCTGAACTGATAACCATTTGTGAAAGAATACCCAATGGGCGGCCTTCGCCACCACTTACAGGGATAACAAATCCATGTTTTGTCCAGGATTCGAACTTGGTTCTAATGTGAGAGAGTTAGGGACGCTAACCAACACAATATACGGGCGACCGTTACTAATAATATATACAACGGTTTTTAGAATGAAAATCTTTTAAAAAACTTATTACAATGATAGAAAGTATACGAAGTACATTGTTAAAGAATCTGTAATTTAAAAACTTTAATTGATAATAAATCGCGGTAGGGGACGCATTTGCCGATAACATGGATATTTTCGTTGTCAGCTCATTAAAACGTTTCATATGATATATAATATGTACAAATACCTTTTGAACAGTTGGTGACCCTCCCTTGTCAGTTAACTTGTTACCTTATTTGCATCAGTGTGTTTCTGTGGTAATTATATGATTGTCTCATCTTCATGCTCAATCTTTTCATTTTAATCACATAAATTAAACATTATATATATATCGAATCTTAATCATAAATTTCCCCAAAAAATGTTTTTCTTTCCTTTATGACTTTGAGATTCTCTATTAAGTTTGGTTTCGTTTTCCTAAAGAAAATAAAGAATAAGCAATGAAATAAAATGTATTTTTATCTTTGATCATTCAATTAAGAAAGCATGAGACTAAATGCAGTGCCCACAGCGGTCCTATATCTTCACGTGTGTTTTATTATTTTAATACCATTATTTTTTTATACATTTTTGATCAAGATTTTAAAGCTGAAGCAATACGTGAAACTATACTAATTGATTAAAGTGGTGGGAAAATAATAAAATGCACGTATAAGTATAGGACTGCTGCGGGCACTGCTAAATGGGATATATTTATTTTTTTCACTTCCGGAAAAATAAAATTAAATAAATAAAACAGAAAATACTTCATTGATGCGACATCTTAACTCAGTGATAATTGGCACTCAATTTAAGGTTTAGTGAAGAATGAATAAACAGTTTTATCTTTGTAAAAGGGAATTACAAAAGAAAATATTTATTGCTTGTAGTTACTAAAATGTAAAAAAAAAAAAAAAAAAAAAGATGAAATAAAATAAATAAATAAATAAATAAAAAGTAACTTGACTTATTTCTTGCACTTAATGAGGTTAAATATTCGAAAATTGGTTCTATGATTGGAAAAAATTTAATAATGCTTAAGTTGTAAAAAAAAAAAAAAAAAAAAAAGAAAGAAAGAAAGAAAGAAAGAAAAGAAAAGAAAAATAATTAAGCATGTAAATCTGAGCCTTAATATAGCACCCCTTGTCGACTTTTGAATTTTTATCGCCATTTCAGACGAAAATACATAATTTATGCGATTATTTTTTCTGTTTCTTTCTTTTTTTTCTTTTTCCTTTCCTTTCCTTTCTTTTCTGTTTTTCAATATTTTATAATTTATTTATATTTTTGATGCGCTACTTAGCTTAAAGTGGCTTTCACAGAGTCCTTGGCGAAAAATGTCCGATCTATTTCAGCATCAAAATTTTAAAATATTACCCAGGATTATCAATGAATTAACTTTCACGCCAAACGCGATTCATCCGTGACAAAAACATATTATTTAAAAAAAAAAAATATCTAAAATTGAAGTATATTAAAAATGGTTATGGTTGTTTTTTTACTCCATTTTCATTTTTTCATATGCATGAGCAAATTTATAATTTGTTATTTTTCGCGTGAAAGCATATTTCATATTATACTAAAAAAAAAAAAAAAAAAAAAAAAAGATAAAAGAAAGAAAAAGAAATTATTCCTACGGTAGATATTACTTCTATAAAATTCAAAAATTCAAACTATATAAAAAAAATGCAACCAACAACGTTGCTTTCTTTATTCTATTCTATTTCTTAAAACAATTTTATATAGATTCCACACGCATCACATAAACTTTAAATTTTACATCTACTTTTTAAGATAGCACGCGATCATGTTTTATATAAAAATTAAATCATTAAATTCAGTTTTTTACTTATGTTTATTTCATTTTGCACGCGCACTTTTTATTTCCTAATTCAAAATTATTAAAAAAAAAAAAAAAAAATTCGATAGTGTTTGTTTCGATACTGATTATTATTAATTTTCTTTTCTTTTCTTTGTCTTTAGAAAAAAAAAAAAAAAAAAAAAAAAAAAAAAAATGATTTTGATGAACTTTTGACAAAAGCAGAATTTAGTTTCGGACGGAAGATTATTAGTTTTTTTTTTTTTTTTTTTTTTTTTTTTTTCAAATTATAACATCGCTTTCAAATTATTCAATTATATTTTAGATAAATTTTAGATGTCGATAAATGTCCAACCGTCCAAAAATGATTTCGATAAATGTCCAACTATGGAAAAATGACACCGCAAATATCCCAGATTGAGACTAATAGTCCTCAGTTCAAAAAAAAAAAAGAAAAAAGAACGCATCTACTACAGTACATTAATACGTTTTTTCCCCAGTCCTTAAAATTTTTAATTTTCAATGCTTTTTTTTTTTTTTTTTTTTTTTTTTTTTTAATAGCTACTTATTTTCATTCTATTACAAATAAAACAAAAAGCAAGAAAATAAAATCTATTAATATATTTTGAAAATTTATTAAAAAAATAAAAAAAAAAAAATAACTAAAATACTTTTCTATTTTAAAAATTCTTATAATGAATACATATCTGCCAACTTGTAAGTTTTTTTTTTTTTTTTTTTTTTTTTTTTTTTTCACACCTCTTTCTCTGAGTTAAAATTTTCATCTTATTTTATCGTTGAAAACGTCTATACAATGCATAAAAATTTATGGTTAAAAAAAAAAAAAAAATAATAATAATAATGCTCAAATTGCCCTCTATGTGGATATAAAATAATGAATACCATATTGAAAAGCTGTTTAATGTTACTTTCTATTTTTTGAATTAATCTTATTAGAAGTTTTAAGAACTGATTTTGTTCCGCATTAATTCTCTTTAAGCAGAATTCATCATTGGTATTTCTGGAATGAATAATTTGTAAGCGAAATCGTGAACTTAATTTCCTGTGAAAATGCTGGCAATTACATTAGAAATACAGCTTAATTTCTCAGTAATCTATGCATGTCTAAGCGTACGAAATCCGAAAATTTTCGAAGTGATGTAAATATCATTGAATATATGTATTCATTAGTGGGATCTCGCATTTAAAAATAGTATTTATTATTTACATTCGTTAAAGTAATTATTTAAGAACAGAAATTAAAGTAGCGCATAAATATTCATATGCATGTTCATGTTCATATTATTATTATTATTAAAATAAGAGACCCATTTCTTTCAGGCAAACTAGAGGAAATGAAAAAAAAAAAATTATCTTTTTCCTTTAGCATCAAATTGACATTAAGAGCGGACAATACCTAATCTCGCCGGCAGCCTCTTCCCATGTTATTCTATGGGAAAATTTGTTTACATAATTACTCATTACCTAATGAATATTTTTCAATTCTGTTTTCACATTTAGAAAATTCATAAGCGTTCAATTAGTACTTGTTTTCCAAAAATTGATTTTTTTAAATTTTAGTATTTCATTTTGCGACTAGAAAATGAGAAAAATGCATTTTGTGAAAAATCGCATTTTTGAACTCAAAATTAAAATGAAAAAATATAAAGAAATGAAATTTTCAAAAAGGAGTACTCATTTAACGGTTATGAAATTTCTGACTGCGAAAACAGAATTAAAAAATATACATTAGGTAATGTGTAATTGTCGCAACAAATATTCCCATAGAATAGCATTGTCCACGGCTGTTCGCGGGATTAGGTATTATCCCCTCTTAACAAAATAATTTATAACTGGTCGAGTAAATCGGCCATACTTGCCAACATCCTAATTAATATTCCGTAGCGTTTTTAGTCCCACCCATTTTTTTTCACACCAGTAAATTTTTAGAGTAATATTCTCCAAATGCAATTAGGATTAAATAAGAAGAAAAATACTCAAAAGATATATACTGGTGTGAAAAAGAAGGCGGGGCAAACAATACTACGGAATATTAATTAGTATGTTGGCAAGTATGGATTACCCAAACCGATTCAGGACCTTTTAGAGCCTCGCAGAAATTAACCCCGGAAACTTGATAAGCCAATCAGATACAACAGTCGACGCTCTTTCTCAAAACTGAAAATTTGCATGCATTCAATATTTAATGGCATCGTATTCAAAGTATATTACTTCTGTACTAAAAAAAAAAAAATCAAGTCTTGTACTTTGTCTTATACTTTGCTGGTAGTTTTTAAAAAAAAAAATTTCTCAGCTACTGAGAATGGAATGCAGTCCTAGATACCATAGTAAATGTTGTTCGAATTCATGAATGCAATCTATCATCTTATTTTGCTAAAAAGAAAAAAAAAAAAAAAAAAAAAAAAGAGAAAAAATCTCTTTGAAACAAACACTTTACGTACGGTATAATAATTTATTTCATCACAAAGTTTGATATTTTAAAGAAATTCTGTGAAACATTTTGGTCGCTTTTCAGTTTATAATACATTGTAAACGTAAATTATTCTAAATGCTACTTATAAAAATATTTTATTGAATTTAATTGACCAAAGCTTTCTAAGGAACTCGAATAAAAAATAAAAAATATATATATATCTTTAAATATATATATTTTTAGGTTGATTTCTTTAGAAATCGACCTATTGCAATCACTTCGTTTATCTATATATATATAGATATCTACAATAACTTCTGAAATAATACTCCAAATCGAACCAAATTTGGACAGTGTCTCAACCTACCTTATAAATAACTTAGATGAATTTGTTAACCAAGTTGCTCCACCATTTTGTTTTCAAGTGTAGACCACTTGAAAATTTCAAATTAAAATTGCAAAAAGCGTATTCCGATTTTTTTTTTTTTTTTTTTTATTTTGATGTTTTCATAGATTATACAAGTGTCTCAAATAAATTTATTAATGAACTATATCCGCCATATTTAATAAAGTGGCAGATATCTTAAGTTAAGCGGGTCCACTTGAAATCAGGGCACCTCTTGAAAATTTAAAACCATGATAACTTCCGAAATAATACTCCAAATGGAACCAAATTTGAACAGTGTCTTAACTTATCTTATAAATATCTTAGATGAGTTTATTAACCAAGTTGCTCCGCCATTTTGTTTTCAAGTGGAGACCACTTGAAAATTTCAAAATCAAATTGTAAAAAGTGTATTCCGGATTTTTATTTATTTTTTTATTTATTTTTTTTTTTTTTTTTTTTATGTATACATAGATTATACAAGTGTCTCAAATAACTTTATTAATAAACTATATCCGCCATTTTTAATGTCTGAAGTTAAGCGAGGCCACTTGAAATCAGGTTCCCACTTGAAAATTTAAAATCATGATAACCTCTGAAATAATACTCCAAATCGAACCAAATTTGGACAGTGATATTATCATATAATTATCTTGAATGTTTTCACTGGGCCACTTGTCCCGACATCTTGTTTCTAAGTATTCCAGCCACTTGAAATCACACTGCCACTTGAAAATATGCCATAACGGTAATTTTTAAAATACTAAACTGATTTAATAAAAGTTGGATAGTGAACTTATGGTTCAAATATCTAGGATAAGTTCACCTGGTGACTTGATCCGCAATTTTATTTCCAAGTGGCGGCCACTTGAAAATTTTTCATTATGGTAACTTTAGTAATACAGAATCAATTCGTATCAAATTTGGGTAGTGGATTTATCATTCAAATATCTCAGATAAGTTCGTTGGGCATCACACTCCACTTTATTTACAAGTGGTGCCACCTGAAAATTTCTTATGGCGATAATTTTTGAAATACTGATTTAATTTAAAGTAGAAATGGACAATGAACTTATCATACAAATATACTGGATAATTTCGATGGGCAAGTTTTTTTGCCATTTTGTTTCCAAGTCGCAGCCATTTAGACTGCCACTTGAAAATTTGCCATAATAATAACTTTTGAAACACGGCACTGATTTAAACCACAGTTGGACAGTGAACCTATGCTTCAAATATTTTGGATGTGTTTGCTGGGCAGCTTGTTCACTGTATTGTTTCCAAGCGGCGAACGCTTGAAAATTTATTATCAGGGTAACTTTAGAAATACTTAATCAATTCAAATCAAAGTTGAAAATTTGATTTATCATTCAAACAACAAAAATCTAGAAAATTCACGTAACTCGTGAACCAATCACGTTATTGCGTCCATCTTTGGTATATCGATAATAAGTATTTTCTCGCCAAAAGTCGCCAAAAAAGTCGCCATAGGGAAAAACTCGCCAAATTTGGCACCAAATCCATTACCTGCGTTACTGGATCTTTTTAATGCGTTTTTAAGGAAAAATTAGGCTATTTTAATGCTAAAACAAACTAGAAATGCAGAAAACTAACATTTTATCAACTTACTAAGCTTCTTTGAAAGAATTTCTACAAAAAAAAATATTTTCAAATTTGCAACGATATCTTAGAAGAGCAACTTTCTCTGCCATTTTGATCGAAGTGGCAGCCACTTAATTTTTCAACACGATGACTTTTGAGATTTTGAATTAATTCGAACTATATGTGTACAGTTGACTTATCTCACAAATACATTTCATATATTTGTCAACTTAACCCACCATTTTGTTTCCAAACGCCGGCCACTTGAAAATTTTAAATTCACATAAAAATGTATTTATGAACCGATTTGCTTAAAACTCAATATGTGCATAGCCTACATCAATATTTCTACCAAGTGCATTAATAATTTATAGCCGCCATTTTGAAACAAAATGACGGCTGCTTGATAAGGAAAAAGAAATCAACCTACCCTTCCGAATAAACCGTAAGGTCTTGTTTTACTTTCCGAACACTATAGTGAGGAAAGTATTGTAATCATGTCAAAAATCCGAATCCGAGATTTTGATGTTTCTATACGTTCTGAAGTCCTCTGAGTCCGTTTTCACTATTTTTACGATGATCTATGTATGTGTGTGTGTATGTATGTATGTGTGTACGTATGTGTGTGTATGTCTGTGAGTGAACACGCTAGCGTCTAAACGCTTTATTCGAAAAAGCTGAAAGTTGGTGCGTATATTGCAAGTCACCATAGTACGAACCCTACAGATTTTGGGGAATCGAGCACTTATAGTTTTTTTACAGGGACACAAAGAAAAATTCTTTATCATTATGGTCTATGGGACAGAAATCTTAAGAGTGCGATAGCATCTAAACGCCTAATTCAATTGAGCAAAAAATTTATACACATATTATAGGTCACAGTTAATAAATCTGTATAGAGTTTGGAGAATCTGGCACTTACCGTTTTTTTACAGGGGCACAAAGAAAAATCCTTTACCATTATGGCCTATGGGGCTAAATTTTTAAAAGTGCGATAGCGTCTAAACGCTTATTTAATCTGAACAAAAAATTTGTACACATGTTATAGGTCACAGTTGCACGAACTGTATAGATTTTGGTGAATTTAGCACTTACAGTTTTTTTGCAGGGACACAAAGAAAAATTCTTTATCATTATGGCCTGTGGGACCAAATTTTTATTTTCTTCTATATTCAATAAAAGAAAGTATTGGATTCGTAAAAATTTTCGACCTCGGGTTTTTGATGGATTTACACGTTTTGAGAGCTGTAGAATACGATTTGACCATTTTTAGAAAATGTCTGTCTGTCTGTCTTTGTGTGTGTGTGACAAAATTTTGTGGCAACTGTATTTCTTGAACTACTGCACAGAATTTCATACAAATCGGTATGTAGTTGCAGCTTGACATAAATTAGTGCCTATCAACTTTTGGTAAAAATTGTCTGACAGGTTGCGTTGTCATCCCGCTTTTCCTAAATTTTTAAAATGGTGATATAGGACAAAATTTTGTATAAATGTGCATAAAGAGAATTGCTTTTAGTAATCATTATGAAATTTACAAGAATTATTTATAATGGAGATAGTCAAGTGGGAAAAATTTTTTGTATGTGTAGGAGCCTCGTCAACCCCCCTGGGGGGGGGAAGTCCACCCCCGAGGGGAGTAAATTTTCAAGATGGGTATCTTTCGAAAGGTCTCGTCAATACCTTTAAAACGAATGGCTGAACTCTAAATCTGTGATAATTTTAAACAAAGTTATCGATTTTTCTTACTTTTTACAAAAAAAAAAAAAAAAAAATTTAGAAAAAAAAAATCCTATATTTTTTTTTTTTTTTAACGAAATTTAACCAAACTTGATATTTAGTTGGTTCCTGACATAAACTGGTGCTGATTAGGTTTGGGGAGCAATCGCTCAACAGGAGGTGCCTGTAATCGTATTTTTCTAAATTTTTAACATGGCAGTATAGGACAAAATTTCGATAAATGTACATAATGAGAGTTATTCTTAACCTGTGATTGTAAAATTAATATGAATTATTGATAAAGTAGTAGTTAATTAGGAAAAAAATTTTGTGCATGTGGGGGCATCGCTTCCCCCCGGGGGGGGGAGGTAAATATTCAAGATGGGTATCTTTCGAAAGGTCTCGTCAATACCTTTAAAACGAATGGTTGAATTATAAATATGTGATAATTTAAAACAAAGTTATCAATTTTTTACTTTTAACAACGAAAAAAAAAAAAAAAAAAAAAAAAACGGGGGGGGGGGGAGGGGAGGAATCTTTTTTTTTTTTCTTTTTATATATTGTTACTGAGTGTACTGAGTGAATTTGTATAGGAAAATATAGAAGAAAGTCTTGTGGAGGCCACAACATACTAGTTTTTAAATGTTATATTGACAATAAAATTGACTTTTTTTGGATATTTAGTGTTATACTACTTCTCTAATATGGAAATCATCTGCATTATCATGGAAAATAATTTTTTAAATAATAATTTTAATAAATTATTTTTACTGAGTGAATTTGTATAGGAAAATATAGAAGAAAGTTATGTGGTGGCCATAACATACTAGTTAAAAGTGCGATAGCATCTAAACGCCTTATTCAATTGAGCTGAAAATTTATATGAATATTATAAATCACTGTTGCTCTAACTATAAGCATTTTGGTGAATCTAGCATTTATAGGTTTTTTACAGGGACACAACGAAAATTCTTTATCATTATGATCTATGGGCTCAAAGTTCAGTAGCGTTAAATAAAACATCGTGTAATATACGGAGAAACGAACACTTTATTATGGTTTTGTCTCTTTTGTTTGTTTAACAACTCCTCTTTCTTTACTTTATCTACAAAACTGTTAATTGCTCAATGTTCGGAAAGTCGAGTGGAGTCACTCCAGATTTTTTCAATTTGATGCTGTGCTCATATAACATGTACTCGTTCCCACGTTTTAAGAGAGCTAAATATTTGCAAGGTATGATCTTTTAAAAATGAAATTTTCTGACTGCCGTAGGTAATGGAAATATTCTAATCAGAAAAAAAAATTCGGTACCAAGTTTTTACCTGATTTACATGTTTTAAGGTCTTCTGAGTCCAAAATGTAGTTTTTGGGAATTAGTAAATGTATGTGAGTATTTGCGTGTATGTGTCAGGGTTCCCAAACTGAGCCTTTTTTTCATTCAATAGTCACAAATAAGTTTGAAAAGTGACATTTGGTATACATAATACACTATCAATCTTCGAAGTGATAAGTCAAACGTAAAAAATAAAAATTATTGGTGACTATTAAACAAAAAAAGGCCAAATTTGGCAACCCTGGTATGTGTGTGTGTGTGGAGAGGTGGTGTTGTGACTATCAGGGGCCGTGCCCTTAGCGACCGTGCCTCTAGCGGAAATCTATAAACCCGTGTCCTTAGCGGAAATATTATCTCCCCTCCATGGCGTACTTTTAGTATACGTGCCTTTAGCGGAATTGTATAATACATTTAAAAATAAATTAATAAATAAAAAATGAGCTCTTCAATTTTCCTCTACACTTTATCCACATTTAGCACTGGCTATATTTTATTTCAGAAGTAATCTGTCACAAAAATAGGTATGCGTACTGTAGAATATCTGTTCTTTGAGGGAACGGTGATCTGTAACCATATAAAGTTTAATGGATCACAGTACTCCATACGAAAACGTACATTATTGCCATTTTATGATTTTATTTAAGTTTTTGAAAACATCATTAAACATTACACCTTTTAAAACTAAAACAAAAATGAAAAATCATGAGGTACACATTCATTATCAACACTTTCCAACTGTACGTATTCGTTGTATCGTATACCATTCTATGTTCTTTGTCTACATTATCGCACAATGGACAGACATATAGACTAATTAAATTCATAATCACTCTGAAACATTGTTGGAGAGTATTAAAAATGCTTAACACAAACAGATATGCTGCTCTTAATTTCCTATACCCCTTAATGTATCGCAACATTTTTGCGTAGCCCTGTAAATCTGGAGGATAAGCATATTATAGTTCATACAAAACATTTTCTTAGCATACAAACAATAAATGCGAAATTCTTTATGATTTTTTGATGAAGTTATTTAAATGTGGTTTATAAAAATGTCTCTCCTAAAGCGCAAGGCATTTGCATTTTTTGGATGCCCATGTGCACAAACCAGTGGCATAGGTTCTATTAGAGCCATTTTAAGTAGGGAATAATCAATAATGAATTTGAATAACACATATCATACAAAAAAAAAAAAAAAAAAAAAAAAAAAAAAACTAGTATGTTGTGGCCACTACAAGTCTTTCTTCTATATTTTCCTATACAAATTCACTAACAAGGAAACATTCAAAAGGTGTCGTCTTCAAAAAATACTGAAAAAAAAATATATGTGATTTTACTCTTCCTAAAACACCATAAAGTGAAAAAATTATCGGCTGAAAGGAATTACAGCGACCACAAAAAATTATCAAAATTAAGCATATTTGGCGATTTCACATTGTTAGGCGATTGATTTTGAGTAATTGGCGGAAAAACAAAACACGGTTCTGTTCGTACACGGCAGTCTCGGTGCTAGCGAACTGAAAGCCTAACAGCGCTAAATCGGAAATATGATTAATTTTGATAATTTTTTGTGGTCGCTGTAATGCATTTCAGCCTAATTTTTTTTTCACTTCCTGGTGTTTTAGGAAGAGTAGAATCACATATATTTTTTTCAATATTTTTTGAAGATGACACCTTTTGAATGTTTCCTTGTAAGTGCAAATAATCAATTTTTATCTCAGAGAAAACTAACACTAAATATCCAAAGAAAGACAGATTTATTGTCTATAAATGACATCTTAAAACATGCATTTTTATAATAGTTATCTCACATATCAAGTTTCGTACAGTTATATGCCTTTGAAGTTGAGATATAACTTTCTGGTTATCGAAGAAATTTGCAGTATAGCAGAGCCACCTATTGGCCGATAAGCATCCAAATTGAATCAGCATAATGTCTCATAATGGCCTTCACATATATCACGTTTTGTTTGATTATACGCAATAGAACCTGAGATATAGCCTCCCCTTAAATTGCGAAAATCGCTGTATAGCAGCGCCACCTGTTGAGCGGTTGACACTAAAAGTTTATAGACACTCATTTAGGTTAGAGTGCATCAATATATAAATTTATATGCAATTCTATGCAGTAGTTCCTGAGATATAGTTTTCCCTTAAATTGCAGAAATATCTGTATAGCAGCGCCACCTGTCAGTCCTTAAGCATTCAAATTGAATCAGCATAATGTCTCACATTGGCCATCTCTTATATCAAGTTTTGATTGGTTATACACAATAGCACCTGAGATGTAGCTTCCCCTTAAATTTTGGAAATCTCTGTATATCAGAGCCACCTGTTCAGCGGTTGACATCAAAAGCTGACAGGCACTAATATAGCTCAAGGTGCATCTACATGTTAATTTTTATGCAATTCTGAGCAGTATTTCTGGAGATACAGTTGCCACAAAATTTTTCCCACACACACACACAAGTGCTAAGTTATAAAAATTTGGTTTGTAGAAATACCTCTCATAGAACGAAATGCTTTGGAATACTTTCGGCTATTCCTGTACATAAACCAATAACAGTATTTACTCAATTTTCCATAGAGAACACTCGATAATGAACATGTATCAGTTCGAGAATGAACATACCTTCTTATTTCCGCTAAGGGCACGGCTTCTTCTATTCCTCCTTCTTCCCTTTGACCCCATTCCGCTAAGGGCACGTTCCGCTAAGGGCACGGTCGCTAAGGGCACGACACCGACTATCACACACACATATATATATATATATATATATATATATATACATATAGTTGCCAAATTTTTTAATTTATTCCGGAATGTTGCTAGCCCCACCTTTTTTTCCCGCCGTAATATTTTTAGAGTAATTTTCTTCATATTTAATCGTAGTTATACACTGAAGAAATTTCGTCTACAAATATTACGGTGCGAAAAAAGGGCGGGACTTACAACATTCCGGAATAAATTAAAAACTTGGCAGCTATGTATATATATATAGAGGTGGCAAGTTATTACGGATTGTCCGTCATCTTAATACCGGAAATTGTTTAATGTTTTCTTTTCTAATAATTATCTGCAATTTAACAGGACAAGTTTTACTATTTCTTTATTGGGGTATGAAATTGATTTTTCGTTAGTAGTAACTTGGCATCTCTGTATATACCGTATTTTCCTGCGTATGACGCGTATTTTCTAAAAACAGTCAAATCATGTTCAGGACATTCCAAAACGTGTAAATCCATCGAAAACTTGATTTCGAAAACTTTCACAAACTTTTTCTAAAACCATCATGCAATACTGAAAAGCGATTATAAAGCAATATCAAACTATCATTTGTTTTTAAGAGTGTAAATTAAAAATTATATAAAGTTTTTTTTTTTTTTTTTAGATAACAAATTATTTAATATAAGTTTTCTTCTGTTCCAATACGATATTTTTCGCCGTTTTTCCTCATTATTTTATTCTAGTATTTGCATTCGTTTAATAATATTTATTAAGTGCAGAAAGTACATTAAGTTCTTTTTTAATTCAATTCTTGTTATTCCCTATCTGTAATGCAGTCTACTACGCTGAATGTAAATTATCCGGTAAAATACTTAATGCGTAAAATATTATTCGTTACTTCTTTTTAATTATTTTTTTAGGATTTAGGATATATTGTACATTTGAGTTTGATGTAATTATTTTGTTGCTAAAAACTTCAATTGTATACAATGAGTAGCTTTGAAAGAAAAATGTTTGTAGGACTTCTTCCTGCCAATTAAACAAACATGAAAAAAAAAAAAAAAAAAGTTACTTCTCTGCAGTAGCATTACATAAAAATAAAATTATAAGCTAATCATATTTGTCGCTGCCTTCTGATTAACATGTTTTTAACGAACTGAAAAGAACAATCTGAAAACTTAAACCAATTGTAGTAACTTACGTAATAGGGACTAATGATTTAACAAAATTATGGACTGATACAAATAATAAGTTAAAATTTTGTTAATTTAATTTATTCAGATGCAATTAATTATCTATTTCATGAATTGATTATCAAATTTCAAATACAAAAAAAGTTTTGCACGAACAAGTAAATTAAGCAGAAATAATTTTATATTTCTCCTTTCAAAACTTTTTATACTGATATACTAGGATATAACTACCAGAACAACTAGAAACAATTTCATTTATAATCTAAAAAATCGACTTTAGTAGAAAAGATTGATTGTACATTAGGTTTTGTGTTTGTATTATATATATATATATATATACGTAATTTGTAAACTTATTCAACAAGTTTTTTTCTTTTGGTAAATTAAACACTATGAGCATATTATACTCCCTCAATTATGTATTGCTATACTTTTATTTATTTTTAACGTTATTATTACTTATTTTTTCTTTTTTTGTTCATTAAACAGACTTGGCATCAATACATAATCCACGAAATAATTATATATACATGACTTAAATAATAATCATAATAATAAATAAATAAATAAATAAAATTGCCGCTCCGTTGCTAATTTGATTGTCATGTAAAAATGTTTATTACTTTACATTTATATCATCTGTCTGCATGATATATTACATTTTTATTTATTTATTTTTTTCCTGTTCTTCATTTTTGATAATTCAGTCTGTAATAGAAAAAAAAAAAAGAAAAAAAAGACGTCCAAAAGGAGAAAAACTAAGCATAACTTAAGCTGTGTATCGCTATTTGCTAATTTCTTTATTATTTTATGATGAATTGTGTGAATAAAAAATTAGTCTTTGTATACTAATATTGGTATTGCAGGTCTGTATATTTTTAAATAAAAGCTTTAAAAATTTATCATTTTAAAGTATGAAATATTATTATCCATTATAATAAAAACTTCTTATGTAAATGGTATGAGATAACTTTTATCTCCATTTCCTTTGAAGCTGGTGTACAAATAATAATAATAATAATAAATAAATAAATAAATAAAAATTAATTAATTAATTAATTAAACAAATAAAATAAAATAAAATAAAAAATAAAAAAATAATTTCGCAGTATTCGGTGACATAGTAAAATGTACAAAGCACTTCTATCAATTACATTCAATAGAAAAAAACATTTTGCTTAATTCAGGGTAGCCCTGTGTATTGTCCATGCACAATATGCGCTATAAAAGAATACTGTGTATTTAAAATTAATCTTATTTGAAAAATATCTAACACAAAAGGAATAACAGTTCCAGCGATTTGCATGTATAGCCGTAATATATTCAAGTACTTTGGGTAGCCCTGTAAATGAATGATGAATGATTTCCATACCACAATCTACACAAAACATGCTTTTATGATTATAATAAATTTTGTTCATTCTGATTCGTTTAAGTCAGCCTGTAGATATTACACCGTACTTACCAGAAATTTCCCCACAGACATCTCCTGGATGTCCCAGTACACGAACCATATGCTTGATCTAAATGAAAAGTTTAGTGTATGGCATCCCTATATAAGTGAATCGTGGGGCAGGTTGTAACAGTTTTTAGAAAAATAGATATATTCTGAAATGTAT
This sequence comes from Salticus scenicus, assembly GCA_963930645.1. NCBI lineage: Eukaryota > Metazoa > Arthropoda > Arachnida > Araneae > Salticidae > Salticus > Salticus scenicus. The sequence continues at coordinate 222,891,965 of OZ005659.1, read as the reverse complement.
TTACGTTTTCCTGTTTATAATTGCAGTTTTCCATAGCATACAACCATCTATCATATTCATTTTTTAAAAAAGCGTTAATTTGGCTACTTTTAGCACTTTTTTTTTTTTAATTCGCCTGTTACAGTTTATCCCGGAGGGGCTAATTGTAACACACGTCGGCAAATTTTAAAGGATACAAACGGAACCCTAACAATAAAAGCGAGAATATTTCAAAATGTTTTTTGTTATCAGTCATTTATTAATTTAATAAAAAAGGCAATAATAACTTATATTAAATCATAACCTTCTTGGTATAGTAACAATGAATTATATCAAATGGATTATAGTGAAATAAAGTGAAAATTAAAGTTAAAATCAACACAGAAGTCAATCTTAGTCAGAGTTGAAATTAATTCATGCAAATGATATTTTGTTCCCTCTCATGCATTTAACGTGAGCTCACATTTTACAAATTAAGCATTATACCCATACTTCTGCTACAGAGAGGGTTTAGCAGAGCTCGATTTCTCCGCCCTTTTTTCCGGACACTCTGATTAGTGAGAAATTTCTGCTTTTTTTTTTACCCCTATTCTTATACAATATTCTCTAATTCGTGATTATATAATCACGACACTAAAATATAAAAACACAGAAGATATTTCTGTCTAAATTCAATAGTGGCAAAGAAGCCAAAAACTTTTCATTTCTGAAAGTTTCCTGAAAATGAGCGGAGACTTCGACATTTAGCTGTAGACATCTCCACAAGCCACTCCTCTAACATGTTCAACTTGTACCAAAGTTTTGTTTCAACTTTCCCCATCGTATGATTTTGGTCATTTTGTTTATTTATAAAAAATATAATGATATATATATATGTATATATATACACACATTTTATAATTGAACGCACAGAATAAATAAATAGCTATAATTTATAAACTAACATACCTTTAATAAAAATTTTCGAAATATTTTTTTTTCCTACTAACTAGCTAAAATTAAGCTCGCGTACAGAACATCTCATTAACTATTTTTGTGGAGCACCGATTGTGCTTACTTTATAAAGCACTTCATAAGAGTTATTTTTATAAAAATATTTAATCACAAATTTTACAAACTATTTCGTAAATTGCGAGTTATTCTTACGCTTGTAACAACTATCCCCACGCTCCTCAATACACATTCAGAATACTAAATCGTTATTGAGATAAGCTGACAACATACAGACACACAGATTAACATCTGAAAATGTGACATTCTGATTCAGGAGACCTCAAAACTTGTAAATATAACAAAAACTGAATTTCGGAAATTCGAACCCAAAACTACTTTCTCTACCATTTATATAGGTAAAAAAAAAAAAAAAAAAAAAAAAAAAAAAAAAATGAAAATTTGTAACATTTTTGATCATATCTTACAAACTAAACATTTTACTAACATTTTAAAGTAAAATTTGTATTTCTTTTTCTTTGTTTTTTTTTTTTTTTAACAGCTATAAGTGATTAATTAATAAATAATACATATTTTTTTATTGCTATTAAAGCAAATGTCAAATAGAATGATTACTATTTCCTGAATGAATCCAGAAAACATTATTTATTAAAAGAATAAAACCATTAACTCATTTTATCTCAATTTATTTATTTTGCTCAAATGCAGGATATTGCAATAAAGAGGATGAAATTTGCACTTATATGTTTTAGTCTTCTCTTCAATAGTGAAAAGGGTTTTCCAAGTATAAAGTTTTACTTTTATCTGTATAATACTTTCTTATTTACTGATAGTTATCCAGAAAGAATTATCAACCGGAAAGAGAAGATAAACCACGCCCCCTAAACTAATGAGTAAACAAAGATTCCAGATGGAGGAGGAGAAGGAGGTGAGACACATAACACGCGAGCAGAAGCATATATATACCATAATATATTCCAGTTGACAAAATATTCGCACCAAGCAAATTCGGATATCTACATGCTATTTTTCAGCTGTCCTTTAACCCTTTATCTACTGACGGTACTTTAAAGTACCATTACTTTAAAAAGAGTATAAAATCGAATTTATAGAAGAAATGTCAAAGATATTTATAGGAAGGGAACAGATGTACCTTCCTTTAATCTCACTACAAAACATTAGACGATACATATAGACATTTTTGTCCCATAAGGAATTTTATGGAGTGCACTTGCTGTTTTTGCTTGATATTTTTCACCATAATCATGCGTGTTATAATTAATTCCTATATTATTTCAAGAATATCCCACTAATCTTAGAAAAAATATGAGGAACATAAAGAGTAAATTTTTTTCTACTCTTTTTTTTTTCATGTCGAAATAATTTTTTCGATCTCTATGTACCAGTGGTACACTAAAGTATGACTTTACAAAATTCTCATTAATTATTATGATGAGGTGATATGCGTAATTTTTAACATGTATATCTTTAAATAATGCACTTTAGTAACTAAAATTTCATGTTTCAAACACAATTTTTGTGTGTATCATAATGCAGTAATAGGACAATGGGTTAACACTGTCATTTGAAAACTATTTAAATAGAAATTTTTGTCTCTATTTCAATCAGGCTTTTTTATGTACGTTTACATTTTGCTAAAATTAAATTTTCATTTTTTTTTTCTATAGCGCTTTTATTGACAATAAATATCAGCAACATTCGTTAAAAGACAAGCAAGAAGATTGAAAGAGTATTTCATTACCAGGAGGACAAAAAACACAACAAATAAAAATATTTATCTTGACGATTCAAAATGAAGCTAACCTGCTAAATATGGTAGTCGTTTTCGCTGATTAATCTTACTACTCCTAATACTTTCCAATGATTGTTTTTAGATGCTGTCCGACTGCTAATAGCTGTAAGCGGACATTAATTTGTGTTTTGTTGAGCTGCTTAATAATTTACGCAATTTGAAATCAGCTTTGATTCAGTTTGTGCAGTCAGTCTCGAGGACTAATCCATATCCACACTACTTCATGTAACTGTAACAATCAGCAAACGCTCGGCTTAGCCGGTTCTGCCTTATAAATCAGCTATTCTTGGATATGGCTTTAATAATACAGCTGAACTCCTTTTTATCGTAAAACAAAATTTAAATAACTGTACTGCTGTTACGTAATATATTACTCTTAATCTTGATATTTAAATTTTATTTCAGATTAAATTTAGATGAATTCCCAATACAAGTTGCTCATACTTGACTATGCATATCCGACTTTCTCTTTCAATATCCATAAGTATAACAAATATGGCAATTTAATTAAAACCAAAACGAACTACTGGACAAAATAAATGAAAATAAAATAAAATAATATTACTTCCTCCTTAAGCCCTGCAAAGGAAGAAAAAATAACTATAACATTCCTTTCAAAAGATGGCAGCCGGTAAATACTGGATGGGTTTTGTGCAAAAGTAAAGGTATAAAAATGGAATCATTTACTGACATTTAAGCCACAAATTGGATGCTTCAGATATGCTTACGGATCCCGATTTTTAATATTTTACTCAACTAACATGACTTACTGAGTCAGTAGATATTCTACAATTGACTTATGCTATTTTTTCTCAATACTGAAATGCTTATCAACATTATTATAGGGCAGAGTGGGGCGGGTTGTAACTGTTTTTGTAAAATTAAGTATATTTTAAAATGTACTTACGTTTTCCTGTTTCTAATTGCTGTTTTCTATGACATACATATTCATCTATCATATTCATAAAAAAACGTTCGTTAATTTTGCTAATTTTAGCGGAAAAAAAAAAATATTTCTGCAAAATTATTTGCCTGTTACTATTTGCCCCGGGTTTGGGGCAAATTGTAACACAAGTGGGACAAATTGTAATGGATACAAAAAGTTGCCCTAACAATAAAAACGACAATATTTCAAAATGTTTTTGGTCATCAATCATTGATTAATTTATTTAAAGAGGCAGTTAATAACTAATATTAAATTATAACCTTCTTGGTATAGTAACAATGAATTACATCAAATGGATTATAGTAAAATAAAGATAAAATTAAAGATAAAATTAACATAGAAGTCAATCGTAGTTAAAATTGAAAATAATTCAAGCGAATGATAGTTTGTTCCCTCTCATGCCTTTAATTTTTGCTCCCATTTTTGCTTCCCAAAAACTTTTCATTTCTGAAAGTTTCCTGAAAATGGGCGGAGACTTCGAGATTTGGCTGTAGACATCTTCACAAGCCACTCCTCTAACATGTTACAACTTGTACAACGTTTTGTTTCAACTTTCCCCATCGTATGATTTTGGTCATTTTCTTTATTTATAAAAAATTTTATATAATGATTATATATATATATATATATATATATATATATATGCATTTTATAATTGAACGCACAGAATAAATAAATAGCTATAAACATTTCTTTAAACTATGAACTAACATACCTTTAATAAAAAATTTCGATATATTTTTTTTCCCTACTAACTAGCTAAAATGAAGCACGTGTACAGAACATCTCATTAACTATTTTTGTGGAGCACCGATTGTGCTTACTTTATAAAGCACTTCATAAGAGTTATGTTTATAAAAATATTTAATCACCAATGTTACAAACTATTTCGTAAATTGCGAGTTACTTCTTACGCTTGTGACAACTAGACACACGCTCCTAAATACACATTTAGAATACTAAATCGTTATTGAGATAAGCTGACAACATACAGACACACAGATATACAGCTAAAAATGTGATATTCTGATTCAGGAGACCTCAAAACTTGTAAATATAACAAAAAACTGAATTTCGGAAATTTGACCCAAAAACTATTTTCTCTACCATTTATAAAGTTCTCTACCATTTGTAAAAGAAAGTTAAAAAAAAAAAAAATATATATGAAAATTTGTAACATTTTTTATCATATCTTACAATCTAAACATTTTACTAACATTTTAAAGTAAAATTTGTATTTCTTTTTCTTTGTTTTTTTTTTTAACAGCAATAAGTGATTAATTAATAAATAATACATATTTTTTTTATTGCTGTTAAAACAAATGTAAAATAGAATGAATACTATTTCCTGAATGGATCCAGAAAACATTATTTATTAAAAGAATAAAATTTAACCCATTTTATCTCAATTTATTTATTTTGCTCAAACGCAGAATATTGCAATAAAGAGGATGGAATTTGCACTTATATGTTTTAGTCTTCTCTTCAATAGTGAAAGGTGCTTTCCGAGTATAAAGTTTTGCTTTATCTGTATAATACTTTCTTATTTACATGATAGTTCTCCAGAAAAAATCATCAACCGGAAAGAGAAGATAAACCACGCCCCCTAAAGTAAGGAGTAAACAAAGACTCCAGATGGAGGAGGGGAAGGAGGTGAGACACATCATAACGCGCTAGCAGAAGCTTATATATACCATAATATATTCCAGCTGACAAAATATTCCCACCAAGCAAATTCGGATTTCTACATGCTATTTTTCAGCTGTCCTTTAAATAGGAGAATAGGATAAAATGGGTTAACACTGTCATTTGAAAACTATTTAAATAGAAATTTTTGTCTCTATTTTTTATGTACGTTTACATTTTGCTAAAATTTAATTTTCAATTTTTTTTCTATAGCTCTTTTATTGACAATAAATGTTAGCAACATTCGTTAAACGACAAGCAAGAAGATTGAAAGAGTATTTCATTACCATGAGGACAAAAAACACAAGAAATAAAAATATTTATCTTGGCGATTTAAAATGAAGCGAACCTGCTAAATGTGGTAGTCGTTTTCGCTGATTATTCTCACTACTCCTAATACTTTCCAATGATTGTTTTTAGATGCCGTCCGACTGCTAATAGCAATTGGCACTGCTGTATGCGGACATTAATTTGTGTTATATTGACTGTTGAGCCGCTTAATATCGTACGCACTTTGCAATCAGCTTTGATTCAGATTGAGTAGTCAGCCTGGAATGACAAATCAATTCATACAACACGAATTCATGTAACAATCAGCAGACACTCAGCATAGCCGGTTCTGCTTCATTAAAATTGATTTTGTGCACTGTAAAAAATTAATATAACAGCAGAACTCATTTTTAAAAATAAAACAAATTTTAAATAAATGTACTGGTGTTTATTAATATATTACTCTATTCTTGAAATGTAAATTTTATTTCAGATTAAATTTAGATGAATTCCCAATTCCTGTGGCTCATGCTTGGCAATGCATATCCGACTTTCTCTTTCAATATCCACCAGTATAACAAATATGGCAATTTAATTAAAACCAAAACGAACTACTGGACAAAATAAATGAAAATAAAATAAAATAAAATAACTTCCTCCTTACGCCCTGCAAAGGAAGGAAAAATAACTGTAACATTCCTTTCAAAAGATGGCAGCCGGTTAATACTGGATGAGTTTTGTGCAAAAGTAAACGTATAAAAATGGAATCATTTATTGACATTTAAGCCACAAATTGGCTGCTTTAGATATGCTTACGCAGGGATGGAACACGGGCGCAGAATTCATACCACTATCAGTGTAAGAAAATTTTCTACCTCTTAAATCAACGATATTATTGGTAGAAATATTTCTTAAACAGATTCCGGTATGAATTCTGCGCCCGTGTTCCATCCCTGCTTACGGAACCCGATTTTCATTATTTTACTCAACTAACATGACTTATTGAGTCAGTAGATATTCTACAATTGACTTATACTATCTTTTCTCAATACTGAAATGCTTATCAACAATATTATAGGGAAGCGTGGGGCGGGTTGTAACAGTTTTTGGAAAATTAAGTATATTTTTAAATGTATTTACGTTTTCCTGTTTCTAATTGCTGTTTTCTATGGCATACATATTCATCTATCATATTCATAAAAAAACTTTCGTTCATTTCGCTAATTTTAGCACATTTTTTTTTTCTTCAAATTTATTTGCCTGCTACAATTTGCCTCAAACCTGGGGCAAATTGTAACACAAGTGGGACAAATTGTAAGGGATACAAAAAGAAACCGTAACAATAAAAAGGACAATATTTCAATATGTTTTTGGTCATCAGTCATTGATTAATTTATTAAAAAAGGCAATTAATAACTAATATTAAATTATAACCTTCTTGGTATAGTAACAATGAATTACATCAAATGGATTATAGTAAAATAAAGATAAAATTAAAGATAAAATCAACATAGAAGTCAATCGTAATTAGAATTGAAATTAATTCAAGCAAATGATATTTTGTTCTCTCTCATGCCATTAATTTCTGCTCCCATTTTGCAAATTAAGTATTATAACCATTCTTCTGCCACAGAGTGGGTTTAACAGATCTCGAATTCTCCACCCTTTTTTCAGGACACTGCCATTAATGAGAAATTTCTGCTTATTTTTCTACCACTATTTTTATGCAATATTGTCTAATTGGCGTTTAAATCATGATTATAATTCGGGATTAAATAATCACGGCACTGTAATATAAAAACACAGAAAATATTTCAGTATAAACATAGTAGTGCTAAAGAAGCCAAAAATATTTCATTTCAGAAAGCTTCCTTAAAATGGGCGGAGACATAGAGATCTGGCTCTAGACATCTCCACAAGCCACTCCTCTAACGTATTACAACTTGACCCAGAATTTTGTTTCAACTTGCCCCATCATATGATTTTGGATATTTTGTTTATTTATAAAAATATATAAGGATTTATACAAAGAATTAAACATGCATTTTATAACTTAACACACAGACTAAATAAATAGCTATAAGCATTTCTTCAAAGTATAAATTAACACACCTTTAATCAAAATTTACGAAATATTTTTTTTCCACTAAGTAGCTAAAATGAAGCAAGTGAACAGAACCTCTCATTAACCATTGTTGAGGAGCACTGATTGTGCTTACATTATAAAGCGCGTCATAAGAATTATGTTTATAAAAATGTTTAATCTCAAATGTTACAAACTATTTCGTAAATTGCGCATTACTTCTTACCCCTGTGACCAGTGGCGGTTCTACATTGAGGGCCAACGGGCACGGCCCCACCTAAATTTTTTCTCGATTAAAATAGTAATAATAATAATAATTTTGTTTTTTATAACTGTTCAAAAACATATATACAAAATAACTACGTCTGTCTTTTTCTTAATCTTCTTTCATTATCATTTATTTGTCAATAATATTTTTCCAGCTGTCACAAATCACTGACTGAGAGAGAGACCGCTACTTTCCTTTTCCTTTTCTAATACAACGGGCCGATTTCACCCGACCCGAAATTGGCGTGTTTATTTGTACAATATATTCTACTAAACGATCGGGTTAACATATTTGGCGACTAATTGCTTTACCAGTTTAAGCACGCTGTAATTTTGTCGTCGATGGGCCAGCAGATTCCTGCCCTTTGGAACAAAACTATAGAGAAAAAAACCTGTCTGTTAACCATGGAATTCACGGATAATGTTTGGCGACTTCTGTATTACGTTTTTCTTTTCTTTCTTTTTTTTTCTTTCTTTTTTTTTTTTTTTTTTTTTTTTTTTTTCCCTCATTGATTTTTCAGTGAATTCTTTAGAGTTATATATGACTGTTTAAAATTTTAGTGTTTAAAAAAAGAAATATGATAATAGTCAAAAATATTTTCTAGACTAGCCTTTGAGATAAAAGCTTGTATAAGAATTTAAGACCTCTTTAACTAAAGTGTTTTGAATTTAAATGAGGGGGAAAAAAATTTAAATAATATGCGATTTTTTTTTTTTCCCTTCAGAACAGTGTATTAAAACTTTTATGTAAATAAATTGTAAAATTTTCAGATAAATAATTAACGGATTTACATGGATAAATGGATTAAATAGCTGTATAAAATTGTGATTTATTATTATTATTAAAGGATTTTTCTTTTAAATGCGATTTAATAGAGACATATCCGCAATGTTTCTTTTTTCTTTATTTTATATTGAAAGTTAATTTAAATTATCTAAAATTAAGTGAGAAACATGGTGTTTTTTTTTTTTTTTTTTTTTTTAAATATGTATCCACATTACATTAATCATGACTTTCTAAATTCCAATAGATAAGAAACATGAACATAACACAGTGGCGGATTTAAGGGGGGGGGGGGGGCTAGGGGGCTGAAGCCCCCCCCCCAAAAAAAAAACCACTGACATTCACAATTGAATATTGCAATTGTAAATTTTTTATTGGACTAGAATAACATTTTGAAAAGTCTTAGCCCCCCCCCCCCCCCCCCCCAAAAAAAAAAAAAAAAAAAAGTTAAGTTCTGGATCCGCCACTGACATAACACTTGAAATTTTTTATTAAAAGATTTAGGGATATAATTAGCGTAAGCTAAATAATATTACACTCTGAGACATTTTAATTTAAATTTTAATGGTGTTAGGGTTAAAGCCAGTTGACTAAAAGAGGGTCCTAGACCTGAGTGGTGTACTCTCTGTAGAAAGTCTTTCTAAGTGCTACATAGCCCTTTTTATTTGAGTTTTGGAGAAAACCATAGTAAACTCCAAATGTATATGTCGACGAAAGCGATCTGATATCGAACTTGGCAATTTCCGTCTACTAGCTTCCAGATATTTAAATTTTGATATTCCATTGATCAGAACATTGCAGAAGTTTTCAATTGTATTTATAAAACTTTAATTTTTGTGATAATTTTATGCAATGTTTTCCATAGTGTTGAATTCAAGATTCGCCATAAAAAAAAAAAAAAAAAAAAAAAAAAAAAAAACGAAATTTCGTTTTACATCCCATTTTATTAATATTTGTTTTCATGTTTGAATAATGATTAGTATTAAAGTTAAATTACGCATCATACGATGGATCGGGCCCCACCTGTGAAAATTTGCACGAGCCGCCACTGCAACTCCCCCCACGCTCCCCTAATATGTCTCTTACAATAGATAAAAATAAACTAATCTTTTTCATTGGAAGTATAGGAAAAGGAACTTTTACCTTATATATATATATAGATATATATATATTTATCACTCTTTAAAAAAATACATAAACGAAGTATTAGTACAAGTAAAAATGCGTTAATGGGTATAGCGGTTTAAGCATATAACTGCAATAGCGTCGAATCAAAAGTTCTTGCCTTCTATTTATGGTTCTTTATCTGAAACATCTTTGCAAACAATTTTAGACTTCTATCTTTAACGATTAGGGAGTAATGAGGATGTCAACCTAAAACGTTAAGTTTTTTTTTTTTTTTTTTTTTTTTAACTATTTGAGATATCTTATCGAAGTTGAAACTTTTTACAAATGCCCATGAAGTTCATAATGTATATTTTTTTCAGAATTTTCACTCGATTTTAAACGGTAGAAAATGATAAGTGTATTTCGGATGGACGATTTTTTATACCATCCACTGAAGTGACACCTACCAAAAGAGCATAGTTTAATTGATTATTAGTTAGCTATTACATATAAAAATTATAGAAGTGTCAAATCACAGGAACGTAGTGAAAAATGTAGTAATTACTTATGAATAATACCAATAATAATACCAATGGTATAATATTTATTTTTAAAAGCTTCTTAAAATACATAAATAAACATTACAAGCAAATGTATACATGCTCTACTAATATTTGTTATTAAAAAGTAACAATTAGCAATAAAAAAATATTCTATTTAATTGTTATCAGGGATCTTACATCTCGCCCTTTTTTCAAGATACTTTCAGGGATAAGAAATTTCTGTAATTTTTGCTACCTCTATTTTTAGGCAATAGTCTCTATACTGTTTCATCACGATATATTACTATAACATGGTTCGTACGGCCACGCCTTTTTTGAAGAACTCTTCCTCCAATGTGTTTATGAGATTTATTGTCGTTTAAGTTTTAAGACTTTCGTCATATCAAAAATTGCTATATAATATTATTGGAGCAGAAAATCAATAACATACAAGGACTGTACGAACTATGTATAAAAATAATAATGATATAAAGATTTATGTATGAAAATAGCGTAGGTGCCAACATTTTATTTTATTCCTGAGTACTTTTAGCCCTGCCTTTTTTTCCATACCACTTATTTTTTCTAATTTTATCGAAGTTATAGGATATCGGAGAAAAGTTTTCTATCAATAAAGTGGAACGAAATAAAAACGGTGCTGAAAATACTCCGAAATAAATTAAAATATTGGCATCTATTAAAATAGTAGTAGCAAAAAGGCGAGAATTTCCCTCATCTCTAAACTTGCCATAAAAAAGGGGGGCGTGGAGTACGAGCCTAATTATTAACTGCAACTATAGCTTCCAACATTTCCATTTTAATTCCTAACATTGCTAGGCAGTTACAAACAATGTTACAAAATAAATTAGAAATGTTTACAGCTATGCATATGTCGCCAATGCGGCTGCTATTTACGTGCTGCTGCGAAAAGATATTTTCATTTTCACTGCAATAAACAATCAGTAATATGTTACCTATGTGGGTTTGTTTTTTTCTTTCTTTCTTCTTTTTCCTTTTGAGCTTAGTTGAATACATAATTTATAACAACTTTACTAGAGAATTAACCCCTTAACATACAGCGACACTGAATTTTATACGTCTGAAAAGTAAATTTGTTTAATTTGGCTAAACTATATTTATGGGCGGTACCGCTCTTTAAATGATAATATTTTGATAAAGATCTACAATTTCATTTATTCTACACGCATAATGTTTTATTTATTTTTTTATTTTTTTATTTTTTACAAGTGTGCTTTTATAAACCACCTACTTTTCTTAAACGGAATCTAGTATACAATTCAATTGACATATCATCTTTTAAAAATCTTTTACATAACCCCGCCCATCACAAAATGGCATTCTTCATATAGTCCTCAACTTTTCTTCATTTTCTGACACTACTGTTATTATTTTGTAGATTTTTTTTTTTTTTTTTTTGGTGTGTGTGTGTGTGTGTAAAAATTTCTCCAATTTATAACGTCAATAAAATTATCCAGTTTTATCCTTAAAAATATAAGTGTATGGGAAAAAAGGCGGGGCTACAAATACTCCGGAATAAATTAAAATTTTAGCATATCTGGTATTTTCATACAGAAATATTTATATCAGTATTCTTATAGTAATATGTCGTGATTAGAGGGGAGAGTGTATAAAAATAAAGGTAGCAAAAATTACGGAAACTTCTCATTCCAAAATGTATTCAAGGAACACGAGCGCAATATTCATACCGGTATCTATTTAAGAAATTTCTCTAACTAGAATATCATTGATTTAACCCTTAAATGCCTGATTATTTTTTTTATCAATTTAAAAATGTTTTATTCTTACCTCTCTTAAATAAATCACGGTTAAAATACTTTAAAAAATTATACTTTATTTTAACAATGATTTTAAGGTAACAAGTACTTTGTTGTTAATCGACAACCATGAAGCATTAGAGCTTCAATATTATTCTAATAATACTTTAGAAGGCAAATTTGGGTATGTTGCTAAAAGGCAACATACGGCATTTAAGGGTTAAGAAGTAAAAGAATTTTGTTACATTGTTAGTTGCATGAATCCTGCGCCCGTGTTCCATCACTGCAAACGTGTCTTCAAAAAAGGGCAAGGTGTATGATCCCTAATAACAATTAAATAGAATATTTTTTATTATTTCTAATTGTTACTTTTTAATAACAAATGTAATAGATCATTTTTTTATTTGCTTGCAATGTTTACTTATTGATTTTAAGTATTTAAAATTGAATATTATATCGTTGGTATTATTATTCGTAAATAAATATTATTTTTTTCACTACGTACCGCAATTTGACACTCCTGTAATTTTTATATGTAATAGTTGACTTATAAACAAATAAACTGTATTTTTTTTGGCGAGTGTCACTTTGGTGGATGGTATAAAAAACCGCCCATCCAAAATATAATATCATTTTCTACTGTTTAAAATCGATTGAAAATTTTCAATAAAATGTACATTATGTACTTTGTAGACATTTATAAATAGTGTCAAACTCGATAAGATATCTCGAATAGATTTTTAAAAAATTAAAGTTTCAGGTCGACACCCCCGTTTATCCGAAATCGTTGAGGGTAGAAGTCTAAAATTATGTGCAAAGATGTTACAGATAAAGAACAGTAAATAGAAGGCAAGAACTCTTCATTCGGTTAAACAAGGGAAAACAAGTTCGTATTCTTAGTCACCTCAATTTCGTTGTCACCTATTCCATTTTTAGCCATAATGAATAGCTTTGCTTGTTGTGGCAATGTTCTTACCTTTTTACTGAAATTTCATGCGCAGTACTTACTTATGTCCTTTTAAATTTACTAATAAATATCTTGTTCCGAACGCATTCGCATCTGAATCGGTTAGATAAGTAAAAAACAGGAGAATCTTAATCGATAAGTATTCCTCTACCCCCCCCCCCTTTTTTTTTTTTTTTTTTTCACGGTGGGTGGGGGCAACTAACAATAATTCTCATTACGTGCATTTATACGAAATTTTGTCTTATAATGGCATATTAAAGTTTTTTTGGGGAAAAGAAGAACTGTTTCGATACTGCCCGTTTCGATACTGATTATTATTAATTTTCTTTTCTTTTTCTTTCTATGAAAAGAAAGAAACAGAAAAATATTTTTGGATGAAATTCTGGCAAAAGCAGAATTTACTTTAATACGGAGAACTATTAGATTTTTTTTTTTTTTTCAAATTATGACACCGCTTTCAAATTATTCAATTATATTTTTGATAAAATTTGGTTTTCGATAAATGTCCAACTACCGTAAAACTGGTATCGTAAAAATCCGTAGATTGAGACTAATAGTCTTCCACTCTAAAAAAAATTCACGCATTTTTTTTTTTTTTTTTTTTTCTTAATTTTTACTATTTTCTACATTCAATACAAGAAAGTATTGCATTCGTAAAAAATTCGATTTCCGATTTTGAATGGATTTATACGTTTTGAGAAGTCCAGAACATATTTGATCACTTTTAGAAAATGTTTCTTTGCTGTGTGTACGACAAGACTTTTGTGACGACTGTATCTCAAGAACTGCACCACAGAATTGCATTTTTTTTTTTTTTTTTTTTTTTTTTTTGTAGATTCACTTAACATAATTTAATTCCTATCAACTTTTGGTGGAAATCGCCCAATAGATGGTGCAGCTAAACTGCAATCTCACTCGACAGTGGGAAGGCTATATCTCACATTCTATTGTATATAATTGCACAAAACTTGCTGTATGAGAGAACAATTATAAAACATTATGCTGATTCAATTGCGGTCCATATATGTCAACATGCGGCGCTATTGCGCTGCAATATACTCCATGAGTAGGAAGGGTAAATCGTAACGTTCATGGTATATAACTGCACGAAACTTGATATGTGAGATAACCACTGAGAAAACAAAAGCTGATTTAATTTAGGCATATAGAAGCCAACAAGAGAAGCTTCTGCTGGGATTTTTCACGTGGCTACATCTCAGCATCTATTGATTAATATTGCACCAACTTTCATACGTAAAATTTTTATTGTAAGAAGTTATGGTTAAACTTTTGTACATCCAAAATGTAATTGACGCTGAATGATATAGATGAAAGTTTTGTGATGATGTGAGCATGCTAGTTTTTCCTTGTTTTAGATTTCAATTTGTTGCAATTAAATAAAAATAAACATGCATCAAAAAAGTGTATGTGTTTAAAAAATGTTTATTAAAATGAACTTTTTAAATTTATAGTAGTATAATACTTCACTACAGTCGTTTCAAAAGGGTGGGCGTGGGGGTTGTTGCTAAGTTTGCACGTTAGTCCAATTCCTTCATTCTCAGTCTCTATGTTATTTTCGATGCTTCATATATCTCATTTAAAAAGGATTTTTTTTTTTTTTTTTTTTTTTTACTGAGCACGTTAATGCCCGAATTAATTTTGCAAAATTTTATTAGCTGATTATTTCACTTCTAAATTAATATAAACAACTGACAGTAATACATATTAACTTAAAGAATCCTTCTGATAGTTTTAAATTTAAAGCCTATCCTCAGTTATTGACGTTTACTGTTCTAGCCGAAAATTTCGAGATAGAAAAACTTTGAGATTACAGATTAATTTCCTATTATATGTTGACAAAGATCTCGAAAGTAACGTATTATAATGTATATTATTATTCAACTTGATTTAAGTTAGTATACTTACGCAAAGAGCAAATATATGTGCGACGAATGAAAAATCATAAAATGACTATTCAAATTATGAAATAATAATTAATGGTAGGCACATAAAACTTTCAGGGATCATTTAGAGTGACGCTAGAAACTTTCACTAAAAAGCAGAAATCTTTCCAAGAAACCACAAAAAATATACGTGTCATTTTATTAACTATCCTCAAATGAGGACACTGGGCGCTAATGGGTTAATTGCACTGTTTAAACGTGTCAGGTTTGATCTCAGTAACCATTATTTAATAATAAATTTTAATGTTTTCTTCCACCTAATGTTTGAAAAAAAAAAAAAATAAATAAATAAATTAGTATTTTTTATTTTATTTATTTATTTTAATTCTGCACGACGTAAAAAGGTGACATGTTCAAAGAATAGAATTTAAAAACATAATTCAATTTTTTATTTTATTATATTTTATTTTATTTCCTTTTATTAGTGCTAGAGGGTTTCAGTCGGTACAGTTGTCGAATTTTTAAAATACACCCTTAATAGTGCTAAGAGCCTATTTCAGTCGGTTTATTGAATGGGGATTTATTGAATGAAGTCCCCCAAGGCACAACTTTGACATGAGTCCCCCCCCCCCCAGGCCCAACTTTGACATGAGTCCCCCACAAGGTACCCCTATTTCAGTCGGTACAGCGTTGTCGAATTTTTATAATACACTCTTAATAGTGCTAAGGGCCTATTTCAGTCGGTTTATTGAATGGGGATTTATTGAATGAAGTCCCCCCAAGGCACAACTTTGACATGAGTCCCCCCGAAGGTACTCCTATTTCACTCGGTACAGCGTTGTCGAATTTTTATAATACACTCTTAATAGTGCTAAGGGCCTATTTCAGTCGGTTTATTGAATGGGGATTTATTGAATGAAGTCCCCCCAAGGCACAATTTTGACATGAGTCCCCCCAAGGTACAACTTTGACATGAGTCCCCCCAAGGCCCAACTTTGACATTAGTCCCCCCCCCCAGGCCCAACTTTGACATGAGTCCCCCCAAGGCCCAACTTTGACATGAGTCCACCCCAAGGTACAACTTTGACATGAGTCCCCCCCCAAGGTACACCTTTGACATGAGTCCCCCCCAAGGCACACCTCCCCCTCATTGGGAAAAAGAGAAAAAACGTTGTTTTGCGGCTGCAAATTGGATGCTTCAGATATGCTTACGGATCCCGATTTTTATTATTTTACTCAAGTAACATGACTTACTGAGTCAGTAGATATTCTACAATTGACTTATGCTATTTTTTCTCAATACTGAAATGCTTATCAACATTATTATAGGGCAGAGTGGGGCGGGTTGTAACTGTTTTTGTAAAATTAAGTATATTTTAAAATGTACTTACGTTTTCCTGTTTCTATACTCGGGGCAAACCTAACTTGAGTACACTGTCAAAGCTACAGGAGCCAGTTTACTCCCTTTTCCCTGTATTCATACAAATAAGTGGTAGTAGGATTACTAGATTTGGCTGTTTATCCTTATTTTTTGTGGGGGGAAATTGCGCATTGTGTTTAAATTATTATTGAAGATATTGGTGTTGAATTTAAAAAAAAAAAAAAAAGACTTACATGTTGAAAAATACGTTATTATTTCAAAGAATAGTATGTATGTGCGTTTATACAAGTACAGATATAAAACTGAATGGACTCAAAATAACTTAATACAATTTTTTAAACTTATAAATTTACAATCACAATTTAATCTATCAAAATATTAATTTAATTTTTATATATTTTCAGAAGTCTGAATTTAATGAAAAGATGTTTTTACTGATATTATTGTAACTAATAATAATAATAATAAATAAATAAATAAATAAATAAATAAATAAATAAATAAATAAAAAGCATTCATTTAGTATTACACGTATTTTAAATTGTATGCATATAGCTACATTTAACGTTTTTGAAACAACTGTCATTAAAATTTAGAAAATATTTATGACGTCAGCTCATCTCTCCAGCATTGTGTACAGTCGGGGAAAAAAAAAACGCAACACTCGCTGTAATTTCGTTATTAATTGACGCAGGAATATCTAATAGACATAATTCAACAGGAAATTAAAAGCACTTTCTGAATATGTCGTCAAATTTTGAATTAGGGGTCATCTACATATTGAAATGAGCGCCAACTTTGATTTTTGCAATAGCAACGCCCAATTTTGACTTCATTTTCGAATTTTTGAGAGTCTGGCAGTGCGGAAAAGTATACTGTTTGTATACTTTATCTTTAGTATTTATAGAGTTATAATAAAAAATGTGTTAGGGGGTTATCGGTAAATGTAGAAAAATAAGATTAAGATCCTATAAGAAATAGACAAAATTTTAAAGTTTCACACCGGAAATGTTTCTGGAAAAGAATAATTATAAAAATTAATAAAACGTTACGTCTTTTCATGTTCCTTAATTATCCTGAATTCAATTTTTTAGATTTGTATATACTTCAGTACTTTTTTAGATAATTTTAGGTCTATTTAAATACATTATACTTGCGATTAGTCCATACAGTACTCTTTGAAAAAAGTGCAATATTTTTCAAGTAAAAGTGTCTGTTATAGCTGTACTGATCACCAATAAAGCTTAAATTGTCTTTCGTAGGTAACATAATAGACGAAATGAAATAATATACACATATATATATATATATATACAACAACGCATAAACTAAACCTTTTCGGATAAATTACTGTAAGGGTTCATGAAGTAAATATTAAACAATTTTAATCGCACTTACCAGCTTTTGGTCAGTTGAACTCTTTGGAACTGTACGATTCGTTTTATAATTTCTATTAAAATATATTTTCTTAATTAACCCTTTCGCGACTGCTGACGTAGATTCACGCCATTTGAAAATCTGTAACTCTGTCAGTGGGCGTTTCTTTCGTAATTTGTGTGTTACATATTTCTTAAGTGTATACCCAGAGTTCATATTTTTGCAACAAAATATAATACGGATATAAATATTTTGATTAGAAAAAATATAATTATAATGTATATACATTTGTAACATAATCGTGAATACAGAAAATTTGTTCTAAAATATTATATTTTGAGAGTATAATGTCCGTAGGCGGGTCTTACTGTCAAAAAGACAAAATCCTGCGGTCGCAAAAAGTGTTAAAATATATTTATAAAAGTTAAAGTACGTTTTTAAAAATGTATAAAGTTAAAATATATTAATAAAATTTTAAAGACTAAAGTGTCCTTAAAATAATATCCCTCCCCCCTATAAAATAAATAAATAAGTAAATAAATAAAATAAAATAAAACAATATATGAAGCAAATGATTAAGCTTTTTTTTAACTATGATGGTAGTTAAAAAACGAGTTTACAAGTCTGTCTTGCATTCCAATTCCATTCGTTATTTATATTTGACAATTTCACATTAAACCTATTTTTCTATTTAAAACAGTAAACCCCGCCTATTTAGTTATTTTTTTATTCTTCTAGTGTTCGTTTAAAAGATTCAAAATTTATCACCAATTAATCGATGAAGTAAATACCACTTGTGCGAATTTTTGTCAACATAAAATAAGGTGTTTAACACGAATACTCAATGTCACATTTACTTTTTTTCTGTATTATTTTGTTTTGAAGAACGATGAAGGCGGGGCTGGTCTTCTTTAGAAAACAGGAATTCTTGATGCAACACTAATGTCTAAAAAATCATCATTTTTGTTTCATTTCTTTGCATTTGACGTTGTTGTTATATAATTTAACCCGTAAATAAAAAATAAAAATATTTTGTTTAATTTTCTTTGTTATTTTTAAAGATTTGATTCGTTATCTCACGCAAAACTTTATAAGAGACGGCCCCCTAAACCACTCCAAAAGAAAGATTTATTTATATCTCGAAAACTAATAGCTGGAATGAGCTGCAAATTTGCACACCCATATTTTTCAGGATTAGGATTCATTTTATGCAAAATTTAATATAGGTCATAATTCATAATTTTTATGAATATGAATTTATTAATATTTTTCAGAATTAAAAATATTTTTCAGAAACAAAAGTAATGATGGATTATGTTTGGGTTTCTTCACTGTATCTCGTAAAAAAAAAATTATATCGATCAAGTTACTTTTTGTGAAGATATTAATAAAAGTTTGAAATATGAATTTAACATTAGCACCTTCAAACTTTGAACGCTTATAACTCTGTGAAAAAATAAGTAAAATATACAACCAATATACTTTTTCGCGTTGTCGCGATCCCAGGAATTCAAATATAAAATAAAAATGGGGCATTACCATTGAAAAAAATCAAAGTTGGTGCGCGTTTTAATATGTAGACGACCCCTAATTCAAAATTTCAGTTCATTTTCTGAAACTACTCACAATTCCCCGTCGAATGATACCTGTTACATTTTTCTACATCGATTAGCAACGAAGTTACGTTGAGTGTTGCGTTTTTTTTTTTCCCCGACTGTACATGTTTTTCAATGCCTTGAATTTTATATATGTTGCTCATGTCTACTGTGGCATGATTTCTATTGAAAACAATGCGATTATAATTATTGTCTTGTTAAGAAGTTTTCACTAAAGAATTCGGGTACATTATGGTCGATAAGTTGTTTAAAGCCATTTTTAATTTTTTTTTATATATCACAAAGCAGAATGAAAGTAACATACATTATTTAGATGCAAAAGGCATGTTTCTCATTGAGTATAGCATGAATGGTATTAATGACTGGTTTACACGGCTATGCAAGAATATTCGATGAGTCATGGGTTATAAAAAAATGGCCATGATATCCATTTTCCCCCCCTATGTAACTTTTTTTTTTTTTTTTTTTAAGAATATTATATAATGCGTATGCAATTTCAAACAATTTTCAATGCTACAAAAAGTATTTTATGATTTCTTTTTAAAAAGAAAGAATTTTTAAGGTGCTATCACTTTGGTAAAATACATTGAAGGTGAACTATTTTTTAATGGAAAAATGAAGTTGGAAAAGCTGTATAATACAGTAAAACCTTTCTGAAAGTCCTCCTCTGTTTATGAGCCAGTTGTTTCCAGTCCCCAATTTTTTCAAGAGGACTTCATACTAATTTACCTCTATTACAGGAGGGTAGAGGGACACACTTAGGTAGATTTCACAGTGGCCTCAATGACCTAGCCTGTATTCATGCGAGTTTCGAAAAAATCAGCAAGCATCACCAAATAGCTAAACCGACGTTTGTGAATTTAGAACTAGGCACCTTCTATCTACCAGCTTTGGGAACAGAAATTCTCAGAACTGAATGAATTATCTTTCTTTAACAGGTTGGTTGGTTGTAGGGATTGACTATGCTTGGGTCCTAGGACTTTAGCTGGAATGGCCTCCGTGGGAGCATTTCTAAGGGGTCCTAGCCCGTATTTACGCGAGTTTCGAAGAAAACCACGGAAAACTCTAAACGAGTAGGTGGATATGCGCAACCAAAGATCGAACCCGGCACTTCCCATCTACCACCTTTGAGCGCAGCACCGCTCGGCTGCTGGTGAGCTTTGATTTACAGGTAACGCTGCGTAATTCTCACTCCCCTAAAATAAAATACAATGTTATCAGTCATATTTTTGTTATCCATAAATGCATGCTGGGAACGGTGGCGTGTTCCTGTTATCCAAGCCACGGGAAGCTTGGGCTGCAGGATGGATTGGGTTTGGTCCTCGGAGCCGTTATCCATAAATGCATGGTTATAAATCCATTTTATTTTATTTTACACTTTATTGTTATACAGATTTGTTTAATTTACTCGAAATATGTTTATACAAGAATAATAATAATAAAGTTTTAATTCGCTAACCATTCCATATTATATGAGTTATTTCTTCTTAAGCTAAAAGAATTATTTTTTATAAAAAGAAAAAAAAAAAAAAAAAAAAAAAAAAATGAAACTAGAATTTGCAGAAGATTGAAATTTAGCAAATGATATATCTATTTTCCCAAGAGAAAAAATCATTGCTTAAAATTTGAGTTTTGTTGTAGTAAACATTTTGGTAAAAGCGATGAAATCAGAAAAGTAGTCCATGTAAATTGATTGATAAAGAATAAAGTACAAATAGCAGTGGATCAAATAATAAATGACCGATTCAGTGTTTAAATCTACACACACATACAAAAAAAAAAAAAAAAAAAAAAAAAAAGAGAGAGAGAGAGAGAGAGAGAGAAAGAAAGAAAAGGTTTCAGAGCATCGTTACTTTAACGTATTATCTTTGAACAAATAGGTAATTATTCAGTGAAAAATGAATGGCGGTGGTATGTCCAAATGACAGTACGAGTGCCAAGTTATGGATGAAATGCTCTTTAACAGACGGGAGGGGTGGGATACCAGGATATCTAGTCTGTATTTAAATGAGTTTTGGAGAAAACTACGAAAAATACTGAACAGCAAAGCTGCCAAGTACGACCTGGGTTCGAACCCAGTACCACCTCTCTCTCAGTTTTAAGAGAAAAACCTCTCAATTCCAGGTGGAGAAGGAAATGAGGGAGATGGGTGAGGGCGATTAAATAAGAAAAAAGTCTGTACTGTGTTAAGGTTTTTAAATTTTTGTATCTAGAGTTGAAAATTGCAAATATAGGCTTTACTTATGAAAGCTTAAAACGGCTTAATATATATATATATAAAGCCTTGACTTGGCAAATTTAAAATATGTGCATATCATAATTTTGTTTTTCTATGGTGGTTTATTTGACTGACTATTCTTCGTTCTCTTTCTTATGAAATGGATTATATATTTAAATATATTTCATTTTAGGGTAAGTGCACCAGTGATAGACACTTTTAGAGCAATCTCGGATGTTTTTAATGTTCTAGTCATCGGAAAATATTTTTAGAAGTCTTAAGTTAGTACATATGGTATGAAAGACATTCAGAACCACATATATGTTAAAATATATGCAATTGATAACAATTATTATTTTTTTATGAATTTTTATTTGACACCTACTCAATGTTCCAATAATTGACACTGCCAGTTTTTCATTTTATCAGTAATTGACACCCTATGTTCCAGTGTTTGACACTGCTAGTTATTCATTTTACCAGTTACTAGAAATCTATGCTCCAGTTTTTGACATAAAATGATAAAATTTGTATATGTAAAATATATGATTTTATTATTTTTCTTATTTATTAATTATTTTGGGATAGATGTCAATTACTGGAGCATGCCAATCACTGGAGCACCTACCCTATTCATTATTATTGTTGTTGTTGTCGTTGTTTAAGGTAGGAGAAACTGAAAAAGACAATTGAATAATTGGTGTTCTAAATTCTTAGTGTAATTAATCTTTCTGTTTTTTTATTTTCGCCTTTGATAAGGCTTTGTCCTCGAAAGGACTTATTTTTTAGTTCTGATAGGAACTTTTTTTTTTTTTTTGTGTGTGTTAGTTCTGAAAAGAACTTTTTTGTGTTAGTTCTAAAAAGAGCTTTTTTTAGCCTTGAAAAAAAAAAAAAATAAATAAATCTTATTCGTCGTTTCCCATTCCTCTATAGCTTTTATTCTGTCATTTCAGCTTTTATTCTGTTTATAGATGATCGGGTAATTCCTGTCAATTCAGAACACATCTCAGTAATTTCATTTTCCGATTTCAAAGGATTTTGTTCTCTAATAAAAACGTTTAAGATGATAACCTTAACAGAACTTTGCAAAGCTTTCCCCTTTCTCTGAGGTTGAAAAGTAAGCAGGGATGAAACTGAATGCCATTGAAACGATAAGAAGCTTGTGGAAGAGAAGAAAGAGGGTAAAAGAAAAGCAAGCGTCAATTCCGGTGTCCAAGAAAAGAATGACCCCACGAAAAATTCCAGGGGTTGAGGGTTGCCGGAATTTCGCTCTTCTGAGTAAATCGCCAAACAAAGGAAACTTTTGATTGGATAAGTAGATTGTGACGTTTAACTTATTATTTTTTAAAACAATTTCTTAATCATTAAAATATACACTTTAAGCTGAGTATATAGATTTAACTAATATTACTGAATCTAATACGGATATTTAATGTTAATTTCAATTTACTTTTAATAATATAAATAAGTATTTAAAAGGAACTATATATCACTTGCGGAACCACACAGGCTCAGCCTTTGACAGTGTTCTCAAGTTAGGTTTGCCCCGAGTATACTTAAAAAAGAAATATTTATCTATATTACATTTGAAATAAATTTATTACTAAATATAAGATTCATTGTTTTACGGATGGTAAAAATTGGGAACGAAAGAGTTAATTAAAGTCAAAACAAACTACTGAACAAAAAATAATTAAATAAATAAAAATAAAATAAAATAAAATAAAACACATTCTTCCTTAAGGCCTGCAAAAAAAGGGAAAATAACTGTAACATTCCTTTCAAAAGATGGCAGCCGGTTAATACTGGATGAGGTTTGTGCAAAAGTAAAGGTATAAAAATGGAATAATTTACTGACATTTAAGACAGAAATTAGCTGCTTTAGACATACTTACGGATCCCGATTTTCATTGTTTTACACAACTAACATGACTTACTCAGTCAGTAGATATTCTACTATTGACTAATGCTATTTTTTCTCAATGCTGAAATGCTTATCAACAATATTATGATATGTCTTACAATAGATAAAAGTAAACTCATCTTTTTCATTCGAAGTATAGGAAAAGAAACTTTTATATTTTATATATATATCCCGTTAGTAGTCGCTAGTTGGTCGATTTGCCGCCCATCCTTCAGTTTTGACAGATTTTTTTATTCAATAGCCACCAACATTTTTTAGAAGTGGCATTTGGTATGTATAAATCGCGAATAAAATCGAAGAATCGTCGATCACATCACTTCTTAAAATTATTGGTGACATTTAAATAAAAAGTCCGCAATCTGTAATAGGTGGCGCTGTCTATAGCGACTACTTACGGGATATACATATTTATAATGCGTTAAAGTGTATAGCGGGTTAAACATATAACTGCACTAGCGTCGAATGAAGAGCTCTTGCCTTCTATTTATTGTTCTTTATCTGAAAGATCTTTGCCCATTATTTTAGACTTCTACCCTCAACGATTCGGGAGTGATGAGGATGTGAACCTAAAACGTTAAGCTATTTTTTTTTTTTTTAACTATTCGAGATATCTTATCGAAGTTGAAGCTATTTATAAATTCCCATTAAGTTTATAATATATATATATATATATATATATATATATATATTTTCAGAATTTTCACTCGATTTTTAAAGGTAAAAAATCATAAGTATATTTCGGATGGACGATTTTTTATACTATCCACTGAAGTGACACCTATCAAAAAAACATAGTTTATTAGTTAGCTATTACATATAACAATTATAGAAGTGTCAAATTGCTGGAACGTTGTGAAAAATGTAGTAATCACATATGAATAATAATACCAATGGTATAATATTTATTTTTAAAAGCTACTTAAAATAAATAAATAAACATTACAAGCAAATGTAAAAATGCTCTATTAATATTTGTTATTAAAAAGTAACAATTAGCAATAAAAAAAATATTCTTTTTAATTGTTATCAGGGATCTTACATCTCGCCCTTTTTTCAAGACATTTTCAGGGATAAGAAATTTCTGTAATATTTGCTATCTCTATTTTTATGCAATAGTCTCTATCCTGTTTAATCACAACATATTACTATACATGCTTCCCAACCATCTCATTATGAAGCGTAGTACTTTTAGTCACCGCCTTTTTTTGTACACCAGTAATTTTTTAGAGTAATTTCAATTTAATCGTAACACTATTTGAAGAAAATTGATCTAAATATAAAGTGGTGTGGGAAAAGGGGCGTATTTTCAAGGGGCGTTAACAAGTCTACGCTTATTAATGAGATGGTTGGCAGTCCTGTATAACATAGTTAGTACGGTCACGCCTTTTTTCAAGAACTTTTCTTCCAATGCTTTTATAAGATTCATTTTCGTTTAAGTTTTAAGACATCCTCATATCAAATATTGCTATATAATATTATTGGTGCAGAAAATTAATAGGATTCTAGGACTGTACGAACTATGTATAAAAATACTGATGATATAAAGATTTATGTATGAAAATAGCATAGGTGCCAACATTTTAATTTATTCCGGAGTATTTTTAGCCCAGCCTTTTTTTCCATGCCACTTATTTTTTCTAATTTTATCGAAGTTATAGGATATCGGAGAAAATTTTTCTATGAATAAAGTGGTAAGAAATAAAAGCGGGCTAAAATTACTCCGAAATAAATTTAAATATTGGCAAGTAGTAGCAAAAAGGCCAGAATTTCCCCCATCTCTTAATGTGTCATAAAAAAAAGGGGGCTTGGAGTACAAATCTAATTACTAAACGCAAATATAGCCTCCAACATTTCCATTTAATTCATAACATTGCTAGACAGTTGCAAACAATGTTACAAAATAAATTAGAAATGTTTACAGCTATGCATATGTCACCAATGAGGCCGCTATTTATGTGCTGCTGCTTAATGGGATTTTCATTTTCACTGCAATAAACAATTAGTAATATGTTACCTATGTGTTTTTTTGTTTTTGTTTTTCTTTTCTCTCTTTCTTCTTCTTCCTTTTGAGCTTACTTCAATATATAATTTATAACATCTTTACTAGAGAATTAACCCCTTAACATACGGTGACACAGAATTCTATACGTCTGAAAAGTACTTTTTAATTTGGCTAAACTTGCTATATTTATGGGCGTTACCGTTCTTTAAAATCTTCTTGATAAAGATCTACAATTTCTTTTATTCTACATGCTACATGCATAATGATTTATTTATGTATTTATTAATTTTTTACAAGTGTACTTTTTATAAACCACCTTCGCTTCTTAAACGGAATCTAGTATACAATTGACATAATATTTTTCGTAAATCTTTTACATAGCCCCGTCCATCACAAAATGGCATAGTTCATACAGTATTAGACTTTTCTCCATTTTCTGTACCCCTATTATTATTATTTTGTAAGGTTTTTTTTTTTTTTTTAGGTGTGTGGGATAGTATAAAAAATCGTCCCCCAAAAGTATAATATTCATTTTTAACAGATTTTATTCGAGCAAAAATTCTGAAACAATATATATAACTCAGAAACAATTAAAAATAGTTTCAAGCTCGATAAGATATCTTTATTTCGCATCACATTATTTACAGAAAGAATTTCTCCAATATATAACTTCGATGAAATTAGCCAGTTTTATCCTTAAAAATAAAAGGGGTATGGAAAAAAGGCGAGGCTAAAAATACAACGAAATAAATTATTTGTCCACACTAGGGTATTAAGTTGTTTGGAAATCTCTGTGGGGGCGGGGGGGGGGGGGGAGTTCTTTCTATGGGCCCTAGTTAGTATTCACGTCAGTTTTGAAGAAAACGAGGATAAGCGATGAAAGATTTGGTAGACCAGGACGAACTGGGTTCGAACCTGGAGTCTTTGATCTCTCAGATTTGGGATGGACTATTTCGGCCTTTGGCTATGTATAAGTAGGGTGGAGAACCTTTCTGATACCTAAAACTTGAATGGTTAAAAAAATAAAATAAAAATGTTAGAAATGGTAAGATGTCATGGGGACTCTCTACTTCTCGTCACCGAAGGCTGAAACCAATGCTATTCTATGGGACATTTTGCCCCATTATAACTCATTAACTAATCCATATTTTTAAATTCCGTTTTCACATTTAGAAAATTCACAACTGCTTTTTCAACAAATTATTTTTTATTTATATATAAATATATATTTTTTTTTATTTTAATTTATATATGTTATTTTAAAATTCAAAAATCCAAAATTTCACATTGTAATAAACAAACAAATAAATAAACAAATAAATAAAATAAACAAATAAATAAAATAAAATAAAATAAAATAAAAATAAAAATAAAAAATAAAAAATATTTTCGCAGTATTTGTTGAGATAGTAAAATGTACAAAGCACTTCTATCAATTACATTCAATAGAAAAAAAATTTTGCTTAATTCAGGGTAGCCCTGCATATTGTCCATGCACGATATGCGCTATAAAAGAATACTGTGCATTTAAAATTAATCTCATTTGAAAAACATCTAACACAAAAGAAATTACGATTTATGCAGTTTCCAGTTTCCAAGCCCCAATGTGTACAAGCACTGTAAATGAATGATGAATCATTTCCATACTACAATCTACACAAAATATGCTTTTATGAATATAATAAATTTTGTTCATTCTGTTTCATTTAAGTCAGCCTGTAGATATTACACCGTATTTACATAGCTGCCAATATTTGAATTCCTTCCGGAGGTCTTTTAGCTCCGCCTTTATTTCGCACCACTTTATTAATAGAAAAATTTTCTCCAATATATAACTTAGATAAAATAAGAAAAAAAAAAAAAAAAAAAAAAAAAAAATACTTTAAAAAAATAAGTGGTACGAAATAAAGGACGGCCTAAAAATACTCCGGAATAAATTAAAATATTTTCAACTATATAATTACCAGAAATTTCCCCACATTCATCTCTTGGATGTCCCTGTACACGAACCATTTGCTTGATATCAATGAAAAGTTTAGTGTAGCATCCCTATATAAATGAACCGTGGGGCAGGTTGTCACAGTTTTTAGAAAATTAAATATATTCTGAAATGTATTTACGTTTTCCTGTTTATAATCGCTGTTTTCCATAGCATACAATCATCTATCACATTTATATATTAAAAAAAAAAAAAAAAAAAAAAAAAAATCGTTATTGTTGCTAGTTTTAGCACAAAAAAAGTATTTTTATTTATTTATTTATTTATTTTTAATTATTCGCCTGTTACAGTTTGTCCCGGATTTGGAGCTAATTGTAACACACGTGGAGCAAATTGTAACGGATACAAGCGGAACCCTAACAATAAAAGCGACAATATTGTTATCAGGCATTTATTAATTTAATAAAAAATCTGGTGTGTCACCCACACGACTTTCTCTTACCCTGAAATTTAATACTATAAATACAGGTTGCAGATTAAAAGGTAAGATAACGAGTACTGTTATGTAAACCTGCGTTAAACAATTCATATTAGGCTTCTGAAGAGTTTTATATGATAATTAGTTCTGTTATGATAATTAGTTCTCAACCCCCCGTTTCATTAATGCACCTACATTTATATAGAATTTAATTCGGTTATTAAAAAATAATTCTGTTTTTTAAAAATAATTCTGTTTTTAAAAAATAATTTATTAATATTATAATTTAAAAAAATATATATTTTATGATAATGCAGACGATTTCCATATTAGAGAAGTAGTATAACACCAAATATCTAAAAAAAGCCCATTTTATTCTCAATATTAAAAAAAAAAAAAAAAAAAAAAAAAAAAAAGCGATTTTTTTTTCAAAGTTTTTTTTTTCGTTAAAAGTAAAAAAAATCAATAACTTTGTTTTAAATTATCGCATATCGATGGTTCAACCATTCGTTTTAAAGGTATTGGCGAGCTCTTTTGAAAGATACCCATCATGAAAATTTACTCCCCTCGAGGGAAAGCGAGGCTCCTACATACACAAAATTGTTTCCCCAGTTAACTATCTCTATTATAAAAAATATATATTCGTTTCATTTGGTTTAGTGCAGTCTATAGACTTTAAACTCTACTTACTTGCAATTTCCCCCATAGGTGTAATGTATTAGAATTCTGTGCACGAACCATTTGCTTGATCTTAACGAAAAGCTTACTGTAGCATCCCTATATGATACACATTTAGAATACCAAGTTTGAACTTTCTGCGATAATTTGTTTTTGAGATATGTTGATAACAGACACACTCACACACACACAGACACACACAAAGACACACACACACACAGACACACACACAGACATACACACAGACCATTTGCTAAAAACATGATTTTCGTATTCAGGGGACCTCAAAAGGTGTAAATATAACAAAATCTCGCATTCAAAAATTTGACCCAAAAACAATACTTTCTCTACCTTATGGGTAAGAGAAAGTAATAAAAAGCCAATTAATAATTAATATTAAATTATAACCTTCTTGGTATAGTAACAATGAATTATATCAAATGGATTATAGTGAAATAAACTGAAAATTAAAGTTAAAATCAACATAGAAGTCAATCTTAGTCAGGGTTGAAATTAATTCAAGCAAATGATATTTTGTTCCCTCTCATGCATTTAACGTGTGCTCACATTTTACAAATTAAGCATTATATCCATACTTCTGCTACAGAGAGGGTTTAGCAGAGCTCGATTTCTCCGCCCTTTTTTCAGGACACTCTGATTGCTGAGAAATTTCTGCTTTTTTTTTACCAGTATTTTTATAGAATATTCTCTAATTCGTGATTATATAATCACGGCACAAAAATATAAAAACATAAAAGATATTTCTGTCTAAATTCAATAGTGCAAAGAAGCCAAAACATTTTCATTTCTGAAAGTTTCTTGAAAATGGGCGGAAACTTCGAGATTTGGCTGTAGACATCTCCACAAGCCACTCCTCTAACATGTTACAACTTGTACCAAAATTTTGTTCCAACTTTCCCCATCGTATGATTTTGGTCATTTTGTTTATTTATAAAAAATATATAATGATTTATAATATATATATATATGCATTTTATAACTCAACGCACAGAATAAATAAAAAGCTATAAACATTTCTTTAAAGTACAAATTAACAAACCTTTAATAAAAATTTTCGAAATATTTTTTTTTTCCTACTAACTAGCTAAAATGAAGCACGTGAACAGAACATCTCATTAACCATTTTGGGGAGCACCGATTGTGCTTACATTATAAAGCGCTTCATTAGAGTTATGTTTATAAAAATATTTAATCACAAATGTTACAAACTATTTCGTAAATTGTTGGTTACTTCTTACGCTTGTGACAACTAGCCCCATGCTCCTCAATACACATTTAGAATACTAAATCGTTATTGAGACATGCTGACAACATACAGACACACAGACTAACAGCTAAAAATATGACATTCTGATTCAGCACACCTCAAAACTTGTAAATATAACAAAAACTCAATTTCGGAAATTTGACCCCAAAACTACTTTCTCTATCTTTTATATAGGTAAGAGAAAGTAAAAAAAAAAAAAAAAAAAAATGAAAATTTGTAACACTTCTGATCATATCTTAAAATCCAAATATTTTACTAACATTTTAAAGTAAAATTTGTATTTCTTTTTCTTTGTTTCTTTTAACAACAATAAGTGATTAATTAATAAATAATACATATTTTTTTTTTATTGCTATTAAAACAAATGCCAAATAGAATAAATACCGTTTCCTGAATGGATCCAGAAAACATTAATTATTAAAAGAATTAAACATTAACCCATTTTATTCCAATTTCTTTATTTTGCTCAAATTTGAAAAAAATTATTTTTTTTTAAGGTTAATTAAACGTAAATAAATTAAATACAACAAAATTTGAAAAAAAAAAAAAAAAATATATATATATATATACATATATGTATATATATATATATTCTGTATAAGAAATCTTATCCACCTTGTAAGCAGGACATTGAAATAAAGAGGATGAAATTTGCACTTCTATGTTTTAGTGTTCTCTTCAATAGTGATTTGTATTCCAAGTATAAAGTTTTGCTTTATCTGTACAATATTTTCTTATAAACATGATAGTTCTCCAGAAAAAATTTTCAACCGCAAAGAGAAGATACACCACGCCCTCTAATGTAATCATTAAACGAAGATTCCAGATGGGAGGGAGGAGGAGGTGAGACACATAACACGCTAGCAGAAGCTTATATATATCATTACATATTCCAGCTTACAAATATTAGCATCAAGCAAATTCTGTTTTCTACCTGCTATTTTTCAGCTGTCCTTTAAACAGGACAATGGGATAAAATGGGTTGACACTGTCATTTGAAATAGAAATTTTTGTCTCTATTTCAATCAGGCTTTTTTATGTACGTTTACATTTTGCTAAAATTAAATTTTGATCTTTTTTATTTTTATTTTTTTTTTCTATAGCGCTTTTATTGACAATAAAAATTAGCAAAGCTTGTCGTTAAACGACAAGCAAGAGGACTGAAAGAGTGTTTCATTACCATTGCGACAAAAAACACAACAAATAAAAATATTTATCTTGGCGATTTAAAAGGAAGCTAACTTGTCAAATGTGGTAGTCGTTTTCGCTGAATATTTTCACTACTCCTTATACTTTCCAACGATTGTTTTTAAATGCCGTCCGACAGCTAATAGCAATTGGCACTGCTGTATGCGGACATTAATTTTGTGTTATGTTGACTGTTGAGCCGCTTAATATTGTACGCACTTTGCAATCAGCTTTGATTCAGATTGAGTAGTCAGCCTGGAATGACAAATCAATTCAAACAACACGAATTCATGTAACAAACAATCAGCAGACACTCAGCTTAGCCGGGTCTGCTTCATAAAAATTAAATTGATTTTGGGAAACTATAAAGCTGTATGCGGGCATTACTTTGTGTTATGTTGAGCCGCTTTATATTGTACGCGCTTTGCAATCAGCTTTGATTCAGAAGTCCGCCTCGCAAGACAAATCGATTTAATTGACTAAATCAACCAGCATTCGCAGATCTAGGAATTTATCCCTAGATCTAGGGATTTTCCAGTATATCTAGGGATTTAGGGATATGTGTCTCATATCTAGGGATTTTTCGAGAAAAGATCTTCAATATCCTTAGATCTATGGATTAAATAAATTTCTGTTCAACATTTTCAAATATTCGTATAAAATTAGTGATGCAACCAACCAATGAAAATTAACTTTGCAATAAAAACACCAATAGAATGCATTAACAAGTCTGTCGTTAATCGTTATTAGCAGATTCCACATTAGCAGTGTGCAATCGGTAACAAAAGTATCCGAAAACTAGCAAAAATTTTTACATGAAAAAAGTAGAGGTAATACTGCTTTGTTAGATAAATCCTTGTCGAATCATGTTATTAGACTGACCAAGAACATGATTCGGGAAGGATTTATTTAACAAAACAGTATTAACTCTACTTTTTTTACATAGGAATTTTTGCTAGTGTCCGGATACCTTTGTTACCGACTGTACGTGTTTGATTATGCTCTATGCTCTTGCTCGTGTTTGATTATGCTCGACGCTCTTGTGTACTTCGCTTGCTTTGTTCGCTCGCTGTCGTCGTGGGTCGCTTAGCTATTTAGCTTAATTCTTTTTCAAGTTGCTGTTGCTTATTGCTTTATGCTTTTTTTGTATTTATAATTTCTACATTCTACAAAAAAATTCGTCAATGGATGAATTGTCAGTAGGTCAGCCTTCTATGAAGAAGGCAAATGTATATTATTTCTTTTTTCATTAATTTAGCTAGGTTATATATATTAATATATATTAAGCATAGTGTGATAAAGGTACAAAGCAGCCCTACCCGATATGCATTAAAATTCTATTAGCATATGCCTAGTCATATTTAGTTTTAAATAATGTGCCACAGAACTTCTGTTATTAGTTACAGGGGAAATAATAAAAAGAAAAAATTCTAAACACAACCTTTTGGGCAACATTCATCTTTTCTCAATTGAAAGGTGGGGGGGGGGTTACAAATGCACCCCTACAATCGCTTTTATTATATCAATTAAAGGTAATAAAATTCTATCAAATTTTGATGTACAATGATAGATTACGTTAAAAAAATAAATAAGTAAATAAAATATTCAGTCATGGTAGCTTGAAAAATTTTTTTTAGAGTAAATGAAATTCTTGTAAAAGATAAATCTAGTTAGAAATGAAAGAAATTCGTGGAAATATTCCATTTGGATTCATTAATAATAATGTATTTTTACGTATTATTATGAAATATAAGTTTATGTAAAAACTGTTAAAACAAAATATTCCTTTCAAATTTCAGATGTATATGCATGTTTAACTATTTTCATGTTTGCAAAGTACATATTTAAATAAATGTTTGCTTGCTATTCACTCAAAAATTAATATTTTTTTAAATTATGTAAATTAAAAATATGAGAAGTATTTTATTTTGTTTCATACAAGTTTTATTCATGAAATATAGATAGTTCTAAAAATTTGTTATAGTTTTTTATTTATATTCATTACTTTAAGGTTGGTTGATTAGTTAAGCACTTTTTTAATTAATTATAAAATTTTTAGCCAATCAGAACGCTGTATTTTGTAAAATCAAGTGGCTGACATAGAAATCTAGGAATAAATAGCCAAAGCCATCTGAGAACACTGATATCAACAGATTTCCAGAGTGTGCTTATGCCCAGGGTTAGAGATACACAGAAAGATTTTCGTTTCCCCAGTCCTGGCTTACACCACGAATTCATTTTACAATCAGCAGAAACTCAGCTTGGCCGGTTCTGCTTCGAAAGAGGAAATTTTAGTCTAACAATTTACCTCGTCTTGTCACAACTCATTTTTAATATAAAACATATTTTAAATAGTTCTAATGGTATCATTTAATATATTACTGTAAATCTTAAAATTTAAATTTTATTTCGGATTAGCCCTGCTGCTGTGTTCTTGTCCGTTTTGGCCCAAAATAAACATGCATGAAAATTTATATTTTATGTAGAATTCTCTCCATAAAAAACAATATGAATTGTTACATAAATTTAGTTCAAAAATAGAAAAGGAATGTATGGTTATGTATTGAAATTAAAAACATTGGGACTGTATGGACTCCATTTGGTATATTAAAAAATGACTATTCATTTTGTCCATTCAAAATGAACACAGTAGCAGGGTTAAATTCAGATGAATTCCCAATTGATGTGGCTCATACTTGACAATGCATATCCAACTTTCTCTTTCAACATGCCATAAGTATAACAAATATGGCAATTTAATTAAAGTCAAAACCAAATACATGACAAAAAATAAGTAAATGAATAAAAATAAAATAAAATAATATATATTATTCCTTAAGCCCTGCAACGGAAGGAAAAATAACTATAACATTCCTTTCAAAAGATGGCAGTCGGTTAATACTGGATGAGATTTGAGCAAAAGTAAAGGTATAAAAATGGAATCACTTATTGACATTTAAGCCACAAATTGGCTGCTTCAGATATGCCTACGGATACCGATTTTCATTATTTTACTCAACTAACATGACTTAGTCAGTAGATATTCTACAATTGACTTATGCTGTTTTTTCTCAATACTGAACTGCTTATCAACAATATTATAGGGGAGCGTGGGGCGGGTTGTAACAGTTTTTGGAAAATTAAGTATATTTTGGAATGTATTTACGCTTTCCTGTTTCTAATTGCTGTTTTCTATGGCATAAATATTCATCTGTAATATTCATATAAAAAAACTTTCGTTAATTTTGCTAATTTTACCACAAAAAATATTTTTACAAAATTATTTGCCTGTTTCAATTTGCCCCGGGTTTGGGGCAAATTGTAACACACGTGGACAAATTGTAACGGATACAAAAAAGAACCCTATCAATGAAAACGACAATATTTCAAAATGGGGTTTTGGTCATCAATCATTGATTAATTAATTAAAAAAGGCAATTAATAACTAATATTAAATTATAACCTTCTTGGTATAGTAACAATGAATTACATCAAATGGATTATACTAAAATAAAGATAAAATTAAAGATAAAATCAACATAGAAGTCAGTCGTAGTTAGAATTGAAATTAATTCAAGCAAATGATATTTTGTTCCCTCTCACGCCTTTAATTTGTGCTCCCATTTTGCAAATTTAGCATTAAACCCATTCTTCTGCCACAGAGTGGGTTTAGCAGAGCTCGAATTCTCCGCCCTTTTTTCAGGACACTGTCATTAATGAGAAATTTCTGCTTATTTTTCTACCACTATCTTTATGCAATATTCTCTAATTAGTGTTTAAATCATGATTATAATTCGGGATTAAATAATCACGGCAGTGTAATATAAGAACACAGAAAATATTTCTGTATAAACATAGTAGTGGTAAAGAAGCCAAAAATATTTCATAACAGAAAGCTTCCTTAAAATGGGCGGAGACTTTGAAATCTGGCTCTAGGCATCTCCACAAGCCACTCCTATAACGTATAGCAACTTCACCCAAAATTTTGTTTCAACTTGCCCCATCATATGATTTTGGATGTTTTGTTTATTTATAAATATATATAACGATTCATACAAAAAATTAAACATGCATTTAATAACTTAACACACAGACTGAATAAATAGCTATAAGCATTTCTTTAAAGCGTAAATTAACACATTTTTAATCAAAATTTACGAAATATTTCTTTTCCCACTAAATAGTTAAAATGAAGCACGTGTACAGAACCTCTCATTAACCATTGATGAGGAGCACCGTTTGTCCTTACATTATAAAGCGCGTCATAAAGAATATGTTTATGAAAATATTTAATCACAAATGTTACAAACTATTTTGTAAATTGCGTGTTACTTCTTACCCTTGTGACAACTAGCCCCACGCTCCCCCAATGTGTCTCTTACAATAGATAAAAGTAAACTCATCTTTTTCATTCGAAGTATAAGAAAAGAAACTTTTATCGCGGGTTAAGCATATAACTGCTTTAGCGTCGAATGAAGAGTTCCTGCCTTCTATTTATGGTTCTTTATGTGAAACATCTTTGTACACAATTTTAGACTTCTACCCTCAACGATTAGGGAGTGATGAGGATGTCAACTTAAAACGTTAAGGTTTTTTTTTTTTTTTTTTTTTTTTTTTTTTTTTTTTTTAACTATTCGAGATATATTATCGAAGTTGAAACTATTTATAAATGCGCATGAAGTTCATAACATATATATTTTTCAGAATTTTCACTCGATTTTGAACGGTAGGAAATGATAAGTATATTTCGGATGGACGATTTTTTATACTATCCACTGAAGTGATACCTATAAAAAAAAAACATAGTTTATTAGCTATTACATATAAAAAATATAGAAGTGTCAAATTGCGGGAACGTAATGAAAAATGTAGTAATCACTTATGAATAATAAAAACAATGGTATAATATTTATTTTTAAAAGCTACTTAAAATAAATAAATAAACATTACAATCAAATGTAAAAATGCTCTATTAATATTTGTTATTAAAAAGTAACAATTAGCAATAAAAAAAAATATTCTATTTAATTGTTATCAGGGATCTTACATCTCGCCCTTTTTTCAAGACACTTTCAGTGATAAGAAATTTCTGTAATTTTTGCTATCTCTATTTTTATGCAATAGTCTCTATCCTGTTTAATCACAACATATTACTATAACATAGTTCGTACGGCCACGCCTTTTTTCGAGGACTCTTCCTCCAATATATTTATAAGATTTATTTCAGTCTAAATTTTAAGACTTTCGTCGTATCAAATATTACTCTATTATGTTATTGGTGCAGAAAATCAATAAAATTCAAGGACTGTACGAGCTATGTATAAAAATACTGAATATATAAAGATTCATGTGTGAAAATAGCATAGGTGCCAACATTTCAATTTATTCCGGAGTATTTTTAGCCCCGCCTTGTTTTCAATACTTCTTATTTTTTTACATTTTATCGAAGTTATAGGATACCTGAGAAAATTTTACTATGATTAAAGTGGTACGAAATAAAAGCGGGGCTAAAAATACTCCGGAATAAATTAAAACATTTTCATCTATAAAAATAGTAGTAGAAAAAGCGAGATTCCCCCCCCCCCCTCCCATGTCTAAATGTGTCATAAAAATGGGCATATTATTAGCTGCAAATATATCTTCCAACATTTCCATTTTAATTCGTAACATTGCTAGGCAGTTACAAATAATATTACAAAATAAATTAGAAATGTTTACAGCTATGCATATGTCACCAATGAGGCCGCTATTTACGTGCTGTTGCGAAAAGGGATTTTCATTTTCACTGCAATAAACAATTAGTAATATGTCACCTATGTGGATTTTTTTTTCTTTCTTTCTTTCTTCTTCTTCCTTCTGAGTTTACTTCAATACATAATTTACAACAACTTTACTAGAAAATTAACCCCTTAACATACAGTGACACAGAATTTTATACGTCTGAAAAGTACTATTTAGTTTGGCTAAACTATATTTATGGGCGTACCGTTCTTTAAATGATAATATTTTGATAAAGATCTACAATTTCATTTATTCTACATGCACAATGTTTTATTTATTTATTTTTTATTTTTTACAAGTGTGCTTTTTATAAACCACCTACTCTCCTTAAACGGAATCTAGTATACAATTCACATAACATCTTTTATAAATCTTTCACATAGCCCCGCCCATCACAAAATGTCATAGGTCATACAGTCCCCGACTTTTCTTCATTTTCTGAACCACAATTAGTGTTTTGTAGTTTTTTTTTTTAGGTGTCCCTTTGGGGGATAGTATAAAAAATCGTCCCCCAAAAGTATAATTGTCATTTTTAACAGATTTTATTCGAGCAAAAATTCTGAAAAAAAAAAAATATATATATATATATATATATATATATATATATAACTCAGAAACATTTAAAAATAGTTTCAATCCCGATAAGATATCTTTATTTTGCCCCACATTATTCACAGAAATTGTTTTTCCAATATGTAACTTCAATAAAATTAGCCAGTTTTCAGTGGCGGCTCGTGCACCGAAAATAGGTGAAAAGGCACACTGTATTTTTCACTGTATTCATTTAAAGAATATAAATTTACGTTTAAATAAATATTTTTAGTTAATTTTAGCCAAGACCATGCTTAATAAAAGTCATGCATTGAAAATTCACGAGCCGCCATTGCCAGTTTTATACTTAAGGGCCCTCTTCACTCAGCATTTCCTTTTCTAAAATCCAATGTTATCCTATGTAAAACTTTCTTTGCACTTAAAACAGTGACATATTAATTGATTGAGATGCGGTTTTTTTTATTGGATTACTCTCATTTCGTAAACTGACGCAGCTTTTGTAGATTTTGTGAAAAAATAGCAGTTGTTTTTTAAGAAAGCTGTTTTATTGCAATATTTGGGTTGATGCATTAAATGGCTTATAAAAAACACTTTCAATTTTTTAAAACAGAATTTAAAAAGCTGCGTCAATCTCAAAGAGTTTAATTCAATGCGGAAAAAAATCCTGTATTTTAATAAAATTTTAAATCAATTAAATTTACAAAGAAAGTCCAAAAATTTTACAAATTTGTGCCGATTTTCCTCTTTGACACACCCTTTATCTGGCTACGCCTCTCGTTCGTGGTTTCGAAGAAAAGATGTTTACATTTCTGTGGTGAAGATACGTCTAGGCGTTGTGGTTTTTTATTCAGTTTTTTTTTTTTTTTTTTTTTTTTTTTTTTAAATATTATTATTATTATTATAGTTTTCACCTGTATTACGGATGTGAGTAACATAACAATTTAGAAGACAATCGTTCAGAGACTTATTTATAGGACATATATGATCACATTTTATTTTAAATAGTTTTTCATTGCGCGTAATACTAATATTATATGAATACTTTGTACATAAATCTGATATTTTACTGATAATGCCACGATTGACAATATACAATTTTTTTTTTTTTTTTTAACAAGTTATATAAAACTTTTTACTAAATTAAGCAGATTTTCAATAATAAATTTTATTTTAATGTATATAATCTGGTGTGGCACCCACACGACTTTTTATTACCCTACATTTAAATTTTATAAAGAGAAATTCAGATTGAGGAATAAAATATCAAGTACTGTATAAAATTCTATAGTAAAAAGAATTTAAGCTAGTTTTACGAATAATTTAATTTGACAAATAATTTTCTGTGGGAAGGGCGGAGGGGAGTACCACCCTTCTCAACCCACATTTGAAACTAATATCTACATTTCTATAGAATTCACGACTAATATTAAATTTAAAATTATGTTCAACAATAACTTTCAATCACATTTATTGACAACTTTAATCCGTATCACTCGTTGAAACTTATCAATATTGATCAAACTGTTCAAGTATGAATTTCATATGAACTTTAAAATATAACGCTTGAGTTCCCTGCCGGTATTTAGTTTTTAAAGTTACACTGATAACAGACTCACAAAGAACAACTGTTAAAAACTTTGTTTAATTATTCACGGAATCTCAAAATACGTAGTTATTTAAAATAATCTGGTGTGTCACTCACACGACTTTCTCTTACCCTGAAATTTAATACTATAAATACAGGTTGCAGATTAATAGGTAAGATAACGAGTACTGTTATGTAAACCTATGTTAAACAATTCATATTAAGCTTCTGAAGAGTTTTATATGATAATTAGTTCTGTGTGAGAGGGGCGGTAGCCCCCCTCAACCCCCCGTTTCATTAATGAACCTACATTTATATAGAATTTTATTTGGTTATTAAAAAATAATTTATTAAAATTATTATTTAAAAAAATTGTCTTTTATGATAAGGCAGACGATTTCCATATTAGAGAAGTAGTATAACACCAAATATCCAAAAAAGTCCATTTTATTCTCAAA
The DNA here is from genome assembly GCA_963930645.1 of Salticus scenicus. Classification (NCBI taxonomy): domain Eukaryota; kingdom Metazoa; phylum Arthropoda; class Arachnida; order Araneae; family Salticidae; genus Salticus; species Salticus scenicus. The sequence continues at coordinate 222,852,405 of OZ005659.1, read as the reverse complement.
AAAAAAAAAAAAAAAACTTTTTTTTTTCGTTAAAAGTAAAAAAATCGATAACTTTGTTTTAAATTATCGCAGATCGATGGTTCAACCATTCGTTTTAAAGGTATTGGCGAGTTCTTTTGAAAGATACTCATCATGAAAATTTACTCCCCTCGAGGGGGGACTTCCCCCCCAGGGGGGGAGGCGAGGCTCCTACATACACAACTTTTTTCCCCAGTTAACTGTCTCTTTTACAAAATATATATATTTGTTTCATTTGGTTTAGTGCAGTCTATAGACGTTAAACTCTATTTTCCTGCAATTTCCCCCATAGACGTAATGTATTAGAATTATCTTGATTGTCCCTGTACACGAACCATTTGCTTGATATTAACGAAAAGCTTAGTGTAGCATCCCTATATGATACACATTTAGAATACCAAGTTTGAACTTTCTGCCATAATTTGCTTTTGAGATATGCTGATAACAGACAGACACACAGACCATTTGCTAAAAACATGATTTTCTTATTCAGGGGACCTCAAAACGTGTAAATATAACAAAATCTCGCGTTCGAAAATTTGACCCAAAAACAATACTTTCTCTACCTTATGGGTAAGAGAAAGTAAAAAAAAAAAAAAAAAAAAAACAAGACTTCAAATTAAACTAAATATTTTATTTACTCTTAGGTATGAAGAATTAATTTACATTCCTGAGCAAAATAAGTTGTATTAATATTGAAGTCTAGGAATTGAGTGAAACAAATATTTTTAAGGACATAAGCAAGTTGATTTTATAACTGAAGAAACTAAAACTAATTAAAGTTTGCAAGAAATGGGAGTCAAGTGTTTATGAAATTATTTATAAACGACGAAATCACACTATTATTTTCAAAGATTTTGCGCTCTTATTTTCGCGCCTAACATAAAAGCACAGCTGAAATTTTAAGTATGGTACCTGAACATGAACGCTGTTTCTATGCGTTCTTTTAGAATTACAGTAACTGGATTACAGTTAACTGTGTATCGATATTAATAAAATCAGACTTTTCTCTGTAAATTTATCAGGAAAAAAAAAAAAAGCGATATCTTCACTTTCCACACACTATAAAATTCGAAAATTACTTCAGAAAATTTTGTCTGTGTGTGTGTCATCGTGTCTGTATGTCTGTAACGCTATTATTGTCCGGGTATCACGTGAGAATGGCTGGATGGAATTCAACGGCGCTTGGCAGAAATTTAGGTCTTTACGCAACTAAAATCTGCCAACTTTTTCGAAATTCCCTCCCCAGTTATCGCCGGGATGGGGGAACAAAAGTCAAAAACATGTTTGTAAGCATAACACCGCTCCAAATTACTTCACTGTAAAGAAATTGAACATATAAAAAATAGACATGAGTATAAATAAAACGTTATCTGCAATTTAGAAATTTTCGATTATTAACCCTTTCAGCCGCAGTGTTCCCGCTGATGGAACACCTAATTTTAATTCTCAAGTGCAAAAACTCATCCCGTAAATTTTTTAGCAAAAATTTACGTTTATAACATATTAGAAAAGGCCCTTTTGTTTTAACCTGAAAATTTAAAATTTCTTTTATTTAAATTTTGTTCGTAAATTCCGGTGGCGAGAAATTTCGCAATTTCCGAATTTTTTAAAGAACTCTACAAAAAAATGGAACAAAGATGTTAAAAAAAGCTACGAGACTTCCTTAGAAAATTTCCAAAAACACATTTTTTTTTTCCTAATTTCGGATGTTTTTGTGAGGAGGGGGTTACGAAGGGTCAAAATCGAGACAACCCTTTTAGCGCTAAATTTTTCCTGAGAAATCTATGGAAGCTGCGGTCACGAATTTCGGTGCTCGGATTATATGTATCTATCCGACACCTAAAGTAATGGGATTTATTGGAATAAATAAAACATTGCGATTTAGGAAATTTCGATTTTTAAGGGAAAGGAAGAGGGAAATCAACTTTTGGCGGAAAATTGTTCAAATTCCAGATTTTTAGTAAAATTTTAACAAAAATGGAAAAAAGATGTTGAAAACAACCATGGGTCTTCCTTAAGACATTTTCAAAACACATTTTTTTTTTCTTTTTTTTTTAAGGGGGGGGGGGATAGGTATGTGTTACAAAGGGCAAATTCGAGTCACCACTTTTAGCGCTAAATTTGTCCTGCGAAATTTATGAGAGCTGTGGTCAGGGTCAGAAAGTTTGATGCTTGGATTGCTTATATATGTATCCGACCCCTAAAGTAACGGAATTTATCGAAATCTCCCCCCCTTTCACCCTGGGGGGTAGGAAGCAAAAAAAAAAAAAAAGTTTGTAAGCATAACTCGGCCCCAAATTACTTCACGCTGAAGAAATTGCACATGAGGAAACAAGATTTGAGTATAAATAAAACATTATGTACGATTTTGTAATTCTTGACAGGAGGGAGGAAAGAAATCGTTTTTTGGGGGAAATTTTCAGAAATTCCGGATTTTTTAGTAGAGCTCTACTGAAATGGTACAAATGTATTGAAAAAAGCTATGTGTCTTATTTAGGATATTTCCAAAAACACATTTTCTTTCTTTGTGTGTGTGTGTGTGTGTGTGTGTGTGTGTAAAATTTTCGATTTTTTTTTGGGGGGGGGAGGGGGGGGGCGTTACGAGACCCTCCCTTTCAGCGCTAAATTTGTCTTGGGAAATCCACGGGATTAATGGTCGCTAAATTTGGCGCGTAAATTTTTTATATGTATCCGACACTTATTGTAACGGGATTTTACAAAATTCCTCCTTTAACCTACCACCCGGGGGGGGGGGGACAAGAAACACGTGTAAAATCTCGTTTTTCCTTTTGAATTTGCTTTAAATTATCTTAGATTGGCGAATTTTGGTGTATGGATGTGGATCAAGTGTACGCATTATTTACTTTGGTGGGATTTCACATAATTTCGAACTTACCCGCTGGGGAAGCGATAAGAAGTGGGTAAGTCGTGCCGAAGGCAGTGTGGACCCGGACTTCTCACGTTGCGAGCGGGAAAACCTCTACCGAACACATCGGAAATTTGAACGTAGGTTATTAACAATGATATGGGATTTTGACAACTTATTTAAGTATAGTGCCCAGTGAAGTGGGCAAATTTCATTATAAATAGACAGATAAATATATAGATAAACGAAGTGCTTGCAATAGGACGATTTAAAAAAAAAATCATCCTAAAAAGTTTTTTTTTTCCATAAAAAAAACCTGTTTTTTTTGCCTACCCTTCGAAAAAAAGCATTTGGATGATATTGTGATCACTGACATGCATACACATACATCATCATCATCATCATCATGAAAATAGTAAAAATGAACTCATGGGACCTTAAAACATGTAGATACGCCAACATCGCAAAGCCAGAATTTTGTCACGATTACAATGATTTCCTTACGTATGTATTTTCGGAAAGCAAAAAACTGCATGAAAGGTATGTGAATCATTTAATTTCATCATGCTTAACAACTAATTTTTAAAAGGTATATGTGTCTATGAGAGAGGAAATGACAATGCAGTTGTAAACAATGGAGGGAAAAAGTGGAGGATTGAAATTCAAGATATAAAATATACCTTTACATCCACCCTTCGAAAAATACAAATATTTCATTTATTAAATATTGTAATTTTGCTTATTCCATGTCTATTTTGAAAAATTCAAATTGATTATACAAACATATTAATAAAATATCTGATGTGAAACAACAGCACAACTTCCATTACAAACTATTACACATATTATATGCATTTTTTGGAGATAATGTGATCACAAGATATAAAAGTGACCTAAAGAAGTAGAAACCTAACATTTTTCTGGTAAGATAAACTTTATACACATGTAAAGACATATAAAACGAAGCGTATATAAAGCGAGGTAAAAAATAAGGAAAAATAATATATATATATATATATATATATATATATATATATATATATATATATGTAGTAGAGTTATTTTTTGAAACACCAATTTTCGAGATCTGCCTAAACTTCTGACCTACCTAAACAGGGTAGCAGTTAATTTTCCTCTAATAATTACGTGATACATAAGAAAGAAATGGATTTATATAACAATTTTCAAGAAAATCGTTAAAGCCGTTTTTGAGATACCAAATTTTACCAAAACTCAATCATTGACAGGAAAACAATAATTACATACAAAAGCATATTTAAAAGTGAGATAATATGGCGAGTTTGAAAAAAAATCCGTACAGCTGGTTTTAAAGGAACGCACTTCCGAGACCTGAAATTGAGCTATTTATACAGGACGTCTATCAATTTTTCTGAACTAACCTATATCATTCGAAAGGACATATAATAGAGTGTTTATATAGCAAATTTGAAGAAAACCGTTAAAAAAATATGAAATATATATATATATATACAGAGAGATAGAGAGTTATTTTTTGAAACAACAATTTCCGAAATCAGAACAGAACTACCTAATCAATATGACCATTAATTTTCCTGTTATAACCACGTAATACATGAGACAGGGTACCTAAAATGGATTTATGTAACCACTTTCAAGAAAATCGTTAGAGACGTTTTTGAAATACAGACTTTTACCAAAACTTGTCATACTCAATTATTGACCGAAAAACAGTAATTACATAAAAAAAAAAGATATTTAAAAGGGAGTTAATATGACGAGTCTGAAAAAATCAAAGGAACGCACTTGTGAGACCTGAAATTGAGCTATTTATACAGACCGCCTGTCAATTTTTCTGAACTAACCAGCTATATCATTCGAAAGGACATCTAATAGAGTGTTTATGTAACAAATTTGAAGAAAATCGTTAGAGCCGTTTTTGAGATACGGACTTACGGTCCCACTTACGGTTTCTGATGTCCCATTTCCGGTTTTTCAATTTTCTCCAAAATATGGAAAATTCATTTGTACACCAGATTTGTTTCAATTCTAAAGTTTCGTAGTTCTATCTATATTAGTTTCCGATACATAATAGCCAGAAGATCCTCTCCCCCCCACCCCACCCCCCCCACACACACACTGACCAATTGCCAAAAACCACTTATTTGGACTCAGAGGACCTTAAAACGTGTAAATCAGGTGAAATCTCGATATCGAATTTTCAGACCGAATGCAAATACTTCCATTACATACTGTAGTAGGGTAATGGAAGTAATTTTTTTTTTTTTTTTTTTTTTTTTTTTTTTTTTTATAAATTGAAAGAATAAAGATAACTTTTAATTTACTACTCGCAAATAATTAATAGTGAATAAAAGTGGACGAAATGGTATTTTATCTGGGACGGTTTTAACCAGGTTCTTTCGATTATGGAAAAAAACCGAACAACCCTGTATCAACATAACTTAAATAACTTCAGGAAATTCAAATTTGGTATTTTGAAATTGATATGTGGCTGCTACTTGTAAAGTTGATCAAGACTGGCAAGTTTCAAGACACATTAATAAGAGTCTTGTATTTGATTTATTTTTACTTCCATTACCCGACTACCATAGGTAATGGAAGTATTGTATTTGGTCCAAAAATTCGATATCGAGATTTCACCTGATTTACACGTTTTAAGGTCTCCTGAGTTCAAAAAAGTGGTTTTTAGCAATTGGTCTCTGTGTGTATGTATGTGGAAAATATTCTAGCTATTATATGTCGGAAACTAATAAAGACAGAGCTACGAAACTTTAGAATTGAAACTGTTCTGGTGTACAGATAAACTTTTCAAATTTTGGTGAAAATTGGAAAACCAGAAGTGGGACATCTGAAACCGGAAGTGAGGCCATAAGTCCATATCTCAAAAACAGCTCTAACGATTTTCTTTAAAATTGCTGTATAAACACTCTATTATATATCCTTTCGAAGGATATAGTTGGTTAGTTCAGGAAAATTGATAGGCGCCCTGTACAAATAGCTGAATTTCAGGTCCTGCAAATGCTTTCCTGTCAAAACGGCTGTATGTTTTTTTTTTTTTCAAACTTGCCATATTGACCCTCTTTTAAATATCCTTTTACATATAATTGTTGTTTTCTGGCCAACAATTAATTTTGTCAGGCTTTGGTAAAAATCGGTATCTCAAAAACGGCTCTAACGATTTTCTTGAAAATTGTTACATAAACCCATTTTAGATATCCTTTCTCACAGGAAAATTAATATCAGAGGAAAATTAATAGTCATCCTGATCAGACAGATCAGTTTTACATCTCGAAACTTGGTGTTTCAAATAAATAAATAAACTCTGCCAATTTTCTTCCCCTTTCTTAAAAAAAAAAAAAATCGCTGTGCAAACTCTGTTTTATGTTTTTACACGTGTATTAACTTTCCCTTACCGGAAAATTTTTAGGTGTCTATTTCATTAGGACAATTCCATGTCTTCTGTTAACATTATCTTCAAAAATTCCATATAATACGTGTAATAGTGGGTAATGGAAGTCGTGTGGTTGTTTCACACCAGATTTTTAAATAAATGTAGGCACTATAATTCAACACTATTTATATATTATACTACTTATAAAAAATTTGACTTGTAGAAAGAAACACGTATAAATAACAACACAAGTACACTTTCTTTAGAAAACAGAGCTGGAGGACTTGTGCGACCGCACCTGTCCGTGATCTTCGAAATACGATCCCGAAGGGCACGACCTGTCGCACACCCCGTCCAGCTCTGCGTTCAGTAGTCTGAGCTCCAGAGTGCAGATAACCCATCTCTATATATCAGTAATGTTATAATGTTATATATCTTTGTTATTTTTTAGTTAAATTAATTATATCAAACCGCAAGTTTAATCATAAAAATATTTTCTTTTGTTAAATTTCATTGTTACAGAATTCGCCGATATAACTACTGAAAGCCTAAAACGGGCTGAATATAGAATAAAATACTTCGTCGGGTCGGGCTACGTTATTAAAATACATATAAATAGACTAGCAGGCTACGCCCGCTTCGCTGGTCACTATTTTTAAATGAATAATTATAATTAATGAATTCTCAAAATTGCATTAATTTTTATCATGTGGAAAAAAAAAAAAAAAACTCTGATCGGGAAAAATGTCGCACCGGGTCCCCACTGCCTTCGGCAGCGTAGACCCGTGCGCGATTGCATATATATGAGCGCCCTAATAATTTTACAAATTCGAAACTATCCGCAATCGATTTGAAAGTATCAAAAACCTCTATGCACCAGTTTTGAACGATCTATCTTTATTTTTATTTTTTTCCCCTCCGCTTCCTCCTCCCTTCCCGCCCCTCCCAATAATTTTAAAAATTCAAAAATATCCGCAATCGATTTGTAGGTATCGAAAACCTCGATGTACCAATTTTGAATGATCTTGATTGATATATATATTTTTTTTTTGCCTCTCTGCCCCCCACCCTTCCCGGCCCTTCTAATAACTTTACACTTTCGAAAATATCCCCATTCGATTTGCAGGCCTCTAAAACCTATCTGTACCAATTTTGAATGGCCTAACTGTATTTCTATTTGTTTTTGCCCCATAGCCCCCCCCTTACCACCCCACCCCTACCCGCCCCTCCTAATAATTTTACAAATTAAAAAATATCCGCAATCGATTTGTAAGTATCGAAAACCTCTACGTACCAATTTTGAACGACCTGATGACACTATTTTTATTTTTTTGCACCCCCTTCCCCTCCCCCTTCTTGCCCCTCCTAATAACTTTACACAATCGAAATTATCCCCATTCGACTTGCAGGCCTCTTAAACCTATCTGTACCAATTTTGAACGGCCTAACTGTATTTCTATTTGTTTTTGCCCCATAGCCCCCCTTACCACCCCACCCCTACCCGCCCCTCCTAATAACTTTACAAATTCAAAAATATCCGCAATCGATTTGTAAGTATCGAAAACCTCTACGTACCAATTTTGAACGATCTGACACTATTTTTATTTTTTTGCCCCCCCCCGCCTCCCCTCCCCCCTTCTTGCCCCTCCTAATATCTTTACACAATCGAAAATATCCCCATTCGACTTGCAGGCCTCTTAAACCTATCTGTACCAATTTTGAACGGCCTAACTGTATTTCTATTTGTTTTTGCCCCATAGCCCCCCCTTACCGCCCCACCCCCTACCCGCCCCTCCTCATAATTTTACAAATTCAAAAATATCCGCAATCGATTTGTAAGTATCGAAAACCTCTACGTACCAATTTTGAACGATCTGACACTATTTTTATTTTTTTTGCCCCCCCCCTCCCCTCCCCGCTTCTTGCCCCTCCTAATAACTTTACACAATCGAAAATATCCCAATTCGACTTGCAGGCCTTTAAAACCTATTTGTACCAATTTTGAACGGCCTAACTGTACTTCTATTTGTTTTTGCTCCATAGCCCCCCCCCTTGCTGCCCCCCCCTACCGCCCCCCCCCTACCCGCCCCTCCTAATAATTTTACAAATTCAAAAATATCCGCAATCGATTTGTAAGTATCGAAAACCTCTACGTACCAATTTTGAACGATCTGACACTATTTTTATTTTTTTTGCACCCCCCCTCCCCTCCCCGCTTCTTGCCCCTCCTAATAACTTTACACAATCGAAAATATCCCAATTCGACTTGCAGGCCTTTAAAACCTATTTGTACCAATTTTGAACGGCCTAACTGTACTTCTATTTGTTTTTGCTCCATAGCCCCCCCCCCTTGCTGCCCCACCTGGGGGCTGAATTTCTAAAATTCCAGAAATTGGTTTTTAGATAGTTGCATTAGCTATATTTTAGAGCAAAAATTTCACGTATATCTATTTTTTTTTGTTTGAGATATATAGGATTAGGCGAAATCACGTTTTACGCATGTGAAATCACGTTTTGCCCCCCCCCCCCCCCCCTGCCCCCTTGGGGACCGAATTTGAAAAATTCCAGATACCGATTTTTAGACATTTGTATTAGCTATATTTAAAAGCAAAAATTTTAGGGATATCTGTTTTTTTGCTTGAGATATGAAGGATTTTGTGAAATTACGTTTTGCCCCCCCCTCCCCCCATATCAGAAAAGTAGTATAACAGTAAATATCCAAAAAAAAAAAAGTCTATTTTATTCTCAAAATAATAATAATAATAATAATAATAGTAATAATAATAATTACGATTTTTTTTTCAAAGTTTTTTTTTATTAAAAGTAAAAAAAAAAAAAATATCAATAACTTTGTTTCACATTATCACAGATCTATAGTTCAACCATTCGTTTTAAAGGTATTGACGAGAACTTCCGAAAGATACCCATCTTGAAAATTTACTCCACCCGGGGGAGGGCGACGCCCCCACAAGCACAATTTTTTCCCCCTAGTTAACAACTACTTTTATCAATAATTCATATTAGTTTTACAATCAAAAGTTAAAAATAACTCTCATTATGTACATTTATACGAAATTTTGTCCTGTACTGCCATGTTAAAAATTTAGAAAAAATGCTATCACAGCGCCTCCTATTGGGCGATTGATCCCTAAATCTAATCAGCACCAGTTTATGTCAGGGTCCAACTAAATACCAAGTTTGGTTAAATTTCGTTCATTGGTCCGTGAGGTACAGCCTCCAAAATTCGTGACACACACACACACACACACAGAGAGAGACAGACATTTTCTAAAAACTATCAAATCATGTTCAGCACATCCCAAAACGTGCAAATCCATCGAAAACCGGAGTTCGAAAATTTTCACGAATCCAATACTTTCTCTATATTACATATAGAAGAAAGTCCCCCCCCTCCCCGGGAGGGATAAATTTTCAAGATGGGTATCTTTCGAAAGATCTCGTGAATACCTTTAAAACGAATGGTTGAATTGTAGATCTATGATAATTTAAAACAAAGTTATCGGTTTTTTTTTGTTGTTGTTACTTTTAACGAAAAAAAAAAAAAAAACTTTTGAAAAAAAAAAATCGTAATTTATTATTATTATTATTATTATTATTATTATTTTTATTGAGAATAAATGGAACTACTTCTCTAATATGGAAATCGTCTGCATTATCATGGAAGAAAATTTTTTTTTATAATAATTTTCATGGGCGTCGGCACATAGGGGCAAGAGGGGGCACTTGCCCCCTCCTGGAAAATTCTAATAATTAAATAATTATTTAAAAAAAATTACAATTAAAACTTTAAAGCTGTGTCATTAGAATTCAAATAACCAAATAAAATTTATGTCATAGAGCCAATTAGAGTCGAACTCACTCGACTTGCATTTATAGATTGTCTCCAACTTTTCCCTGTAAACAGATTTTAAATCGACTCGACAGTACATTTTCCGGATTAGTGTTAGTTTAGAATAAGTTGTATAATTTCTATATGTAAAATGTTGTAGCTTATAAGAAATTGTCTCATTAAATGCTTACACACAGGCTTTCTTAATCACTTCAATCAACTAATTAATCATTTCAATTTGTAAAAACATGCTGAAATTTTGCAATTTGAAGTTTGCCCCCTCCTGAAATTTTTTCTCACGACGCCACTGATAATTTTAATAAATTATTTTTACTGGGGGAATTTGTATAGGAAAATATAGAAGAAAGTCATGTGGTGGTCACAACATACTAGTTTAGTTAAATTAATTATATCAGACTTCAAGTATAATTATAAAGTATATATATATATATATTTTAAATTTCACTGTTACGTAATTCGCCGGTATAACTAAAGAAAGCCTGAACCGGGCTGAAAATAGTATAAAGTACTTGGTCGGATCGAGCTACTCTATTAAAATACATATAAATAGATTAGAATAAATGAGGAAAGTTATTTGATGTCATGTGAAAATGGAAAAGAAAAAAAAAAAAGAAAAGAAAAAAAGAAACACAAAAATAAAAAAAGAAAGAAAGAATCAAAACAAAACAAAACTTCGGCAAAACCGCAATATGGATGTGGCTGATTTTTGATTTATTCTTCCAAAAAGTCAATGATTCGTCAGTGAATCTGTCAATCTTCTCCACCTCCTGTCAAAACCACGTGGGACACTTTTTATCTGCTTTCAGCCGGCATCGGAATTTTTTTTAGGTGAAGAGGGCCGTTAAAAATATAAGGGTATGGAAAAAAGGCGGGGCTACAAATACTTCAGAATAAATTAAAATTTTAGCATCTCTGTTATTTTTGTACATAAATATTTATATCAGTATTCTTATATATGCCGTGATTAAAGAGGCTAGTATAAAAAATAAAGGTAGCAAAAATTACGGAAATTTCTCTTTTCAAAATGCAGGCATGGAACACGGACGCAATATTCATACTGGCATCTATTTTAGAAATTTCTCTACCTAGAATATCATTGATTTAAGAAGTAGAAAATTTTCTTACATTGATAGTTGTATGAATCCTGCGCCCATGTTTCATCGCTGCAAACGTGTCTTCAAAAAAAAGGGGGAAGATGTAAGTTACCTGATAACAATAAAATAGAATATTTTTTTTAATTTCTAATTGTTACTTTTTAATAACAAATGTTAATAGAATATTTTTATATTTGCTTGCAATGTTTATTTATTAATTTTAAGTATTTAAAATTAAATATTATATAGTTAGTATTATTATTCATAAATAAACATTTTTTTTTTTTTCACTACATTCCGCAATTTGACACAATTTTTATATGTAATAGTTGACTAATAAACAAATAAACTGTATTTTTTTTGGTAAGTGTCACTTTGGTGGATATTGTAAAAAACCGCCCATCCAAAATATACTTATCATTTTCTACTGTTTAAAATCGAGTGAAAATTTTGAATAAAATGTATATTATGTACTTCGTAGACATTTATAAATAGTGTCAAGCTCGATAAGATATCTCGAATAGTTAAAAAAAAAAAAAAAAATTAAAGTTTTAGGTTGACACCTCCATTCATCCCAAATCGTTGAGGGTAGAAGTCTAAAATTATGTGCAAAGATGTTACAGATAAAGAACAGTAAATAGAAGGCAAGAACTCTTCATTCGACGGTAGTGCAGTTTTCACATGCTTAACCCGCTATATCCTTTATAATTTAATTAAACAATCTTTGATGTTTGGTTTACAATTTTTTTTTTTTTTTTTTTTTTGAAATAAGGAACTGAAAATTTTATCGGCTTGAAGTAACTTCAGTGTTTAGTTCATGTTAAACAAGGGAAAACAAGTTCGTATCGATAGTCACCTCAATTTCGTTGTCACCTATTCCATTTTTAGCCATAATGAAAAGCTTTGCTCGTTGTGGCAATGTTCTTACCTTTTTACTGAAATTTCATGCGCAGTACTTACTTATGTCCTTTTAAATTTACTAATAAATATCTTGTTCAGAACGCATTCGCTTCTGAATCAGTTAGATAAGTAAAAAACAGGAGAATCGCAATCGATAAGTATTCCTCCCCCCCCCCCCCCTTTTTTTTTTCACAGTGGGTGGGGGCAACTAACAATAATTCTCATTGCGTGCATTTATACGAAATTTTGTCTTATAATGGCATATTAAAGTTTTTTTGGGGAAAAAAAGTTCTGTTTCGATACTGCCCGTTTCGATACTGATTATTATTAATTTTCTTTTCTTTTTCTTTCTATGAAAAGAAAGAAACAGAAAATTTTTTTTTGGATGAAATTCTGGCAAAAGCAGAATTTACTTTAATACGGAGAACTAATAGATTTTTTTTTTTTTTTTTTTCAAATTATAACACCGCTTTCAAATTATTCAATTATATTTTCGATAAATTTTGCTTTTCGATAAATGTCCAACTACCGTAAAACTGGTATCGTAAAAATCCGTAGATTGAGACTAATAGTCTTCCACTCTAAAAAAAATTCACGCATTTTTTTTATTTTTTTTTTTCCTTAATTTTTACTATCTTCTACATTCAATACAAGAAAGTATTGCATTCGTAAAAAATTCGATTTCCGAATTTGAATGGATTTAAACGTTTTGAAAAGTCCAGAACATATTTCATCACTTTTAGAAAATGTTTCTTTGCTGTGTGTACGACAAGACTTTTGTGACGACTGTATCTCAAGAACTGCACCACAGAATTGCATTTTTTTTTTTTTTTTTTTTTTTTTTTTTGTAGATTCACTTAACTTATTTAATTCCTATCAACTTTTGGTGGAAATCGCCCAATAGATGGTGCAGCTAAACTGCAATCTCACTCGACAGTGGGAAGTCTATATCTCACATTCTATTGTATATAATTGCACAAAACTTGCTGTATGAGAGAACAATTATAAAACACTATGCTGATTCAATTGCGGTTCATATATGTCAACATGCGGCGCTATTGCGCTGCAATATACTCCAGGAGTAGGAAGGCTAAATCGTAACTTTCATGGTATATAACTGCATGAAACTTGATATGTGTGATAACCACTGAGAAAACAAAAGCTGATTTAATTCAGGCATACAGAAGCCAACAAGTGAAGCTTCTGCTGGGATTTTTCACGTGGCTACATCTCAGCATCTATTGATTAATATTGCACCAAATTTCATACGTAAAATTTTTATTGTAAGAAGTTATGGTTAAACGTTTGTACATCCAAAATGTAATTGACGCTCTTATATAGAATGATATAGATGAAAGTTTTGTGATGATGAGAGCATGCTAGTTTTTCCTTGTTTTAGATTTCAATTTGTTGCAATGAAATAAAAATAAACATGCATTAAAAAAGTGTATGTGTTTAAAAAATGTTTATTGAAATGAACTTTTTAAATTTATAGTAGTATAATACTTCACTACAGTCGTTTCAAAAGGGTGGGCGTGGGGGTTGTTGCTAAGTTTGCACGTTAGTCCAATTCCTTCATTCTCAGTCTCTATGTTATTTTCGATGCTTCATATATCTCATTCAAAATGGATTTTTTTTTTTTTTTTTTTTTTTTTTTTACTGAACACGTTAATGCCCGAATTAATTTTGCAAAATTTTATTAGCTGATTATTTTACTTCTAAATTAATATAAACAACTGACAGTAACATATATTAACTTAAAGAATCCTTCTGATAGTTTTAAATTTAGAGCCTATCCTCATTTATTGACGTTTACTGTTCTAGCCGAAAATTTCGAGATAGAAAAACTTTGAGATTACAGATTTATTTCCTATTATATGTTGACAAAGATCTCGAAAGTAACGTATTATAATGTATATTATTATTCAACTTGATTTAAGTTAGTATACTTACGCAAAGAGCAAATATATGTGCGACGAATGAAAAATCATAAAATGACTATTCAAATTATGAAATAATAATTAATAGTAGGCACATAAAACTTTCAGGAATCATTTAGAGTGACGCTAGAAACTTTCACTAAAAAGCAAAAATCTTTCCAAGAAACCACAAAAAATATACGTGTCATTTTATTAACTATCCTCAAATGAGGACACTGGGCGCTAATGGGTTAATTGCACTGTTTAAACGTGTGAGTTTTGATCTCAGTAACCATTATTTAATAATAAATTTTAATGTTTTCTTCCACCTAATGTTTGAAAAAAAAAAAAAAAATAAATAAATAAATTAGTATTTTTTATTTTATTTATTTATTTTAATTCTGCACGACGTAAAAAGGTGACATGTTCAAAGAATAGAATTTAAAAACATAATTCAATTTTTTATTTTATTATATTTTATTTTATTTCCTTTTATTAGTGCTAGAGGGTTTCAGTCGGTACAGTTGTCGAATTTTTATAATACACCCTTAATAGTGCTAAGAGCCTATTTCAGTCGGTTTATTGAATGGGGATTTATTGAATGAAGTCCCCCAAGGCACAACTTTGACATGAGTCCCCCCCCCCCCCAGGCCCAACTTTGACATGAGTCCCCCACAAGGTACCCCTATTTCAGTCGGTACAGCGTTGTCGAATTTTTATAATACACTCTTAATAGTGCTAAGGGCCTATTTCAGTCGGTTTATTGAATGGGGATTTATTGAATGAAGTCCCCCCAAGGCACAACTTTGACATGAGTCCCCCCGAAGGTACTCCTATTTCACTCGGTACAGCGTTGTCGAATTTTTATAATACACTCTTAATAGTGCTAAGGGCCTATTTCAGTCGGTTTATTGAATGGGGATTTATTGAATGAAGTCCCCCCAAGGCACAATTTTGACATGAGTCCCCCCAAGGTACAACTTTGACATGAGTCCCCCCAAGGCCCAACTTTGACATTAGTCCCCCCCCCAGGCCCAACTTTGACATGAGTCCCCCCAAGGCCCAACTTTGACATGAGTCCACCCCAAGGTACAACTTTGACATGAGTCCCCCCCCAAGGTACACCTTTGACATGAGTCCCCCCCAAGGCACACCTCCCCCTCATTGGGAAAAAGAGAAAAAACGTTGTTTTGCGGCTGCAGCTGAAACACATTGGTTTGATTTAATGAAAACTTTATCATGGAATTTAGATCGTCACGAATTAACAAAAGAAGAATTTGTCGATATTAACAAGTTTAGCAGTAGGCCTCTGGCACTAAATTAAAATCTGTCAATGTCAGATTTTCATGTTTTAAATAATGAAATAATGTCGTGTCTGTATAATTATTTTTTATTTATTTATGAGAATGAGATATCCTTATGATACGAAGGAAAAAAAGAAAAAATAATAATCCGTAGGGAAGAGAATGGGAAGGGAGAAAGAAAGAATCGGACTGTTCGGCAACTTTAAAGGGACATTTCAGCTACTCTAACCGGGAGAAAAAAGTTTTGTAAATTTTTCATTACGTAATGCTTTTTTTTTTTTTTTTTTGCGTTTCCACATTTAGAAAATTCGCAATCGTTAAAATGTTTCTTGTTTTCCAAAAATTAATTATTATTATAATTTTTATTTACTATTATTATTTTTTTTTTCTTTATTTAATATTTCTTTTTGAAGTTATAATGTATAAAAAAAAAATAAATAAAAAAATAAAAAAATGCTCTTTTTTGCACTTTATAGCTTCTAAGTGAAACATTAAAAATTAAAAAAAAATAGTTTTTGGGAAACGAGGAACATTTTAACGGATGCGGATTTTCTAAATGCGAAAACGTGATTAGAAAAGTACATTAGGTAACGAGTAATTTAAAAAACAAATTTCTCCATGGAATAACGTGAGGATAGACTGCTGGTCAAATTTATCCACACTAGGGTATTAGGTTGTTTGGAATCGTAAAGTACACTCTGTGGAGGGGATGTTCTTTCTATGGGCCCAAGTTCATGTTCACGTGAGTTTTGGAGTAAACCATGATAAACGATGAAAGATTTGGTAGACCAGGACGGTCTCTTTGATCTCCCAGATTTGGGCGTGGACTATTTCGGCCTTTGGCTAAGTATAATTAGGGTAGAGAACCTTTCTGATTCATAAAACTCGAATGGTTAATTATATATATATATATATATATGTCATGGGGATTCTCTGCTTCTCGTCTCCGAAAGCTGAAACCAATGCTATTCTATGGGAAATTTTGCCCCATTATAACTCATTAACTAATCCATATTTTTAAATTCCTTTTTCACATTTAGAAAATTCACAACTGCTTTTTCGAAAAATTATTTTTTATTTATATATATATATATATATATATATATATATAAATATATATATACATATATATATTTAATTTATATATATTATTTTAAAATTCAAAAATGCAAAATTTCACATTGTGAAAATTCGTATTTTACAACCTAAAAAAAAATATTAAAAACTAAAAAAAATATTAAATATTTTAGAAAGCGATAAACTGTTTAATAGATGTGTATTTTCAGAATGTGAAAACGGAATTTAACAATATGTATTAGTTAACGAAACATTAGCAAACGGGGCAGAATCCTGCATTGGCTTCTGTTGACAATAACTAGAGTCCTCTTAAATGCATAAATCAAATTCTATTTTAATTTAGAGAATCCTGTGTATTTTTTTATTTATTTTTGCTTTGTTTATGTATTGTGTAATTATTTATTATTAAAATATTATTCTAATTTTGTATCTGGAAAAATATTTTTAAGAACTTTGTAAAACTCATTTACTTTGTAAAATTTAGGTTTTTTTTTTTTTTTTTTTTTTTTTTTACTGTTAAGTATTTTAATTGCCATAAGGATATTTTCTAAAACTTTGTAAAATTCTGTAAAATTTAGTTTATTTATTTATTTTTTTAGGAAAGTTCTTTAAAAATTTGTCATAAATTAATACTTTATCCAGTTTGATTTATTAAAGTGGATTCTAAGAATCTATATAGTTTTTAAACAAAGAGTGTTGTTTTAAGATAATCAAAATAATTTTAGTAAATTTTTCACTTTATTCACCATTATATCTTAAAAGAAAAAAATAATAATTAACAGGTACACTTAAATATTGTGCTTTACTTATATTGTGATGGTATTTGCTTTACAATATGTTTGGATTTAATTCATGTATCATTAAATGCAATTATGTTGTTTTTATGTAAACAGAGATGTTGTCAGTCTGTTTTATGAATTTGTTTTTAAATATTTTGTTTGTACATAACAAGAGAGAGCAGTTTTCTTTTTTTGTGGCAAGCGGGAGAGATATATCACCGTGTTTCTCACATATTCTTAAAATACACTAAATTTATTCAAAATTATTAAATACTGTAAATTAAAATAAATAACTTTTATTAATGTTAAGAAAGGTTTCTGCATTAAATTCATTGATCTCCTTTTAAAATAATGCAATTTATATATGAGGTATCTAGAATGTAATTTAATTTCACATTCTCCGAGAATAATCATTTCTATTTCGTTGCAATTCACAATAAATCTATTTATGTTTCTAGCTATTAAAATGCATGAAACGATTTCCGTTATAATTTATTTTTATTTTGTTTAACTCCAAAAAGCTATTATATATTCCTTCTGACCATATAAGTAGATCAATTGCGGTTAGATATAATCTAAATGTTTTATTTTTCAGGCTTGATGTCGCAATGACTATGATAATTACTTTTTATGAGTTCACCTGTTGGCTCATAAAATTAAGCCAAATTTATGGTTGCAATTTGTTAACGATCACTCCTAAATTCAAAATTATAATTGATTTAATATTAAGACAAAGAAACTTTTTCTTGTCGATTTTGGCTTCTAGATGCTACCAAATCTGGAGATTAAAAAGGGAAACAAACCTTATAATTTTTTTTTAATTTGCATGTTTGTATGTACTGTTTCTAAAATTTCTTTTAGAATTTACAATATACAATAAAATATGCTGTGTAATTTTAAATCTTTAATCATAGTAAAAAATTATCTTTCGTCAAAGTAAGAAAAAGTAAAACCGTCTTAAAATTAATTTTCATTTTGTAAGTGAATTTACATAATATGTCTAATTTAGATTGTAAAAATCAATTATTAAATTTAAAAAATTACATTCACTTACTTTTCCCTTTCTAAGATATGAGAGATAGATACTATTATATAGCTACAAATGAAGTTTTGCAAGTGAATGTAGAATTGACGTGCTGTGTCTCAAACTTACTTAATTCAATTATAATAAAATGTAAAAGGAAAAATTTTAGTTCCAGGGAAAATAAATATTTATTATAATTTCCTTTAAGCTTTATTAATGTTTTATGTACAGGGACTTGTATCATTCATAAACATACCTTAAATAAGATTTTTAGTTTATATATATATATAATTGCAGTTTTCATTAAACTCAATTAATCTTTAATAACTTTAAATATTAATACTTGTTATTCTTAATAGATATGCTATTAATATTAGACATGATTAATAAGAATTTTAATTACAAAAAAAATATATATATATATATGGGTATTTATATATTTTTTTAATAATATTTAATTAATTTTCAATAACTTTAAATATTAAGACATGTTATTCTTCATACTTTTTAAACAAGAAGTTTAGTTACCAATATATATATATTACAATTTTCATTTAACTTAATTATTTTTTAAGATTTAAATATATTTCATTTTCTTGAATAACACCTAATGCCAAGATGGACGCCATTGGAACCGTGATTTGTTTATCTCACGACGATTTCACTCGGAAAAGACCAGTCGAAATTTCAGAAAACGATTCCGCCTGACAATTCCGATAATGAAAGCAATTCGATGAGTTCGTTCTAGCGAAATAAGAAAGGCTATCGGAATTTGACGTCACATCGGAGAAATTCCGATAACGAGTGCATTTCGATGAGCTCGTTCTAGAGCCCCTGGTTCGATTCGTGACTCTTACTCTATTGCTTGCGCACATAGGACGTAATTAAAGTTCTCTCTCTACCGGACAGTGATGCCACATTGGGGATTTTGTCCCCATTTTGGGGATTTTTGAGGCTTCTGGGGACAATTTGGGGGACCAAATGTTTGTGGGGACTTTTTTGGGGAATTCTAAAAATTTTGGGGACAAATCTGGGGAGTTCTTCAACTTTCTGTCAATGTTGGCAACGTAATGATTTATCCCTACGTCTAGAGACTTTCAATAGCTTTATTGTTATTTGGGGATTTTTTTTCAAAAATTGCTTTCGTTTCGGGAAAAATCTGAGCTTAAATCATCAAAAAAATCTGCTTATTATAATTATTATAATTATTATTTATTCATTTATTTATTTTATTTATTTATTATTATTATTATTATTATTATTATTGAAAATTTTTTATTTTCCCTTTTTAGTAGAAATCAAGTTGGGGATTTTTTCGAAAAAAAAAACCCCTGATTTGGGGAAATTTGAAGACCCGTTAGGGGAAATAATTTTCGACCATGTGGCATCACTGCTCCCACATTCGCTTTTAACGGTTTCAGTTCCGTGACGTGCCTGGCAATGGTTATTGCATTCAATATTAATTTTTAAAATGATATTCAAGATAAATTTCAATAAATATAATTTGTAAGTTAAAGAAGGTATCAACACTGTTTCTATTGAAGATAAGAATTTATTGTATTTATTCTGGCAATGTACTACAAAAAATTATTCTTCATAGGATTACCAAAAAAAAAAAAAAAAAAAAAAAAAAAATCTACTGTTCTGACTGACAGACATTTTCTAAAAACAGTAAATCATGTTCAGGACATCCCAAAAGATAATAAATCCATCGAAGACTGGAGTTCGAAAATTTTCGCGAACTTTTTCTGAAATCGATACTGAAAAGCGATTATAAAGCAATTTCAAACTATCATCTGTTTTTAAGAGAGTAAATAAAAAATTATATATAGATTTTTTTTTTTAGATAACAAATTATTTAATGTAATTTTTCTATTGTTCCAATACCATATTATTCTCTATATTTCCTCATTATTTTATTCTAATATTTGTATTCATTTCATAATCTTTATTAAGTATATTAAAATCTTTTTTAATTCGTTTCATGTTCTTCCCTATCTTTAATATAATCTACTACGCTGAATGTAATAATGTGTACAGTAAGTTATTTAATGCGTAAAATATTGTTCGTTCTTTCTTTTTAATTATTTGGGGGGGATTTAGGATATATTGTTCATTTGTATTTCATGTAATTATTTTGTTGCTAAAAACTTCAATTGTATACAATGTGTAGTTTTGAAAGAAAAATGTTTATAGGACTTCTTCTTGGCAAATAAGCAAACATGAAGAAAAAAAAAAAAAATTACTTCTCTGCAGTAGCATTACATAAAAATAAAATTATACGCTAATTATGTTTGTCACTGCCATGTGATTAACATATTTTTAACGAACTGAAAAGAACAATCCAAGTTACTTAATTCAATTATAGTAACTTATATTATAGGGACTAATGATTTAATAAAATTATGCACTGATACAAATAATCAGTTAAAATTTTGTTATTTCAATTTATTCAGATGCAATTAACTATCTATTTTATGAACTGATTATCAAATTTCAAATACAAAAAAGGTTTTGCACGAACAAGTAAATTAAGCAGAAATAATTTTATATTCATCCTTTCAAAACTTTTTATACTGATATGCTAGGATATAACTACCAGAACAACTAGAAACAATTTCATTTATAATCTAAAAAATCGACTTTAGTAGAAAAGATTGATTGTACATTATGTTTTGTGTTTGTATTATATAAAAAAATACGTAATTAGTAAACATATTCAACAAGTTTTTTTTTTTGGTAAATTAAACACTATGAGCATATTGTACTTCCTCAATTATGTATTGCTATACCTTTACTTATTTTTAACGTTATTATTACTATTTTTTTTCTTATTTGTTCATTAAAGTCTTGGCATCAATACATAATCACCGAAATAATTATATATACATGACTTAAATAATAATCATAATAATAAATAAATAAATAAATAAAATTGCCGCTCAGTAGCTAATTTGTTTATAATGTTAAAATGTTTATTAATTTACATTTATATCATCTGTCTGCATGATTTATTATATATATATATATATATATATATTTTTTTTTTTTTTTTTTTTTTTTTTTTTTTCCTGTTCTTCATTTTTGATAATTCAGTCCGTAATAGAAAAAAAAAAAAAAAGACGTCCAAAAGGAGAAACTAGTTGGCATAGGTGGACTCTGCTCAGTTCCCCATCATATTTATGTTCTCATAAATTTCTAGTGCGAGACATATTATAATCATGTTAAAAGAAATGAATTTGACCAAAGCTTGATATAGTGACAGAATGAAATCCCCGCCTAATAGGCTATCCACCGTTAACTTCGATATATATATCTTATTCTAATCTATTAATTTATTTTATTAGGGTCAATTCCGTTGTTTAGTTTTCATGCTACTATTTCCAATGCAATAATCCTAAAAATTCATATTTATATGAAAAATTTACAATTTCGCTATGTTGATAAAATCGTAAATTACGAATGATTTACGAAATTTTCCTATTAGAATATTTGTATTCAATCATGTTCAAACAAATATCATAAATGTAATTTTGAAGTTGTCTAATGTATTTATGATCCTCAAAAGGGAAATTTATGCTCAATTTTGACTTATTCTGGCATGTTAAGTAAATCGTAAATTCCAAATAACTTACGAATTTTTTAAATGGTAAAAATCATAGTCTATGATATTCATGCCAGTATCCTATATAATATTTCGAAAGGGGTTTCACATCTTTACGATGAAAATATCCCTCAAGATTGACGTTTATGTGAAATTTGGCTCTATGCTGCCATGTTAAGAAATTCGTAATTTTCCAATAACTTACGAAATTTTTATATTGGAAAATTCATAGTTATTAATATTCATCAGTGTTCTAAAATTTATGTCAAAAGTAGTCTGACATCTTTACGATGAAAATATCTCTCAAAATTGACGTTTATGTGAAATTTTGCCCTATACTGCCATGTTAAGAAATTCGTAAATTTCCAATAACTTGCGAAATTTTCAAAGTAGCACATTTATAGTTGCTAATGCTCATTCCGGCATCAAACCTGATATTTTAAAACTGGTCTGACATTTTTACAGTAAAAAATTTCCATTTAATGCCAGCTTAAGTGAATTTTTGTCCTATTCTCCCATGTTAAGAAAATCGTAAATTTCTCATAACTTACGAAGTGTTTTAATTCGAATGTTGCAAAAGAATAGGGTTCTTGCCAATATCGAAAGTAATATTTGAAAACTGATCTGACCTCTCTGCGATCATTTGTTCGTGAGATATCGTGTTAACAGACTAACAAACTAACGGACTAACACACTGACACACTAACGGACTGGCACGCTAACACACTAACAGACACCCTACAGACAGACACCATACAAAATTTGACATTTTCGGATTCCTCACACCTGAAAACGTGTAAAAAAGTCAAAAACCCGAGATCGAAAATTTTCACGATTACCTAAGTTCCCCATACCGATAGTATCATGGGGAACTAAAAATATACATAACTTAAGCTGTGTATCGCTATTTGCTAATTTCTTTATTATTTTATGTTGAATTGTGTGAATAAAAAATCAATCTTTGTATACTAATATTGGTATTGCAGCTCTGTATATTTTTAAATAAAAGCTTCAAAAAATTACCATTTTAAAGTATGAAATATCATAATCTATATAAAAATAAAAATAAAAAAAATAAATAAATTTTTTAAAAAAAACTTCTTATATAAATGATTTCAGGTAACTTTTATCTCCATTTCCATTAAAGACGGTGCACAAAATAATAATAATAATAATAACAACAATTAAATAAAAAATTAAAAATAAATAAATAAATAAAATAAAATAAAATAAAAATAAAAAATAATTTCGCAATATTCTTTGACATAGTAAAATGTAAGAAGCCCTTCTATCAATTACATTCAATAGAAAATAACATTTTGCTTAATTCAGGGTAGCCCTGTATCTTGTCTATGCACAATATGCGCTATAAAAGAATACTGTGTATTTAAAATTAATCTTATTTGAAAAACATCTAACTCAAAACGATTTACGATTTCGGCAGTTTCAAAGTATAGCCCCAATGTATTCAAGTACTTTGGGTAGACCTGTAAATGAATGATGAATCATTTCCATACTACAATCTACACAAAATACTAACCAGAATTTTCCCTACGGACATCTCTTGGATGTCCCTGCACACAAAACGTTTGCTTGATCTCAATAAAGAGTTTAGTGTAGCATCCCTATATAAGTGGAGCATGGGGCGGGTTGTAACAGTTTTTAGAAAATTAAATATATTCTGAAATTTATTTACGTTTTCCTGTTTATACTTGCTGTTTTCCATAGCATACACAATCATCCATCATATTCATAGGGGAAAAAAATGTTAATGTTGCTAGTTTTAGAACAATATATATATATACAGTTCGTACGGCCACGCCTTTTTTCAAGGACTCTTCCACCAGTACTTTTATAAGATTTATTGATTCTCATATTTTAATGCTTTTTTATATCAAAAAAAGTATACAGTATTACTGGTGTAGAAAATCAAGCTAATTCAAGGACTGTACGAACTATGATATATGGTTTTAAATTATTCGTCTGTTACACTTTGCCCCGGATTTGGGGCTAATTGTAACACACCTGGGGCAAATTGTAACGGATACAAATTGAACCCTGACAGTAATGGCGACAATATTTCAAAATGTTTTTTATTATCAGTCATTTATTAATTTAATAAAAATGGCCATTAATAACTTATATTAAATCGTAACCCTTTTGGTATAGTAACAATGAATTATATCAAATGGATTATAGTGAAATAAACTGAAAATTAAAGTTAAAATCAACATCAATCTTAGTCAGAATTGAAATTAATTCAAGCAAATGATATTTTGCCCCCTCTCATGCATTTAACATGTGCTCACATTTTACAAATTAAGCATTATACCCATACTTCTACTACAGAGAGGGTATAGCAGAGCTCGATTTCTCCACCCTTTTTTCAGGACACTCTTATTGATGAGAAATTTCTGCTTTTTTTCTACCACTATTTTTATAGTATTCTCTAATTCGTGATTATATAATCACGACACTAAAATATAAAAACACAGAAGATATTTCTGTCTAAATTCAATAGCGGCAAAGAAGCCAAAAACTTTTCATTTCTTTTCTAAAAGTTTCCTGAGAATGGGCGGAGATTTCGAGATTTGGCTGTAGACATCTCCACAAGCCACTCCTCTAACATGTTCAACTTGTACCAAAGTTTTGTTTCAACTTTCCCCATCGTATGATTTTGGTCATTTTGTTTATTTATAAAAAAAAAAAAAAAATAATGATTTTATAAATAAATAAATATATATATATGCATATATACATGCATTTTATAATTGTACGCACAGAGTAAATAAATAGCTATAAACATTTCTTTAAGGTATAAATTAACATACCTTTAATAAAAATTTTCGAAATATTTTTTTTTCCTACTAACTAGCTAAAATGAAGCACGTGTACAGAACATCTCATTAAGCATTTTTGTGGAGCACCGATTGTGCTTACTTTATAAAGCACTTCATAAGAGTCATGTTTATAAAAATATTTATTCACAAATTTTACAAACTATTTCGTAAATTGCGAGCTACTTCTTACGCTTGTGACAACTAGCCCCACGCTTCTCAATACACATTCAGAATACTAAATCGTTATTGAGATAAGCTGACAACATACAGACACACAGATTAACAGCTAAAAATTTGACATTCTGATTCAGGAGACCTCAAAACTTGTAAATATAACAAAAACTGAATTTCGGAAATTCGACCCAAAAACTACTTTCTCTACCATTTATATAGGTAAAAGAAAGTTTAAAAAAAATAAAAATGTGAAAATTTGTAACATTTTTGATCATGTCTTACAATCTAAACATTTTACAAACATTTTAAAGTAAAATTTGTATTTCTTTTTTTTTTTTTTTAACAGCAATAAGTGATTAATTAATAAATGATACATATTTTATTACTGCTATTAAAACAAATGTCAAATAGAATAAATACTATTTCCTGAATGGATCCAGAAAACATTATTTATAAAAAGAATAAAAAATTAACCCATTTTATCTCAATTTATTTATTTTGCTCAAATGCAGGATATTGCAATAAAGAGGATGAAATTTGCACTTATATGTTTTAGTCTTCTCTTCAATAGTGAAAAGAGTTTTCCAAGTATAAAGTTTTGCTTTTATCTGTATAATACTTTTTTATTTACTGATAGTTCTCCAGAAAGAATTATCAACCGGAAAGAGAAGATAAACCACGCCCCCTAAAGTAATGAGTAAACAAAGATTCCAGATGGAGGAGGAGAAGGAGGTGAGACACATAACACGCTAGCAGAAGCTTATATATACCA
The DNA here is from genome assembly GCA_963930645.1 of Salticus scenicus. Lineage (NCBI taxonomy): Eukaryota > Metazoa > Arthropoda > Arachnida > Araneae > Salticidae > Salticus > Salticus scenicus. The sequence goes on along the minus strand of OZ005659.1, from coordinate 222,826,769 downwards.
TAACATATTCCAGCAGACAAAATATTCGCACCAAGCAAATTCGGATATCTACATGCTGTTTTTCAGCTGTCCTTTAACCCTTTATCTACTGACGGTACTTTAAAGTACCATTACTTTAAAAAGAGTATAAAATCGAATTTATAGAAGAAATGTCAAAGATATTTATAGGAAGGGAACCGATGTACAGTCACCCAAAAAAAAAACGCCACCCCCCCACCTAATTTCGCCGTAAATTATCGTAGAAACATTTGACTGGTACCGATCGATTTGTAATAACGTCTAGTTTATAACGGTATAGTTAAATTTTGCCTAAGGGGTCGTCTACATATTAAAACTGGCATTAACTTCATTTTCTTCAATGGCAACCCCTATTCTTGACTTCATATTGAGATTTCTGAGATCAAGGCGGTTCGAAAAACATACCTATTTATATACATTAAATCAATTTTAAATAGAGTTACACGTGAAAATGTATTAGGGGTCCGTCTATACATTTAGAAAATTTAAATCACGATCTACCACCCAGTATACATTATTTATTAAGTTTCACACCGGAAAAAAATTTCAGAAATGTTAATTATAAAATAAAAAAAAATGTCTAATTCACAGAACTTTCTGAGTTAGTTTATGAATTAAAAGATTTTTATTGGTGTCTATTGATTAAACATCAGATAGTTCACTTCATACGAAGAAAATTAAATAGCTTGAATAGATATTAAAATATCTATCAAAAGAAAAAAAAAAAAGATGAATGGTTTTAAATTTGTTTGAAAATTCAAAATTATTTTAACTCAAGCTGCCGTATAATTGTCTGAAACGGCGGCACTCAACCTGGTTCCCACGGCCCTTTCACAGTGACAATGGGAGTTTGTTCTGATACTGCAGTACTTTCATTTTCTTTAATTGACTTTTTTAAAATATAAAAAAAGATTTTTTTATTTTTATTTTTTTATTTTTTTTATTAATTATTATTATTATTATTATTTTCATGACATTATTAAAAACTTTTACATAAATCTCCACGATATTCTTTTGCTTTTATATTTTATAGTGTGTAACAAATTAATATGCAAAATAATAAATCCTACTACTTAATGGGATGTTCTAAAATTCTACACTTTAACACAGATACCGAAGGGGACGGTGGGTGTAAAAAGGCTGACTACCCTTAATCTAAATCTTCACTTGAAAAGGTCAAAATGTTACATAACTCTTTTTTTTTTTTTTAAGGAAAAAAGAAGAAGATGAGGAGAAGAAGGAAAGATCAAAACGAATATAAAGCATATTAAACGTTAATACCCTTTAAACACTGGAAAAAGGCGGGGTTTTGTATTGTGTGTCATTTGGGAGCTGTAGAGTGCCAGAAAATTACTTTATGTAATAAAACTTTTCATTTAAAGGGTATTTAAAGCAGCATTATATTTAATACATAGACTATTCAGAAAAAAAGTACCATTCATCTGGTTCATGAAAAATAAAGAACATTTTCTGGCATTGCTCTATGTATATACATTCTTGTCAACCTATCCCGGAAGATTACTGGTCCCGCCCCTTTCCGTACATTTTTTTCACATCAGTCTTTTTAGAGCCGTGTCAGCCATCGGTGGCTGACACTGATCTTTCCATTTAGGCTAAGTCAGCCGGCAGTGTAAAATATGATATAAAACTACAGAACTTACATAGTTTTAAGTAATTACTGACAATTTATTTAAAATTTACTTCATGTTTTTTTTTTTTTTTTTTTTTTTTTAATAGGATTTTTATAGGATTATATCGTTAAGGCCTAATGGGGTTTATTGAAACTCGATAAACGTAACACGCTTCTAAGCAGCACGTGTGGCCTGAATGGGATTTCCATAAGAATTCACATGGCGCTCAATGAGTTAATCGTAAATGTATTTGAAGTTAATTACTCTAAAAATTAAATTGTGTACACACAGGGGCGGGAACTAAAAATGTTACGGGTTAGGTTGGCAAGTATGCATATATATTTTGCTTGATTTATAAAAATTTATAACACATATTCTTCTTTTTTTTTAGTATTTTGTGTTTATATCTCTCATTAAAAATAAATACAATATTCATATATAAACATTTCCATACAGTAATGTATATAAACATATTGATTAAAGAAGATTTGTTGATATTATATAATTATTCTTCTATCTGTATAGTATATTAACACAAATATATTTTGTAAATTTCGCAGCATCGAAAAACAGCAACATAGCTTCCATATCAAGGCTTAATGTAAATAGGATGTAAGCGTACTGTAGCTAGTGTTGAAATTTGAAAAAAAAAAAGAAAAAAAAAAAAGAATAACAGTGGGCTAAAAATACGCCGGAATAAATTTAAATGTTGTTTATTCGGTTTTAGTCAGGTGATATCACTCGTGGTAAATAGCTGGATCCGCCCTCTCTTAAGCTCAGGTTCAGCTCATCATAAAAATATTGTTTCCGCACCAAAATGTTCAAAACACAAATGCCAATTTTCATATATTTTGAAATCTTCCCGTTTCAACTTTAAAAGCATTTAGATTAATTTATTTTATTTTGAATTTTTAAATTTAGACGTTTAAAGTGTTTTAAATGAAATTTCAGGATTCTGTAAGATCAATATCTATATATTTGAAAGTAATAAGACAACTCCTTTGTTTTAAATTTTTATTCCATAATAACTGTGACTTTGATTTCGTGATTAGGAAATTGAAAATAAATACTATTGAGCTATGTTCCAATAATAGATCTTATAAACTTAAAATAATAATAATAATAATAAAGCAATTTTTCACTATTTGATTCTGTATTAAAAAACTTTTAATAGAAATTTGATATTTTATTATGTTACATTATGGGATAAATTTTGAATAACACAAAGCTTACAAACGGTACAGTAACCAAATGCAAATACGTCACAACAAAATTTAAACAGAAAATTTATGGTAAAAAGTCTTTTTAAAATTATTAAATATTCATAATAATAATAATAAAACGATTGTCGGATGCATAATTGCTGTTTCATGCAATCAGTTTCGCTGTACCGTGTTTTCTAAAACATGATATTTAATTAGAGGTGTACGTACTCTTGAATATTGAAATGCGAAAAAAAGTGTAACAGGGTTAAAATAGAATTTTAGCAGCGAAAAACTAGAAAAAGATACTTAACACTTATGAAGAAAGACTTAACATATTACGATCGGATATATTCTTCTCTTGTACCGTAAGCCACGCCTTTTCACAAATTTTCTAAAACTTTATAATATAAAGCAAAATAATTTTGCATATTTGTAATTAAATCATTTAAGTTTTGTTTTCAATAATCGATGTAGTAAATACCATTGTGATTTATGCATACCAGCGTCACATATAGAGTCAAATAGGAATATGCAAATTTGTCTTTTTTTTAAAATAGTGTTTCAGCAAATCAGAGGCGGGGCTTATTTTCTTTTGAAATTCTTTCACAATCCCTCGCCTACATTGTGATAACTTTACAAAAATATGCCAATTTGTATAATAAACATCGAAATATTGCTTAGGAAACAATAAAAATAACATAAAGGTAAATTAAAATAGTTTTCCGTCAAATTATATACAAACATTTACTTATAGAGGATACAGATTATAACAAGTGACGGCCCCCTAACAGGAATAAAAAGTGAAATATCACTGTAACTGAAAAAATAATGTTAGGAACGAGCTGTAAATTTGGAAACCCATGTTTTTGATGATGCCCGTTCTATTCGTGCAAAAATTAACATAGGTCATAATTCATAATTTTTTGAAATATGAATTTATTAATAATTTTCATAATTCAAAAAATGTTTTTTTAGCAAAAATTTGCATGGAATATGTTTGGGTCACTTCATTCTAACGAATAAAAAAAACAGAATTTAAATATCATAATTATTTCGGAAGATATGATTTAATGTTTGTCACATTCATTTAACATTAGCACCCCCAAACTTTGACAGCTTATAACTCTATGAAAAATTGAGCGAAATATATAAACTATACCATTTTCCGTGATGATTTGATCCAAAGAATTCAAATAAATTATAAAAAATGGGGGTTACTATTGAAAAAAATGAAGTTGATGTCAGTTTTAATATGTAGACGACCCCCTAAGTAAAATCTAACTATAACATTATAAACTAGACGTTATTACAAACTGATTGGTACCAGTCGCATGTTTCTACGATAATTTACGGCAAAATTAGGTGGGGGGGTGGCGTTTTTTTTTTGGGTGACTGTACCTTCCTTTAATCTCATTACAAAACATTAGACGATACATATAGACATTTTTGTTCCATAAGGGATTTTATGGAGTGCACTTGCTGTTTTTGCTTGATATTTTTCACGATAATCATGCGTGTAACAATTAATTCCTATATTAATTCAAGAATATCCCACTAATCTTAGAAAAGATATGAGGAACATAAAGAGTAAATATTTTTCTACTCTTTTTTTCATGTCGAAATAATTTTTTCGTCCTTTATGTACCAGTGGTACATTAAAGTATGACTTTACAAAATTCTCATTAATTATTATGATGAGGTGATATGCGTAATTTTTAACATATATATCTTTAAATAATGCACTTCAGTAACTAAAATTTCATGTTTCAAACACAATTTTTGTGTGTATCATAATGCAGTAATAGGACAATGGGTTAACACTGTCATTTGAAAACTATTTAAATAGAAATTTTTGTCTCTATTTCAATCAGGCTTTTTTATGTACGTTTACATTTTGCTAAAATTAAATTTTCATTTTTTTCTCTATAGCGCTTTTATTGACAATAAATATTAGCAACATTCGTTAAAAGACAAGCAAGAAGATTGAAAGAGTATTTCATTACCAGGAGGACAAAAAACACAACAAATAAAAATATTTATCTTGACGATTCAAAATGAAGCTAACCTGCTAAATATGGTAGTCGTTTTCGCTGATTATTCTTACTACTCCTAATACTTTCCAATGATTGTTTTTAGATGCCGTCCGACTGCTAATAGCTGTAAGCGGACATTAATTTGTGTTTTGTTGAGCTGCTTGATAGAATTTACGCAATTTGAAATCAGCTTTGATTCAGTTTGTGTAGTCAGTCTCGAGGACTAATCCATATCCACACTACTTCATGTAACTGTAACAATCAGCAAACGCTCGGCTTAGCCGGTTTTGCCTTATAAATCAGCGATTCTGGGATATGATTTTAATAATACAGCTGAATTCCTTTTTATCGTAAAAAAAAATTTAAATAACTGTACTGGTGTTACGTAATATATTACTGTTAATCTTAATATTTAAATTTTATTTCAGATTAAATTTAGATGAATTCCCAATATAAGTTGCTCATACTTGACTATGCATATCCGACTTTCTCTTTCAATATCCATAAGTATAACAAATATGGCAATTTAATTAAAGCCAAAACGAACTACTGGACAAAATAAATGAAAATAAAATAAAATAATATTACTTCCTCCTTAAGCCCTGCAAAGGAAGAAAAAATAACTATAACATTCCTTTCAAAAGATGGCAGCCGGTTAATACTGGATGAGTTTTGTGCAAAAGTAAAGGTGAAATGAAATCATTTACTGACATTTAAGCCACAAATTGGATGCTTCAGATATGCTTACGGATCCCGATTTTTATTATTTTACTCAAGTAACATGACTTACTGAGTCAGTAGATATTCTACAATTGACTTATGCTATTTTTTCTCAATACTGAAATGCTTATCAACATTATTATAGGGCAGAGTGGGGCGGGTTGTAACTGTTTTTGTAAAATTAAGTATATTTTAAAATGTACTTACGTTTTCCTGTTTCTATACTCGGGGCAAACCTAACTTGAGTACACTGTCAAAGCTACAGGAGCCAGTTTACTCCCTTTTCCCTGTATTCATACAAATAAGTGGTAGTAGGATTACTAGATTTGGCTGTTTATCCTTATTTTTTGTGGGGGGAAATTGCGCATTGTGTTTAAATTATTATTGAAGATATTGGTGTTGAATTAAAAAAAAAAAAAAAAGACTTACATGTTGAAAAATACGTTATTATTTCAAAGAATAGTATGTATGTGCGTTTATACAAGTACAGATATAAAACTGAATGGACTCAAAATAACTTAATACAATTTTTTAAACTTATAAATTTACAATCACAATTTAATCTATCAAAATATTAATTTAATTTTTATATATTTTCAGAAGTCTGAATTTAATGAAAAGATGTTTTTACTGATATTATTGTAACTAATAATAATAATAATAAATAAATAAATAAATAAATAAATAAAAAGCATTCATTTAGTATTACACGTATTTTAAATTGTATGCATATAGCTACATTTAACGTTTTTGAAACAACTGTCATTAAAATTTAGAAAATATTTATGACGTCAGCTCATCTCTCCAGCATTGTGTACAGTCGGGGAAAAAAAAAACGCAACACTCGCTGTAATTTCGTTATTAATTGACGCAGGAATATCTAATAGACATAATTCAACAGGAAATTAAAAGCACTTTCTGAATATGTCGTCAAATTTTGAATTAGGGGTCATCTACATATTGAAATGAGCGCCAACTTTGATTTTTGCAATAGCAACGCCCAATTTTGACTTCATTTTCGAATTTTTGAGAGTCTGGCAGTGCGGAAAAGTATACTGTTTGTATACTTTATCTTTAGTATTTATAGAGTTATAATAAAAAATGTGTTAGGGGGTTATCAGTAAATGTAGAAAAATAAGATTAAGATCCTAAAATAAATAGACAAAATTTTAAAGTTTCACACCGGAAATGTTTCTGGAAAAGAATAATTATAAAAATTAATAAAACGTTACGTCTTTTCATGTTCCTTAATTATCCTGCATTCAATTTTTTAGATTTGTATATACTTCAGTACTTTTTTAGATAATTTTAGGTCTATTTAAATACATTATACTTGCGATTAGTCCATACAGTACTCTTTGAAAAAAGTGCAATATTTTTCAAGTAAAAGTGTCTGTTATAGCTGTACTGATCACCAATAAAGCTTAAATTGTCTTTCGTAGGTAACATAATAGACGAAATGAAATAATATACACATATATATATATATATGTACAACAACGCATAAACTAAACCTTTTCGGATAAATTACTGTAAGGGTTCATGAAGTAAATATTAAACAATTTTAATCGCACTTACCAGCTTTTGGTCAGTTGAACTCTTTGGAACTGTACGATTCGTTTTATAATTTCTATTAAAATATATTTTCTTAATTAACCCTTTCGCGACTGCTGACGTAGATTCACGCCATTTGAAAATCTGTAACTCTGTCAGTGGGCGTTTCTTTCGTAATTTGTGTGTTACATATTTCTTAAGTGTATACCCAGAGTTCATATTTTTGCAACAAAATATAATACGGATATAAATATTTTGATTAGAAAAAATATAATTATAATGTATATACATTTGTAACATAATCGTGAATACAGAAAATTTGTTCTAAAATATTATATTTTGAGAGTATAATGTCCGTAGGCGGGTCTTACTGTCAAAAAGACAAAATCCTGCGGTCGCAAAAAGTGTTAAAATATATTTATAAAAGTTAAAGTACGTTTTTAAAAATGTATAAAGTTAAAATATATTAATAAAATTTTAAAGACTAAAGTGTCCTTAAAATAATATCCCTCCCCCCTATAAAATAAATAAATAAGTAAATAAATAAAATAAAATAAAACAATATATGAAGCAAATGATTAAGCTTTTTTTTAACTATGATGGTAGTTAAAAAACGAGTTTACAAGTCTGTCTTGCATTCCAATTCCATTCGTTATTTATATTTGACAATTTCACATTAAACCTATTTTTCTATTTAAAACAGTAAACCCCGCCTATTTAGTTATTTTTTTATTCTTCTAGTGTTCGTTTAAAAGATTCAAAATTTATCACCAATTAATCGATGAAGTAAATACCACTTGTGCGAATTTTTGTCAACATAAAATAAGGTGTTTAACACGACTACTCAATGTCACATTTACTTTTTTTCTGTATTATTTTGTTTTGAAGAACGATGAAGGCGGGGCTGGTCTTCTTTAGAAAACAGGAATTCTTGATGCAACACTAATGTCTAAAAAATCATCATTTTTGTTTCATTTCTTTGCATTTGACGTTGTTGTTATATAATTTAACCCGTAAATAAAAAATAAAAATATTTTGTTTAATTTTCTTTGTTATTTTTAAAGATTTGATTCGTTATCTCACGCAAAACTTTATAAGAGACGGCCCCCTAAACCACTCCAAAAGAAAGATTTATTTATATCTCGAAAACTAATAGCTGGAATGAGCTGCAAATTTGCACACCCATATTTTTCAGGATTAGGATTCATTTTATGCAAAATTTAATATAGGTCATAATTCATAATTTTTATGAATATGAATTTATTAATATTTTTCAGAATTAAAAATATTTTTCAGAAACAAAAGTAATGATGGATTATGTTTGGGTTTCTTCACTGTATCTCGTAAAAAAAAAATTATATCGATCAAGTTACTTTTTGTGAAGATATTAATAAAAGTTTGAAATATGAATTTAACATTAGCACCTTCAAACTTTGAACGCTTATAACTCTGTGAAAAAATAAGTAAAATATACAACCAATATACTTTTTCGCGTTGTCGCGATCCCAGGAATTCAAATATAAAATAAAAATGGGGCATTACCATTGAAAAAAATCAAAGTTGGTGCGCGTTTTAATATGTAGACGACCCCTGATTCAAAATTTCAGTTCATTTTCTGAAACTACTCACAATTCCCCGTCGAATGATACCTGTTACATTTTTCTACATCGATTAGCAACGAAGTTACGTTGAGTGTTGCGTTTTTTTTTTTCCCCGACTGTACATGTTTTTCAATGCCTTGAATTTTATATATGTTGCTCATGTCTACTGTGGCATGATTTCTATTGAAAACAATGCGATTATAATTATTGTCTTGTTAAGAAGTTTTCACTAAAGAATTCGGGTACATTATGGTCGATAAGTTGTTTAAAGCCATTTTTAATTTTTTTTTATATATCACAAAGCAGAATGAAAGTAACATACATTATTTAGATGCAAAAGGCATGTTTCTCATTGAGTATAGCATGAATGGTATTAATGACTGGTTTACACGGCTATGCAAGAATATTCGATGAGTCATGGGTTATAAAAAAATGGCCATGATATCCATTTTCCCCCCCTATGTAACTTTTTTTTTTTTTTTTTTTAAGAATATTATATAATGCGTATGCAATTTCAAACAATTTTCAATGCTACAAAAAGTATTTTATGATTTCTTTTTAAAAAGAAAGAATTTTTAAGGTGCTATCACTTTGGTAAAATACATTGAAGGTGAACTATTTTTTAATGGAAAAATGAAGTTGGAAAAGCTGTATAATACAGTAAAACCTTTCTGAAAGTCCTCCTCTGTTTATGAGCCAGTTGTTTCCAGTCCCCAATTTTTTCAAGAGGACTTCATACTAATTTACCTCTATTACAGGAGGGTGGAGGGACACACTTAGGTAGATTTCACAGTGGCCTCAATGACCTAGCCTGTATTCATGCGAGTTTCGAAAAAATCAGCAAGCATCACCAAATAGCTAAACCGACGTTTGTGAATTTAGAACTAGGCACCTTCTATCTACCAGCTTTGGGAACAGAAACTCTGAGAACTGAATGAATTATCTTTCTTTAACAGGTTGGTTGGTTGTAGGGATTGACTATGCTTGGGTCCTAGGACTTTAGCTGGAATGGCCTCCGTGGGAGCATTTCTAAGGGGTCCTAGCCCGTATTTACGCGAGTTTCGAAGAAAACCACGGAAAACTCTAAACGAGTAGGTGGATATGCGCAACCAAAGATCGAACCCGGCACTTCCCATCTACCACCTTTGAGCGCAGCACCGCTCGGCTGCTGGTGAGCTTTGATTTACAGGTAACGCTGCGTAATTCTCACTCCCCTAAAATAAAATACAATGTTATCAGTCATATTTTTGTTATCCATAAATGCATGCTGGGAACGGTGGCGTGTTCCTGTTATCCAAGCCACGGGAAGCTTGGGCTGCAGGATGGATTGGGTTTGGTCCTCGGAGCCGTTATCCATAAATGCATGGTTATAAATCCATTTTATTTTATTTTACACTTTATTGTTATACAGATTTGTTTAATTTACTCGAAATATGTTTATACAAGAATAATAATAATAAAGTTTTAATTCGCTAACCATTCCATATTATATGAGTTATTTCTTCTTAAGCTAAAAGAATTATTTTTTATAAAAAGAAAAAAAAAAAAAAAAAATGAAACTAGAATTTGCAGAAGATTGAAATTTAGCAAATGATATATCTATTTTCCCAAGAGAAAAAATCATTGCTTAAAATTTGAGTTTTGTTGTAGTAAACATTTTGGTAAAAGCGATGAAATCAGAAAAGTAGTCCATGTAAATTGATTGATAAAGAATAAAGTACAAATAGCAGTGGATCAAATAATAAATGACCGATTCAGTGTTTAAATCTACACACACATACAAAAAAAAAAAAAAAAAAAAAAAAAAAAAAAAGAGAGAGAGAGAGAGAGAGAGAGAGAAAGAAAGAAAAGGTTTCAGAGCATTGTTACTTTAACGTATTATCTTTGAACAAATAGGTAATTATTCAGTGAAAAATGAATGGCGGTGGTATGTCCAAATGACAGTACGAGTGCCAAGTTATGGATGAAATGCTCTTTAACAGACGGGAGGGGTGGGATACCAGGATATCTAGTCTGTATTTAAATGAGTTTTGGAGAAAACTACGAAAAATACTGAACAGCAAAGCTGCCAAGTACGACCTGGGTTCGAACCCAGTACCACCTCTCTCTCAGTTTTAAGAGAAAAACCTCTCAATTCCAGGTGGAGAAGGAAATGAGGGAGATGGGTGAGGGCGATTAAATAAGAAAAAAGTCTGTACTGTGTTAAGGTTTTTAAATTTTTGTATCTAGAGTTGAAAATTGCAAATATAGGCTTTACTTATGAAAGCTTAAAACGGCTTAATATATATATATATAAAGCCTTGACTTGGCAAATTTAAAATATGTGCATATCATAATTTTGTTTTTCTATGGTGGTTTATTTGACTGACTATTCTTCGTTCTCTTTCTTATGAAATGGATTATATATTTAAATATATTTCATTTTAGGGTAAGTGCACCAGTGATAGACACTTTTAGAGCAATCTCGGATGTTTTTAATGTTCTAGTCATCGGAAAATATTTTTAGAAGTCTTAAGTTAGTACATATGGTATGAAAGACATTCAGAACCACATATATGTTAAAATATATGCAATTGATAACAATTATTATTTTTTTATGAATTTTTATTTGACACCTACTCAATGTTCCAATAATTGACACTGCCAGTTTTTCATTTTATCAGTAATTGACACCCTATGTTCCAGTGTTTGACACTGCTAGTTATTCATTTTACCAGTTATTAGAAATCTATGCTCCAGTTTTTGACATAAAATGATAAAATTTGTATATGTAAAATATATGATTTTATTATTTTTCTTATTTATTAATTATTTTGGGATAGATGTCAATTACTGGAGCATGCCAATCACTGGAGCACCTACCCTATTCATTATTATTGTTGTTGTTGTCGTTGTTTAAGGTAGGAGAAACTGAAAAAGACAATTGAATAATTGGTGTTCTAAATTCTTAGTGTAATTAATCTTTCTGTTTTTTTATTTTCGCCTTTGATAAGGCTTTGTCCTCGAAAGGACTTATTTTTTAGTTCTGATAGGAACTTTTTTTTTTTTTTTTTGTGTGTTAGTTCTGAAAAGAACTTTTTTGTGTTAGTTCTAAAAAGAGCTTTTTTTAGCCTTGAAAAAAAAAAAAAAAAAAATCTTATTCGTCGTTTCCCATTCCTCTATAGCTTTTATTCTGTCATTTCAGCTTTTATTCTGTTTATAGATGATCGGGTAATTCCTGTCAATTCAGAACACATCTCAGTAATTTCATTTTCCGATTTCAAAGGATTTTGTTCTCTAATAAAAACGTTTAAGATGATAACCTTAACAGAACTTTGCAAAGCTTTCCCCTTTCTCTGAGGTTGAAAAGTAAGCAGGGATGAAACTGAATGCCATTGAAACGATAAGAAGCTTGTGGAAGAGAAGAAAGAGGGTAAAAGAAAAGCAAGCGTCAATTCCGGTGTCCAAGAAAAGAATGACCCCACGAAAAATTCCAGGGGTTGAGGGTTGCCGGAATTTCGCTCTTCTGAGTAAATCGCCAAACAAAGGAAACTTTTGATTGGATAAGTAGATTGTGACGTTTAACTTATTATTTTTTAAAACAATTTCTTAATCATTAAAATATACACTTTAAGCTGAGTATATAGATTTAACTAATATTACTGAATCTAATACGGATATTTAATGTTAATTTCAATTTACTTTTAATAATATAAATAAGTATTTAAAAGGAACTATATATCACTTGCGGAACCACACAGGCTCAGCCTTTGACAGTGTTCTCAAGTTAGGTTTGCCCCGAGTATACTTAAAAAAGAAATATTTATCTATATTACATTTGAAATAAATTTATTACTAAATATAAGATTCATTGTTTTACGGATGGTAAAAATTGGGAACGAAAGAGTTAATTAAAGTCAAAACAAACTACTGAACAAAAAATAATTAAATAAATAAAAATAAAATAAAATAAAATAAAACACATTCTTCCTTAAGGCCTGCAAAAAAAGGGAAAATAACTGTAACATTCCTTTCAAAAGATGGCAGCCGGTTAATACTGGATGAGGTTTGTGCAAAAGTAAAGGTATAAAAATGGAATAATTTACTGACATTTAAGACAGAAATTAGCTGCTTTAGACATACTTACGGATCCCGATTTTCATTGTTTTACACAACTAACATGACTTACTCAGTCAGTAGATATTCTACTATTGACTAATGCTATTTTTTCTCAATGCTGAAATGCTTATCAACAATATTATGATATGTCTTACAATAGATAAAAGTAAACTCATCTTTTTCATTCGAAGTATAGGAAAAGAAACTTTTATATTTTATATATATATCCCGTTAGTAGTCGCTAGTTGGTCGATTTGCCGCCCATCCTTCAGTTTTGACAGATTTTTTTATTCAATAGCCACCAACATTTTTTAGAAGTGGCATTTGCTATGTATAAATCGCGAATAAAATCGAAGAATCGTCGATCACATCACTTCTTAAAATTATTGGTGACATTTAAATAAAAAGTCCGCAATCTGTAATAGGTGGCGATGTCTATAGCGACTACTTACGGGATATACATATTTATAATGCGTTAAAGTGTATAGCGGGTTAAACATATAACTGCACTAGCGTCGAATGAAGAGCTCTTGCCTTCTATTTATTGTTCTTTATCTGAAAGATCTTTGCCCATTATTTTAGACTTCTACCCTCAACGATTCGGGAGTGATGAGGATGTGAACCTAAAACGTTAAGCTATTTTTTTTTTTTTAACTATTCGAGATATCTTATCGAAGTTGAAGCTATTTATAAATTCCCATTAAGTTTATAATATATATATATATACATATATATATATATATTTTCAGAATTTTCACTCGATTTTTAAAGGTAAAAAATCATAAGTATATTTCGGATGGACGATTTTTTATACTATCCACTGAAGTGACACCTATCAAAAAAACATAGTTTATTAGTTAGCTATTACATATAACAATTATAGAAGTGTCAAATTGCTGGAACGTTGTGAAAAATGTAGTAATCACATATGAATAATAATACCAATGGTATAATATTTATTTTTAAAAGCTACTTAAAATAAATAAATAAACATTACAAGCAAATGTAAAAATGCTCTATTAATATTTGTTATTAAAAAGTAACAATTAGCAATAAAAAAAATATTCTTTTTAATTGTTATCAGGGATCTTACATCTCGCCCTTTTTTCAAGACATTTTCAGGGATAAGAAATTTCTGTAATATTTGCTATCTCTATTTTTATGCAATAGTCTCTATCCTGTTTAATCACAACATATTACTATACATGCTTCCCAACCATCTCATTATGAAGCGTAGTACTTTTAGTCACCGCCTTTTTTTGTACACCAGTAATTTTTTAGAGTAATTTCAATTTAATCGTAACACTATTTGAAGAAAATTGCTCTAAATATAAAGTGGTGTGGGAAAAGGGGCGTATTTTCAAGGGGCGTTAACAAGTCTACGCTTATTAATGAGATGGTTGGCAGTCCTGTATAACATAGTTAGTACGGTCACGCCTTTTTTCAAGAACTTTTCCTCCAATGCTTTTATAAGATTCATTTTCGTTTAAGTTTTAAGACATCCTCATATCAAATATTGCTATATAATATTATTGGTGCAGAAAATTAATAGGATTCTAGGACTGTACGAACTATGTATAAAAATACTGATGATATAAAGATTTATGTATGAAAATAGCATAGGTGCCAACATTTTAATTTATTCCGGAGTATTTTTAGCCCAGCCTTTTTTTCCATGCCACTTATTTTTTCTAATTTTATCGAAGTTATAGGATATCGGAGAAAATTTTTCTATGAATAAAGTGGTAAGAAATAAAAGCGGGCTAAAATTACTCCGAAATAAATTTAAATATTGGCAAGTAGTAGCAAAAAGGCCAGAATTTCCCCCATCTCTTAATGTGTCATAAAAAAAAAGGGGCTTGGAGTACGAGTCTAATTACTAAACGCAAATATAGCCTCCAACATTTCCATTTAATTCATAACATTGCTAGACAGTTGCAAACAATGTTACAAAATAAATTAGAAATGTTTACAGCTATGCATATGTCACCAATGAGGCCGCTATTTATGTGCTGCTGCTTAATGGGATTTTCATTTTCACTGCAATAAACAATTAGTAATATGTTACCTATGTGTTTTTTTGATTTTGTTTTTCTTTTCTCTCTTTCTTCTTCTTCCTTTTGAGCTTACTTCAATATATAATTTATAACATCTTTACTAGAGAATTAACCCCTTAACATACGGTGACACAGAATTCTATACGTCTGAAAAGTACTTTTTAATTTGGCTAAACTAGCTATATTTATGGGCGTTACCGTTCTTTAAAATCTTCTTGATAAAGATCTACAATTTCTTTTATTCTACATGCTACATGCATAATGATTTATTTATGTATTTATTAATTTTTTACAAGTGTACTTTTTATAAACCACCTTCGCTTCTTAAACGGAATCTAGTATACAATTGACATAATATTTTTCGTAAATCTTTTACATAGCCCCGTCCATCACAAAATGGCATAGTTCATACAGTATTAGACTTTTCTCCATTTTCTGTACCCCTATTATTATTATTTTGTAAGGTTTTTTTTTTTTTTTTTTTTTTTTTTTTTTGTAGGTGTGTGGGATAGTATAAAAAATCGTCCCCCAAAAGTATAATATTCATTTTTAACAGATTTTATTCGAGCAAAAATTCTGAAACAATATATATAACTCAGAAACAATTAAAAATAGTTTCAAGCTCGATAAGATATCTTTATTTCGCATCACATTATTTACAGAAAGAATTTCTCCAATATATAACTTCGATGAAATTAGCCAGTTTTATCCTTAAAAATAAAAGGGGTATGGAAAAAAGGCGAGGCTAAAAATACAACGAAATAAATTATTTGTCCACACTAGGGTATTAAGTTGTTTGGAAATCTCTGTGGGGGCGGGGGGGGGGGGGGAGTTCTTTCTATGGGCCCTAGTTAGTATTCACGTCAGTTTTGAAGAAAACGAGGATAAGCGATGAAAGATTTGGTAGACCAGGACGAACTGGGTTCGAACCTGGAGTCTTTGATCTCTCAGATTTGGGATGGACTATTTCGGCCTTTGGCTATGTATAAGTAGGGTGGAGAACCTTTCTGATACCTAAAACTTGAATGGTTAAAAAAATAAAATAAAAATGTTAGAAATGGTAAGATGTCATGGGGACTCTCTACTTCTCGTCACCGAAGGCTGAAACCAATGCTATTCTATGGGACATTTTGCCCCATTATAACTCATTAACTAATCCATATTTTTAAATTCCGTTTTCACATTTAGAAAATTCACAACTGCTTTTTCAACAAATTATTTTTTATTTATATATAAATATATATTTTTTTTATTTTAATTTATATATGTTATTTTAAAATTCAAAAATCCAAAATTTCACATTGTAATAAACAAACAAATAAATAAACAAATAAATAAAATAAACAAATAAATAAAATAAAATAAAATAAAATAAAAATAAAAATAAAAAATAAAAAATATTTTCGCAGTATTTGTTGAGATAGTAAAATGTACAAAGCACTTCTATCAATTACATTCAATAGAAAAAAACATTTTGCTTAATTCAGGGTAGCCCTGCATATTGTCCATGCACGATATGCGCTATAAAAGAATACTGTGCATTTAAAATTAATCTCATTTGAAAAACATCTAACACAAAAGAAATTACGATTTATGCAGTTTCCAGTTTCCAAGCCCCAATGTGTACAAGCACTGTAAATGAATGATGAATCATTTCCATACTACAATCTACACAAAATATGCTTTTATGAATATAATAAATTTTGTTCATTCTGTTTCATTTAAGTCAGCCTGTAGATATTACACCGTATTTACATAGCTGCCAATATTTGAATTCCTTCCGGAGTTCTTTTAGCTCCGCCTTTATTTCGCACCACTTTATTAATAGAAAAATTTTCTCCAATATATAACTTAGATAAAATAAGAAAAAAAAAAAAAAAATACTTTAAAAAAATAAGTGGTACGAAATAAAGGACGGCCTAAAAATACTCCGGAATAAATTAAAATATTTTCAACTATATAATTACCAGAAATTTCCCCACATTCATCTCTTGGATGTCCCTGTACACGAACCATTTGCTTGATATCAATGAAAAGTTTAGTGTAGCATCCCTATATAAATGAACCGTGGGGCAGGTTGTCACAGTTTTTAGAAAATTAAATATATTCTGAAATGTATTTACGTTTTCCTGTTTATAATCGCTGTTTTCCATAGCATACAATCATCTATCACATTTATATATTAAAAAAAAAAAAAAAAAAAAAAAAATCGTTATTGTTGCTAGTTTTACCACAAAAAAAGTATTTTTATTTATTTATTTATTTATTTTTAATTATTCGCCTGTTACAGTTTGTCCCGGATTTGGAGCTAATTGTAACACACGTGGAGCAAATTGTAACGGATACAAGCGGAACCCTAACAATAAAAGCGACAATATTGTTATCAGGCATTTATTAATTTAATAAAAAATCTGGTGTGTCACCCACACGACTTTCTCTTACCCTGAAATTTAATACTATAAATACAGGTTGCAGATTAAAAGGTAAGATAACGAGTACTGTTATGTAAACCTGCGTTAAACAATTCATATTAGGCTTCTGAAGAGTTTTATATGATAATTAGTTCTGTTATGATAATTAGTTCTCAACCCCCCCGTTTCATTAATGCACCTACATTTATATAGAATTTAATTCGGTTATTAAAAAATAATTCTGTTTTTTAAAAATAATTCTGTTTTTAAAAAATAATTTATTAATATTATAATTTAAAAAAATATATCTTTTATGATAATGCAGACGATTTCCATATTAGAGAAGTAGTATAACACCAAATATCTAAAAAAAGCCCATTTTATTCTCAATATAAAAAAAAAAAAAAAAAAAAAAAAAAGCGATTTTTTTTTCAAAGTTTTTTTTTCGTTAAAAGTAAAAAAAATCAATAACTTTGTTTTAAATTATCGCATATCGATGGTTCAACCATTCGTTTTAAAGGTATTGGCGAGCTCTTTTGAAAGATACCCATCATGAAAATTTACTCCCCTCGAGGGAAAGCGAGGCTCCTACATACACAAAATTGTTTCCCCAGTTAACTATCTCTATTATAAAAAATATATATTCGTTTCATTTGGTTTAGTGCAGTCTATAGACTTTAAACTCTACTTACTTGCAATATCCCCCATAGGTGTAATGTATTAGAATTCTGTGCACGAACCATTTGCTTGATCTTAACGAAAAGCTTACTGTAGCATCCCTATATGATACACATTTAGAATACCAAGTTTGAACTTTCTGCGATAATTTGTTTTTGAGATATGTTGATAACAGACACACTCACACACACACAGACACACACAAAGACACACACACATACAGACACACACACACACAGACATACACACAGACCATTTGCTAAAAACATGATTTTCGTATTCAGGGGACCTCAAAAGGTGTAAATATAACAAAATCTCGCATTCAAAAATTTGACCCAAAAACAATACTTTCTCTACCTTATGGGTAAGAGAAAGTAATAAAAAGCCAATTAATAATTAATATTAAATTATAACCTTCTTGGTATAGTAACAATGAATTATATCAAATGGATTATAGTGAAATAAACTGAAAATTAAAGTTAAAATCAACATAGAAGTCAATCTTAGTCAGAGTTGAAATTAATTCAAGCAAATGATATTTTGTTCCCTCTCATGCATTTAACGTGTGCTCACATTTTACAAATTAAGCATTATATCCATACTTCTGCTACAGAGAGGGTTTAGCAGAGCTCGATTTCTCCGCCCTTTTTTCAGGACACTCTAATTGCTGAGAAATTTCTACTTTTTTTTTACCAGTATTTTTATACAATATTCTCTAATTCGTGATTATATAATCACGGCACAAAAATATAAAAACATAAAAGATATTTCTGTCTAAATTCAATAGTGCAAAGAAGCCAAAACATTTTCATTTCTGAAAGTTTCTTGAAAATGGGCGGAAACTTCGAGATTTGGCTGTAGACATCTCCACAAGCCACTCCTCTAACATGTTACAACTTGTACCAAAATTTTGTTCCAACTTTCCCCATCGTATGATTTTGGTCATTTTGTTTATTTATAAAAAATATATAATGATTTATAATATATATATATATGCATTTTATAACTCAACGCACAGAATAAATAAAAAGCTATAAACATTTCTTTAAAGTACAAATTAACAAACCTTTAATAAAAATTTTCGAAATATTTTTTTTTTCCTACTAACTAGCTAAAATGAAGCACGTGAACAGAACATCTCATTAACCATTTTGGGGAGCACCGATTGTGCTTACATTATAAAGCGCTTCATTAGAGTTATGTTTATAAAAATATTTAATCACAAATGTTACAAACTATTTCGTAAATTGTTGGTTACTTCGTACGCTTGTGACAACTAGCCCCATGCTCCTCAATACACATTTAGAATACTAAATCGTTATTGAGACATGCTGACAACATACAGACACACAGACTAACAGCTAAAAATATGACATTCTGATTCAGCACACCTCAAAACTTGTAAATATAACAAAAACTCAATTTCGGAAATTTGACCCCAAAACTACTTTCTCTATCTTTTATATAGGTAAGAGAAAGTAAAAAAAAAAAAAAAAAAAAAAAAATGAAAATTTGTAACACTTCTGATCATATCTTAAAATCCAAATATTTTACTAACATTTTAAAGTAAAATTTGTATTTCTTTTTCTTTGTTTCTTTTAACAACAATAAGTGATTAATTAATAAATAATACATATTTTTTTTTTATTGCTATTAAAACAAATGCCAAATAGAATAAATACCGTTTCCTGAATGGATCCAGAAAACATTAATTATTAAAAGAATTAAACATTAACCCATTTTATTCCAATTTCTTTATTTTGCTCAAATTTGAAAAAAATTATTTTTTTTTAAGGTTAATTAAACGTAAATAAATTAAATACAACAAAATTTGAAAAAAAAAAAAATATATATATATATATATATATATATATACATATATGTATATATATATATATTCTGTATAAGAAATCTTATCCTCCTTGTAAGCAGGACATTGAAATAAAGAGGATGAAATTTGCACTTCTATGTTTTAGTGTTCTCTTCAATAGTGATTTGTATTCCAAGTATAAAGTTTTGCTTTATCTGTACAATATTTTCTTATAAACATGATAGTTCTCCAGAAAAAATTTTCAACCGCAAAGAGAAGATACACCACGCCCTCTAATGTAATCATTAAACGAAGATTCCAGATGGGAGGGAGGAGGAGGTGAGACACATAACACGCTAGCAGAAGCTTATATATATCATTACATATTCCAGCTTACAAATATTAGCATCAAGCAAATTCTGTTTTCTACCTGCTATTTTTCAGCTGTCCTTTAAACAGGACAATGGGATAAAATGGGTTGACACTGTCATTTGAAATAGAAATTTTTGTCTCTATTTCAATCAGGCTTTTTTATGTACGTTTACATTTTGCTAAAATTAAATTTTGATCTTTTTTATTTTTATTTTTTTTTTCTATAGCGCTTTTATTGACAATAAAAATTAGCAAAGCTTGTCGTTAAACGACAAGCAAGAGGACTGAAAGAGTGTTTCATTACCATTGCGACAAAAAACACAACAAATAAAAATATTTATCTTGGCGATTTAAAAGGAAGCTAACTTGTCAAATGTGGTAGTCGTTTTCGCTGAATATTTTCACTACTCCTAATACTTTCTAACGATTGTTTTTAAATGCCGTCCGACAGCTAATAGCAATTGGCACTGCTGTATGCGGACATTAATTTTGTGTTATGTTGACTGTTGAGCCGCTTAATATTGTACGCACTTTGCAATCAGCTTTGATTCAGATTGAGTAGTCAGCCTGGAATGACAAATCAATTCAAACAACACGAATTCATGTAACAAACAATCAGCAGACACTCAGCTTAGCCGGGTCTGCTTCATAAAAATTAAATTGATTTTGGGAAACTATAAAGCTGTATGCGGGCATTACTTTGTGTTATGTTGAGCCGCTTTATATTGTACGCGCTTTGCAATCAGCTTTGATTCAGAAGTCCGCCTCGCAAGACAAATCGATTTAATTGACTAAATCAACCAGCATTCGCAGATCTAGGAATTTATCCCTAGATCTAGGGATTTTCCAGTATATCTAGGGATTTAGGGATATGTGTCTCATATCTAGGGATTTTTCGAGAAAAGATCTTCAATATCCTTAGATCTATGGATTAAATAAATTTCTGTTCAACATTTTCAAATATTCGTATAAAATTAGTGATGCAACCAACCAATGAAAATTAACTTTGCAATAAAAACACCAATAGAATGCATTAACAAGTCTGTCGTTAATCGTTATTAGCAGATTCCACATTAGCAGTGTGCAATCGGTAACAAAAGTATCCGAAAACTAGCAAAAATTTTTACATAAAAAAAGTAGAGGTAATACTGCTTTGTTAGATAAATCCTTGTCGAATCATGTTATTAGACTGACCAAGAACATGATTCGGGAAGGATTTATTTAACAAAACAGTATTAACTCTACTTTTTTTACATAGGAATTTTTGCTAGTGTCCGGATACCTTTGTTACCGACTGTACGTGTTTGATTATGCTCTATGCTCTTGCTCGTGTTTGATTATGCTCGACGCTCTTGTGTACTTCGCTTGCTTTGTTCGCTCGCTGTCGTCGTGGGTCGCTTAGCTATTTAGCTTAATTCTTTTTCAAGTTGCTGTTGCTTATTGCTTTATGCTTTTTTTGTATATATAATTTCTACATTCTACAAAAAAATTCGTCAATGGATGAATTGTCAGTAGGTCAGCCTTCTATGAAGAAGGCAAATGTATATTATTTCTTTTTTCATTAATTTAGCTAGGTTATATATATTAATATATATTAAGCATAGTGTGATAAAGGTACAAAGCAGCCCTACCCGATATGCATTAAAATTCTATTAGCATATGCCTAGTCATATTTAGTTTTAAATAATGTGCCACAGAACTTCTGTTATTAGTTACAGGGGAAATAATAAAAAGAAAAAATTCTAAACACAACCTTTTGGGCAACATTCATCTTTTCTCAATTGAAAGGTGGGGGGGGGGGGGGGGGGGGTTACAAATGCACCCCTACAATCGCTTTTATTATATCAATTAAAGGTAATAAAATTCTATCAAATTTTGATGTACAATGATAGATTACGTTAAAAAAATAAATAAGTAAATAAAATATTCAGTCATGGTAGCTTGAAAAATTTTTTTTAGAGTAAATGAAATTCTTGTAAAAGATAAATCTAGTTAGAAATGAAAGAAATTCGTGGAAATATTCCATTTGGATTCATTAATAATAATGTATTTTTACGTATTATTATGAAATATAAGTTTATGTAAAAACTGTTAAAACAAAATATTCCTTTCAAATTTCAGATGTATATGCATGTTTAACTATTTTCATGTTTGCAAAGTACATATTTAAATAAATGTTTGCTTGCTATTCACTCAAAAATTAATATTTTTTTAAATTATGTAAATTAAAAGTATGAGAAGTATTTTATTTTGTTTCATACAAGTTTTATTCATGAAATATAGATAGTTCTAAAAATTTGTTATAGTTTTTTATTTATATTCATTACTTTAAGGTTGGTTGATTAGTTAAGCACTTTTTTAATTAATTATAAAATTTTTAGCCAATCAGAACGCTGTATTTTGTAAAATCAAGTGGCTGACATAGAAATCTAGGAATAAATAGCCAAAGCCATCTGAGAACACTGATATCAACAGATTTCCAGAGTGTGCTTATGCCCAGGGTTAGAGATACACAGAAAGATTTTCGTTTCCCCAGTCCTGGCTTACACCACGAATTCATTTTACAATCAGCAGAAACTCAGCTTGGCCGGTTCTGCTTCGAAAGAGGAAATTTTAGTCTAACAATTTACCTCGTCTTGTCACAACTCATTTTTAATATAAAACATATTTTAAATAGTTCTAATGGTATCAGTTAATATATTACTGTAAATCTTAAAATTTAAATTTTATTTCGGATTAGCCCTGCTGCTGTGTTCTTGTCCGTTTTGGCCCAAAATAAACATGCATGAAAATTTATATTTTATGTAGAATTCTCTCCATAAAAAACAATATGAATTGTTACATAAATTTAGTTCAAAAATAGAAAAGGAATGTATGGTTATGTATTGAAATTAAAAACATTGGGACTGTATGGACTCCATTTGGTATATTAAAAAATGACTATTCATTTTGTCCATTCAAAATGAACACAGTAGCAGGGTTAAATTCAGATGAATTCCCAATTGATGTGGCTCATACTTGACAATGCATATCCAACTTTCTCTTTCAACATGCCATAAGTATAACAAATATGGCAATTTAATTAAAGTCAAAACCAAATACATGACAAAAAATAAGTAAATGAATAAAAATAAAATAAAATAATATATATTATTCCTTAAGCCCTGCAACGGAAGGAAAAATAACTATAACATTCCTTTCAAAAGATGGCAGTCGGTTAATACTGGATGAGATTTGAGCAAAAGTAAAGGTATAAAAATGGAATCACTTATTGACATTTAAGCCACAAATTGGCTGCTTCAGATATGCCTACGGATACCGATTTTCATTATTTTACTCAACTAACATGACTTAGTCAGTAGATATTCTACAATTGACTTATGCTATTTTTTCTCAATACTGAACTGCTTATCAACAATATTATAGGGGAGCGTGGGGCGGGTTGTAACAGTTTTTGGAAAATTAAGTATATTTTGGAATGTATTTACGCTTTCCTGTTTCTAATTGCTGTTTTCTATGGCATAAATATTCATCTGTAATATTCATATAAAAAAACTTTCGTTAATTTTGCTAATTTTACCACAAAAAATATTTTTACAAAATTATTTGCCTGTTACAATTTGCCCCGGGTTTTGGGCAAATTGTAACACACGTGGACAAATTGTAACGGATACAAAAAAGAACACTATAAATGAAAACGACAATATTTCAAAATGGTTTTGGTCATCAATCATTGATTAATTAATTAAAAAAGGCAATTAATAACTAATATTAAATTATAACCTTCTTGGTATAGTAA
The DNA here is from genome assembly GCA_963930645.1 of Salticus scenicus. NCBI lineage: Eukaryota > Metazoa > Arthropoda > Arachnida > Araneae > Salticidae > Salticus > Salticus scenicus. Next base: position 222,802,782 of record OZ005659.1, on the reverse strand, counting down.
CAATGAATTATATCAAATGGATTATACTAAAAAGATAAAATTAAAGATAAAATCAACATAGAAGTCAGTCGTAGTTAGAATTGAAATTAATTCAAGCAAATGATATTTTGTTCCCTCTTATGCCTTTAATTTGTGCTCCCATTTTGCAAATTAAGCATTATACCCATTCTTCTGCCACAGAGTGGGTTTAGCAGAGCTCGAATTCTCCGCCCTTTTTTCAGGACACTGTCATTAATGAGAAATTTCTGCTTATTTTTCTACCACTATCTTTATGCAATATTCTCTAATTAGTGTTTAAATCATGATTATAATTCGGGATTAAATAATCACGGCAGTGTAATATAAAAACTCAGAAAATATTTCTGTATAAACATAGTAGTGGTAAAGAAGCCAAAAATATTTCATAACAGAAAGCTTCCTTAAAATGGGCGGAGACTTTGAAATCTGGCTCTAGGCATCTCCACAAGCCACTCCTATAACGTATTGCAACTTCACCCAAAATTTTGTTTCAACTTGCTCCATCATATGATTTTGGATGTTTTGTTTATTTATAAATATATATAACGATTCATACAAAAAATTAAACATGCATTTTATAACTTAACACACAGACTGAATAAATAGCTATAAGCATTTCTTTAAAGCGTAAATTAACACATTTTTAATCAAAATTTACGAAATATTTCTTTTCCCACTAAATAGTTAAAATGAAGCACGTGTACAGAATCTCTCATTAACCATTGTTGAGGAGCACCGTTTGTCCTTACATTATAAAGCGCGTCATAAAGATTATGTTTATGAAAATATTTAATCACAAATGTTACAAACTATTTTGTAAATTGCGTGTTACTTCTTACCCTTGTGACAACTAGCCCCACGCTCCCCTAATTTGTCTCTTACAATAGATAAAAGTAAACTCATCTTTTTCATTCGAAGTATAAGAAAAGAAACTTTTATCGCGGGTTAAGCATATAACTGCTTTAGCGTCGAATGAAGAGTTCTTGCCTTCTATTTATGGTTCTTTATGTGAAACATCTTTGTACACAATTTTAGACTTCTACCCTCAACGATTAGGGAATGATGAGGATGTCAACTTAAAACGTTAAGTTTTTTTTTTTTTTTTTTTTTTTTTTTTTCTTTTTAACTATTCTAGATATATTATCGAAGTTGAAACTATTTATAAATGCGCATGAAGTTCATAACATATATATTTTTCAGAATTTTCACTCGATTTTGAACGGTAGGAAATGATAAGTATATTTCGGATGGACGATTTTTTATACTATCCACTGAAGTGACACCTATAAAAAAAAAACATAGTTTATTAGCTATTACATATAAAAAATATAGAAGTGTCAAATTGCGGGAACGTAATGAAAAATGTAGTAATCACTTATGAATAATAAAAACAATGGTATAATATTTATTTTTAAAAGCTACTTAAAATAAATAAATAAACATTACAATCAAATGTAAAAATGCTCTATTAATATTTGTTATTAAAAAGTAACAATTAGCAATAAAAAAAAATATTCTATTTAATTGTTATCAGGGATCTTACATCTCGCCCTTTTTTCAAGACACTTTCAGTGATAAGAAATTTCTGTAATTTTTGCTATCTCTATTTTTATGCAATAGTCTCTATCCTGTTTAATCACAACATATTACTATAACATAGTTCGTACGGCCACGCCTTTTTTCGAGGACTCTTCCTCCAATATATTTATAAGATTTATTTCAGTCTAAATTTTAAGACTTTCGTCGTATCAAATATTGCTCTATAATGTTATTGGTGCAGAAAATCAATAAAATTCAAGGACTGTACGAGCTATGTATAAAAATACTGAATATATAAAGATTCATGTGTGAAAATAGCATAGGTGCCAACATTTCAATTTATTCCGGAGTATTTTTAGCCCCGCCTTGTTTTCAATACTTCTTATTTTTTTACATTTTATCGAAGTTATAGGATACCTGAGAAAATTTTACTATGATTAAAGTGGTACGAAATAAAAGCGGGGCTAAAAATACTCCGGAATAAATTAAAACATTTTCATCTATAAAAATAGTAGTAGAAAAAGCGAGATTCCCCCCCCCCCTCCCATGTCTAAATGTGTCATAAAAATGGGCATATTATTAGCTGCAAATATATCTTCCAACATTTCCATTTTAATTCGTAACATTGCTAGGCAGTTACAAATAATATTACAAAATAAATTAGAAATGTTTACAGCTATGCATATGTCACCAATGAGGCCGCTATTTACATGCTGTTGCGAAAAGGGATTTTCATTTTCACTGCAATAAACAATTAGTAATATGTCACCTATGTGGATTTTTTTTTCTTTCTTTCTTTCTTCTTCTTCCTTCTGAGTTTACTTCAATACATAATTTACAACAACTTTACTAGAAAATTAACCCCTTAACATACAGTGACACAGAATTTTATACGTCTGAAAAGTACTATTTAGTTTGGCTAAACTATATTTATGGGCGTACCGTTCTTTAAATGATAATATTTTGATAAAGATCTACAATTTCATTTATTTTACATGCACAATGTTTTATTTATTTTTTTTTTATTTTTTACAAGTGTGCTTTTTATAAACCACCTACTCTCCTTAAACGGAATCTAGTATACAATTCACATAACATCTTTTATAAATCTTTCACATAGCCCCGCCCATCACAAAATGTCATAGGTCATACAGTCCCCGACTTTTCTTCATTTTCTGAACCACAATTAGTGTTTTGTAGTTTTTTTTTTTTTCAGGTGTCCCTTTGGAGGATAGTATAAAAAATCGTCCCCCAAAAGTATAATTGTCATTTTTAACAGATTTTATTCGAGCAAAAATTCTGAAAAAAAAAAAAAAAAAAATATATATATATATATATATATATAACTCAGAAACATTTAAAAATAGTTTCAATCCCGATAAGATATCTTTATTTTGCCCCACATTATTCACAGAAATTTTTTTTCCAATATGTAACTTCAATAAAATTAGCCAGTTTTCAGTGGCGGCTCGTGCACCGAAAATAGGTGAAAAGGCACACTGTATTTTTCACTGTATTCATTTAAAGAATATAAATTTACGTTTAAATAAATATTTTTAGTTAATTTTAGCCAAGACCATGCTTAATAAAAGTCATGCATTGAAAATTCACGAGCCGCCATTGCCAGTTTTATACTTAAGGGCCCTCTTCACTCAGCATTTCCTTTTCTAAAATCCAATGTTATCCTATATAAAACTTTCTTTGCACTTAAAACAGTGACATATTAATTGATTGAGATGCGGTTTTTTTTTATTGGATTACTCTCATTTCGTAAACTGACGCAGCTTTTGTAGATTTTATGAAAAAATAACAGTTGTTTTTTAAGAAAGCTGTTTTATTGCAATATTTGGGTTGATGCATTAAATGGCTTATAAAAAACTCTTTCAATTTTTTAAAACAGAATTTAAAAAGCTGCGTCAATCTCAAAGAGTTTAATTCAATGCGGAAAAAAATCCTGTATTTTAATAAAATTTTAAATCAATTAAATTTACAAAGAAAGTCCAAAAATTTTACAAATTTGTGCCGATTTTCCTCTTTGACACACCCTTTATCTGGCTACGCCTCTCGTTCGTGGTTTCGAAGAAAAGATGTTTACATTTCTGTGGTGAAGATACGTCTAGGCGTTGTGGTTTTTTATTCAGTTTTTTTTTTTTTAAATATTATTATTATTATTATAGATTTCACCTGTATTACGGATGTGAGTAACATAACAATTTAGAAGACAATCGTTCAGAGACTTATTTATAGGACATATATGATCACATTTTATTTTAAATAGTTTTTCATTGCGCGTAATACTAATATTATATGAATACTTTGTACATAAATCTGATATTTTACTGATAATGCCACGATTGACAATATACAATTTTTTTTTTTTTTTTTTTTTAACAAGTTATATAAAGCTTTTTACTAAATTAAGCAGATTTTCAATAATAAATTTTATTTTAAAGTATATAATCTGGTGTGGCACCCACACGACTTTTTATTACCCTACATTTAAATTTTATAAAGAGAAATTCAGATTGAGGAATAAAATATCAAGTACTGTATAAAATTCTATAGTAAAAAGAATTTAAGCTAGCTTTACGAATAATTTAATTTGACAAATAATTTTCTGTGGGAAGGGCGGAGGGGAGTACCACCCTTCTCAACCCACATTTGAAACTAATATCTACATTTCTATAGAATTCACGACTAATATTAAATTTAAAATTATGTTCAACAATAACTTTCAATTACATTTATTGACAACTTTAATCCGTATCACTCGTTGAAACTTATCAATATTGATCAAACTGTTCAAGTATGAATTTCATATGAACTTTAAAATATGACGCTTGAGTTCCCTGCCGGTATTTAGTTTTTAAAGTTACACTGATAACAGACTCACAAAGAACAACTGTTAAAAACTTTGTTTAATTATTCACGGAATCTCAAAATACGTAGTTATTTAAAATAATCTGGTGTGTCACTCACACGACTTCTCTTACCCTGAAATTTAATACTATAAATACAGGTTGCAGATTAATAGGTAAGATAACGAGTACTGTTATGTAAACCTATGTTAAACAATTCATATTAAGCTTCTGAGGAGTTTTATATGATAATTAGTTCTGTGTGAGAGGGGCGGTAGCCCCCCTCAACCCCCCGTTTCATTAATGAACCTACATTTATATAGAATTTTATTTGGTTATTAAAAAATAATTTATTAAAATTATTATTTAAAAAAATTGTCTTTTATGATAAGGCAGACGATTTCCATATTAGAGAAGTAGTATAACACCAAATATCCAAAAAAGTCCATTTTATTCTCAATAAAAAAAAAAAAAAAAAAAAAAAAAAAACTTTTTTTTTTCGTTAAAAGTAAAAAAATCTATAACTTTGTTTTAAATTATCGCAGATCGATGGTTCAACCATTCGTTTTAAAGGTATTGGCGAGTTCTTTTGAAAGATACCCATCATGAAAATTTACTCCCCTCGAGGGGGGACTTCCCCCCCAGGGGGGGAGGCGAGGCTCCTACATACACAATTTTTTTCCCCAGTTAACTGTCTCTATTACAAAAAATATATATTTGTTTCATTTGGTTTAGTGCAGTCTATAGACGTTAAACTCTATTTTCCTGCAATTTCCCCCATAGACGTAATGTATTAGAATTATCTTGATTGTCCCTATACACGAACCATTTGCTTGATATTAACGAAAAGCTTAGTGTAGCATCCCTATATGATACACATTTAGAATACCAAGTTTGAACTTTCTGCCATAATTTGCTTTTGAGATATGCTGATAAGAGACAGACACACAGACCATTTGTTAAAAACATGATTTTCGTATTCAGGGGACCTCAAAACATGTAAATATAACAAAATCTCGCGTTCGAAAATTTGACCCAAAAACAATACTTTCTCTACCTTATGGGTAAGAGAAAGTAAAAAAAAAAAAAAAAAAAAAAAAAAAAACAAGACTTCAAATTAAACTAAATATTTTATTTACTCTTAGGTATGAAGAATTAATTTACATTCCTGAGCAAAATAAGTTGTATTAATATTGAAGTCTAGGAATTGAGTGAAACAAATATTTTTAAGGACATAAGCAAGTTGATTTTATAACTGAAGAAACTAAAACTAATTAAAGTTTGCAAGAAATGGGAGTCAAGTGTTTATGAAATTATTTATAAACGACGAAATCACACTATTATTTTCAAAGATTTTGCGCTCTTATTTTCGCGCCTAACATAAAAGCACAGCTGAAATTTTAAGTATGGTACCTGAACATGAACGCTGTTTCTATGCGTTCTTTTAGAATTACAGTAACTGGATTACAGTTAACTGTGTATCGATATTAATAAAATCAGACTTTTCTCTGTAAATTTATCAGGAAAAAAAAAAAAAAAAAAAGCGATATCTTCACTTTCCACACACCATAAAATTCGAAAATTACTTCAGAAAATTTTGTCTGTGTGTGTGTCATCGTGTCTGTATGTCTGTAACGCTATTATTGTCCGGGTATCACGTGAGAATGGCTGGATGGAATTCAACGGCGCTTGGCAGAAATTTAGGTCTTTACGCAACTAAAATCTGCCAACATTTTCGAAATTCCCTCCCCAGTTATCGCCGGGATGGGGGAAACAAAAGTCAAAAACATGTTTGTAAGCATAACACCGCTCCAAATTACTTCACTGTAAAGAAATTGAACATATAAAAAATAGACATGAGTATAAATAAAACGTTATCTGCAATTTAGAAATTTTCGATTATTAACCCTTTCAGCCGCAATGTTCCCGCTGATGGAACACCTAATTTTAATTCTCAAGTGCAAAAACTCATCCCGTAAATTTTTTAGCAAAAATTTACGTTTATAACATATTAGAAAAGGCCCTTTTGTTTTAACCTGAAAATTTAAAATTTCTTTTATTTAAATTTTGTTCGTAAATTCCGGTGGCGAGAAATTTCGCAATTTCCGAATTTTTTAAAGAACTCTACAAAAAAATGGAACAAAGATGTTAAAAAAAGCTACGAGACTTCCTTAGAAAATTTCCAAAAACACATTTTTTTTTCCTAATTTCGGATGTTTTTGTGAGGAGGGGGTTACGAAGGGTCAAAATCGAGACAACCCTTTTAGCGCTAAATTTTTCCTGAGAATTCTATGGAAGCTGCGGTCACGAATTTCGGTGCTCGGATTATATGTATCTATCCGACACCTAAAGTAATGGGATTTATTGGAATAAATAAAACATTGCGATTTAGGAAATTTCGATTTTTAAGGGAAAGGAAGAGGGAAATCAACTTTTGGCGGAAAATTGTTCAAATTCCAGATTTTTAGTAAAATTTTAACAAAAATGGAAAAAAGATGTTGAAAACAACCATGGGTCTTCCTTAAGACATTTTCAAAACACATTTTTTTTTTTTTTTTTTAAGGGGGGGGGGGATAGGTATGTGTTACAAAGGGCAAATTCGAGTCACCACTTTTAGCGCTAAATTTGTCCTGCGAAATTTATGAGAGCTGTGGTCAGGGTCAGAAAGTTTGATGCTTGGATTGCTTATATATGTATCCGACCCCTAAAGTAACGGAATTTATCGAAATCTCCCCCCCTTTCATCCTGGGGGGTAGGAAGCAAAAAAAAAAAAGTTTGTAAGCATAACTCGGCCCCAAATTACTTCACGCTGAAGAAATTGCACATGAGGAAACAAGATTTGAGTATAAATAAAACATTATGTACGATTTTGTAATTCTTGACAGGAGGGAGGAAAGAAATCGTTTTTTGGGGGAAATTTTCAGAAATTCCGGATTTTTTAGTAGAGCTCTACTGAAATGGTACAAATGTATTGAAAAAAGCTATGTGTCTTATTTAGGATATTTCCAAAAACTTTTCTTTCTTTGTGTGTGTGTGTCTGTGTGTGTAAAATTTTCGATTTTTTTTTTTTTTTTTGGGGGGGGGGGCGTTACGAGACCCTCCCTTTCAGCGCTAAATTTGTCTTGGGAAATCCACGGGATTAATGGTCGCTAAATTTGGCGCGTAAATTTTTTATATGTATCCGACACTTATTGTAACGGGATTTTACAAAATTCCTCCTTTACCCTACCACCCGGGGGGGGGGGGGGGACAAGAAACACGTGTAAAATCTCGTTTTTCCTTTTGAATTTGCTTTAAATTATCTTAGATTGGCGAATTTTGGTGTATGGATGTGGATCAAGTGTACGCATTATTTACTTTGGTGGGATTTCACATAATTTCGAACTTACCCGCTTGGCAAGCGATAAGAAGTGGGTAAGTCGTGCCGAAGGCAGTGTGGACCCGGACTTCTCACGTTGCGAGCGGGAAAACCTCTACCGAACACATCGGAAATTTGAACGTAGGTTATTAACAATGATATGGGATTTTGACAACTTATTTAAGTATAGTGCCCAGTGAAGTGGGCAAATTTCATTATAAATAGACAGATAAATATATAGATAAACGAAGTGCTTGCAATAGGACGATTTAAAAAAAAAAAATCATCCTAAAAAGTTTTTTTTTCCATAAAAAAAACCTGTTTTTTTGCCTACCCTTCGAAAAAAAGCATTTGGATGATATTGTGATCACTGACATGCATACACTTACATCATCATCATCATCATCATCATGAAAATAGTAAAAATGAACTCATGGGACCTCAAAACATGTAGATACGCCAACATCGCAAAGCCAGAATTTTGTCACGATTACAATGGTTTCCTTACGTATGTATTTTCGGAAAGCAAAAAACTGCATGAAAGGTATGTGAATCATTTAATTTCATCATGCTTAATAACTAATTTTTAAAAGGTATATGTGTCTATGAGAGAGGAAATGACAATGCAGTTGTAAACAATGGAGGGAAAAAGTGGAGGATTGAAATTCAAGATATAAAATATACCTTTACATCCACCCTTAGAAAAATACAAATATTTCATTTATTAAATATTATAATTTTGCTTATTCCATGTCTATTTTGAAAAATTCAAATTGATTATATAAACATATTAATAAAATATCTGATGTGAAACAACAACACAACTTCCATTACAAACTATTACACATATTATATGCATTTTTTGGAGATAATGTGATCACAAGATATAAAAGTGACCTAAAGAAGTAGAAACCTAACATTTTTCTGGTAAGATAAACTTTATACACATGTAAAGACATATAAAACGAAGCGTATATAAAGCGAGGTAAAAAATAAGGAAAAATAATATATATATATATGTAGTAGAGTTATTTTTTGAAACACCAATTTTCGAGATCTGCCTAAACTTCTGACCTACCTAAACAGGGTAGCAGTTAATTTTCCTCTAATAATTACGTGATACATAAGAAAGAAATGGATTTATATAACAATTTTCAAGAAAATCGTTAAAGCCGTTTTTGAGATACCAAATTTTACCAAAACTCAATCATTGACAGGAAAACAATAATTACATACAAAAGCATATTTAAAAGTGAGATAATATGGCGAGTTTGAAAAAAAATCCGTACAGCTGGTTTTAAAGGAACGCACTTCCGAGACCTGAAATTGAGCTATTTATACAGACCGCCTGTCAATTTTTCTGAACTAACCAGCTATATCATTCGAAAGGACATCTAATAGAGTGTTTATGTAACAAATTTGAAGAAAATCGTTAGAGCCGTTTTTGAGATACGGACTTACGGTCCCACTTACGGTTTCTGATGTCCCATTTCCGGTTTTTCAATTTTCTCCAAAATATGGAAAATTCATTTGTACACCAGATTTGTTTCAATTCTAAAGTTTCGTAGTTCTATCTATATTAGTTTCCGATACATAATAGCCAGAAGATCCTCTCTCCCCCCCCCCCCCCACACACACACTGACCAATTGCCAAAAACCACTTATTTGGACTCAGAGGACCTTAAAACGTGTAAATCAGGTGAAATATCGATATCGAATTTTCAGACCGAATGCAAATACTTCCATTACATACTGTAGTAGGGTAATGGAAGTAATTTTTTTTTTTTTTTTTTTTTTTTTTATAAATTGAAAGAATAAAGATAACTTTTAATTTACTACTCGCAAATAATTAATAGTGAATAAAAGTGGACGAAATGGTATTTTATCTGGGACGGTTTTAACCAGGTTTTTCGATTATGGAAAAAAACCGAACAACCCTGTATCAACATAACTTAAATAACTTCAGGAAATTCAAATTTGGTATTTTGAAATTGATATGTGGCTGCTACTTGTAAAGTTGATCAAGACTGGCAAGTTTCAAGACACATTAATAAGAGTCTTGTATTTGATTTATTTTTACTTCCATTACACGACTACCATAGGTAATGGAAGTATTGTATTTGGTCCAAAAATTCGATATCGAGATTTCACCTGATTTACATGTTTTAAGGTCTCCTGAGTTCAAAAAAGTGGTTTTTAGCAATTGGTCTCTGTGTGTATGTATGTGGAAAATATTCTAGCTATTATATGTCGGAAACTAATAAAGACAGAGCTATGAAACTTTAGAATTGAAACTGTTCTGGTGTACAGATAAACATTTCAAATTTTGGTGAAAATTGGAAAACCAGAAGTGGGACATCTGAAACCGGAAGTGAGGCCATAAGTCCATATCTCAAAAACAGCTCTAACGATTTTCTTTAAAATTGCTGTATAAACACTCTATTATATATCCTTTCGAAGGATATAGTTGGTTAGTTCAGGAAAATTGATAGGCGCCCTGTACAAATAGCTGAATTTCAGGTCCTGCAAATGCTTTCCTGTCAAAACGGCTGTATGTTTTTTTTTTTCAAACTTGCCATATTGACCCTCTTTTAAATATCCTTTTACATATAATTGTTGTTTTCTGGCCAACAATTAATTTTGTCAGGTTTTGGTAAAAATCGGTATCTCAAAAACGGCTCTAACGATTTTCTTGAAAATTGTTATATAAACCCATTTTAGATATCCTTTCTCACAGGAAAATTAATATCAGAGGAAAATTAATAGTCATCCTGATCAGACAGATCAGTTTTACATCTCGAAACTTGGTGTTTCAAATAAATAAATAAACTCTGCCAATTTTCTTCCCCTTTCTTTAAAAAAAAAATCGCTGTGCAAACTCTGTTTTATGTTTTTACACGTGTATTAACTTTCCCTTACCGGAAAATTTTTAGGTGTCTATTTCATTAGGACAATTCCATGTCTTCTGTTAACATTATCTTCAAAAATTCCATATAATACGTGTAATAGTGGGTAATGGAAGTCGTGTGGTTGTTTCACACCAGATTTTTAAATAAATGTAGGCACTATAATTCAACACTATTTATATATTATACTACTTATAAAAAAATTGACTTGTATAAAGAAACACGTATAAATAACAACACAAGTACACTTTCTTTAGAAAACAGAGCTGGAGGACTTGTGCGACCGCACCTGTCCGTGATCTTCGAAATACGATCCCGAAGGGCACGACCTGTCGCACACCCCGTCCAGCTCTGCGTTCAGTAGTCTGAGCTCCAGAGTGCAGATAACCCATCTCTATATATCAGTAATGTTATAATGTTATATATCTTTGTTATTTTTTAGTTAAATTAATTATATGAAACCGCAAGTTTAATCATAAAAATATTTTCTTTTGTTAAATTTCATTGTTACAGAATTCGCCGATATAACTACTGAAAGCCTAAAACGGGCTGAATATAGAATAAAATACTTCGTCGGGTCGGGCTACGTTATTAAAATACATATAGACTAGCAGGCTACGCCCGCTTCGCTGGTCACTATTTTTAAATGAATAATTATAATTAATGAATTCTCAAAATTGCATTAATTTTTATCATGTGGAAAAAAAAAAAACTCTGATCGGGAAAAATGTCGCACCGGGTCCCCACTGCCTTCGGCAGCGTAGACCCGTGCGCGATTGCATATATATGAGCGCCCTAATAATTTTACAAATTCGAAAATATCCGCAATCGATTTGAAAGTATCAAAAACCTCTATGCACCAGTTTTGAACGATCTATCTTTATTTTTATTTTTTTGCCCCTCCGCTTCCTCCTCCCTTCCCGCCCCTCCCAATAATTTTAAAAATTCAAAAATATCCGCAATCGATTTGTAGGTATCGAAAACCTCGATGTACCAATTTTGAATGATCTTGATTGATATATATATATTTTTTTGCCTCTCTGCCCCCCACCCTTCCCGACCCTTCTAATAACTTTACACTTTCGAAAATATCCCCATTCGATTTGCAGGCCTCTAAAACCTATCTGTACCAATTTTGAATGGCCTAACTGTATTTCTATTTGTTTTTGCCCCATAGCCCCCCCCTTACCACCCCACCCCTACCCGCCCCTCCTAATAATTTTACAAATTCAAAAATATCCGCAATCGATTTGTAAGTATCGAAAACCTCTACGTACCAATTTTGAACGACCTGACACTATTTTTATTTTTTTGCACCCCCCTCCCCTCCCCCTTCTTGCCCCTCCTAATAACTTTACACAATCGAAATTATCCCCATTCGACTTGCAGGCCTCTTAAACCTATCTGTACCAATTTTGAACGGCCTAACTGTATTTCTATTTGTTTTTGCCCCATAGCCCCCCCTTACCACCCCACCCCTACCCGCCCCTCCTAATAACTTTACAAATTCAAAAATATCCGCAATCGATTTGTAAGTATCGAAAACCTCGATGTACCAATTTTGAATGATCTTGATTGATATATATATATTTTTTTGCCTCTCTGCCCCCCACCCTTCCCGACCCTTCTAATAACTTTACACTTTCGAAAATATCCCCATTCGATTTGCAGGCCTCTTAAACCTATCTGTACCAATTTTGAACGGCCTAACTGTATTTCTATTTGTTTTTGCCCCATAGCCCCCCCTTACCGCCCCACCCCCTACCCGCCCCTCCTAATAATTTTACAAATTCAAAAATATCCGCAATCGATTTGTAAGTATCGAAAACCTCTACGTACCAATTTTGAACGATCTGACACTATTTTTATTTTTTTTGCCCCCCCTCCCCTCCCCGCTTCTTGCCCCTCCTAATAACTTTACACAATCGAAAATATCCCAATTCGACTTGCAGGCCTTTAAAACCTATTTGTACCAATTTTGAACGGCCTAACTGTACTTCTATTTGTTTTTGCTCCATAGCCCCCCCCCCTTGCTGCCCCTCCCCTACCGCCCCACCCCCTACCCGCCCCTCCTAATAATTTTACAAATTCAAAAATATCCGCAATCGATTTGTAAGTATCGAAAACCTCTACGTACCAATTTTGAACGATCTGACACTATTTTTATTTTTTTTGCCCCCCCCCTCCCCTCCCCGCTTCTTGCCCCTCCTAATAACTTTACACAATCGCAAATATCCCAATTCGACTTGCAGGCCTTTAAAACCTATTTGTACCAATTTTGAACGGCCTAACTGTACTTCTATTTGTTTTTGCTCCATAGCCCCCCCCCCTTGCTGCCCCACCTGGGGGCTGAATTTCTAAAATTCCAGAAATTGGTTTTTAGATAGTTGCATTAGCTATATTTTAGAGCAAAAATTTCACGTATATCTATTTTATTTGTTTGAGATATATAGGATTAGGCGAAATCACGTTTTACGCATGTGAAATCACGTTTTGCCCCCCCCCCCCTGCCCCCTTGGGGACCGAATTTGAAAAATTCCAGAAACCGATTTTTAGACATTTGTATTAGCTATATTTAAAAGCAAAAATTTTAGGGATATCTGTTTTTTTGCTTGAGATATGAAGGATTTTGTGAAATTACGTTTTGCCCCTCCCTCCCCCCATATCAGAAAAGTAGTATAACAGTAAATATCCAAAAAAAAAAAAGTCTATTTTATTCTCAAAAAAAAAAAAAAAATAATAATAATAATAATAATTACGATTTTTTTTTTCAAAGTTTTTTTTTATTAAAAGTAAAAAAAAAAAAATATCAATAACTTTGTTTCACATTATCACAGATCTATAGTTCAACCATTCGTTTTAAAGGTATTGACGAGACCTTCCGAAAGATACCCATCTTGAAAATTTACTCCACCCGGGGGAGGGCGACGCCCCCACAAGCACAATTTTTTTTTCCCTAGTTAACAACTACTTTTATCTATAATTCATATTAGTTTTACAATCAAAAGTTAAAAATAACTCTCATTATGTACATTTATACGAAATTTTGTCCTGTACTGCCATGTTAAAAATTTAGAAAAAATGCTATCACAGCGCCTCCTATTGGGCGATTGATCCCTAAATCTAATCAGCACCAGTTTATGTCAGGGTCCAACTAAATACCAAGTTTGGTTAAATTTCGTTCATTGGTCAGTGAGGTACAGCCTCCAAAAATTCGTGACACACACACACACACACACACAGAGAGAGACAGACATTTTCTAAAAACTATCAAATCATGTTCAGCACATCCCAAAACGTGCAAATCCATCGAAAACCGGAGTTCGAAAATTTTCACGAATCCAATACTTTCTCTATATTACATATAGAAGAAAGTCCCCCCCCCCCCGGGAGGGATAAATTTTCAAGATGGGTATCTTTCGAAAGATCTCGTCAATACCTTTAAAACGAATGGTTGAATTGTAGATCTATGATAATTTAAAACAAAGTTATCGGTTTTTTTTTTGTTGTTGTTACTTTTAACGAAAAAAAAAAAAAAACTTTTGAAAAAAAAAAAATCGTAATTTTTTATTATTATTATTATTATTTTTTTTTTTTTTTTTATTGAGAATAAATGGAACTACTTCTCTAATATGGAAATCGTCTGCATTATCATGGAAGAAAAATTTTTTTTATAATAATTTTAATAAATTATTTTTACTGGGGGAATTTGTATAGGAAAATATAGAAGAAAGTCATGTGGTGGCCACAACATACTAGTTTAGTTAAATTAATTATATCAGACTTCAAGTATAATTATAAAGTATATATATATATATATATATATATATATATTAAATTTCACTGTTACGTAATTCGCCGGTATAACTAAAGAAAGCCTGAACCGGGCTGAAAATAGTATAAAGTACTTGGTCGGATCGAGCTACTCTATTAAAATACATATAAATAGATTAGAATAAATGAGGAAAGTTATTTGATGTCATGTGAAAATGGAAAAGAAAAAAAAAAAGAAAAGAAAAAAAGAAACACAAAAATAAAAAAAGAAAGAAAGAATCAAAACAAAACAAAACTTCGGCAAAACCGCAATATGGATGTGGCTGATTTTTGATTTATTCTTCCAAAAAGTCAATGATTCGTCAGTGAATCTGTCAATCTTCTCCACCTCCTGTCAAAACCCCTTGGGACACTTTTTATCTGCTTTCAGCCGGCATCGGAATTTTTTTTAGGTGAAGAGGGCCGTTAAAAATATAAGGGTATGGAAAAAAGGCGGTGTTAGATATGTAACCGTAACTGTATATATATATGTAAGATATGTAACCGTAACCGTAACTGTATGAATAAAATGTAACCGCCACTGCGTGGCAACAGTCAGATTGACTGCAGCTGCTCTTAAATAAAGACGCAACAGATATAACATGGCGCAGCCGAGCGTCGAACCAGAACTGTTCCGAAATTAATTTTCGAATAAATCCTGAATGGATTCTTTAAAAATTCCAAGAGGTTTGGACCTCTCCGGTAATATCGCCGAAGCATGGCGAAAGTTTCGACAGAACTTTGAAATTTATTTAAAGGCAGGAGGCCACACGGAGAAAAATGACGACGTCAAAGTAGCAATATTATTAAATTGCATTGGTGAAGATGCCGTCGAACTCTATAATACATTTGAGCTAACAGATGAGCAGAGAAATACCTTAGCGGATGTTCTGAATGCTTTTGAGAACTATGCAAATCCACGCAGAAATGTCGTGATCGAACGCTATGTATTTAATAGCAGAAATCAAGAACAGTTTGAAAACTTTGATGAGTTTCTAACAGATTTAAGAAAACTAATAAAATTCTGCGAATATGGAAATTTATCTGACAGTATAATTCGGGACCGCATTGTAATTGGAATGAAAGAAAAACAGCTTCAAGAACGTCTATTAAGAGAATCGAATCTAACACTCCAAAAGACGATTGACATTTGCCGAGCAGCAGAATTAAGTAAAAAACAGTCTGAAGTAATACAGCGGAAATCAGAAGTAAATATTCTAAACGAAACGAGTACTGTAGCAGACGCTATGTCTCTAATAGGAAAAAATAAACAAGCAAAAAATAAGACTTCGAACAATTCGACGTCGCGAACGCAGACAGCTGCTGGAAGTGAAAATAAAAAAGAAAACATTTATCTGTGTAAAAAATGTAATTATAATCATGTTAGAGGAAAGTGCCCAGCTTTTGGAAAAAGATGCAAAATTTGTGATAAGTTAAATCACTTTGCTAGTGGGTGTAGAAATAGGTTTAACTCCAAGAGAGTTAATAATATAGAAAAATGTATTTTTGTAGATTCAGTGCTGTGTGCTAAGGATTCAAGCTGGATACAATCGCTAAAGGTAGGAAATAAAATCTTATCAGTTAAATTAGATACTGGTTCGTGTGTAAATATAATACATAATGATTTACTTAAATCGCTAAAATGTAATTATTCCTTAAGCCCTACTGAGATTATTTTAGAAGCGTATGGTGGTAATTTAATTAAACCCCTAGGTATAGTTAACTTAGAATGTAAAATGAATAGTTGTACTAAATATCTAGATTTTATTGTTGTAAACTGTAATAATTATTCTAAAACATTGTTAGGATTACCTAGTTGTATTGAATTGGGTTTGATTAAAAGAGAAAAAGTAGATTCTACTGAAATAAAAAATAAGGATGAATTTATTGAGAAAAATAAAGATGTTTTTCAGGGGTTAGGAACATTTAATTTAATGTGTTCTATTAAAATTGATAGTAATGCCAAGCCAGTAGTTAAACCCCCCAGAAGGATTCCAGAATCCTTAAAACCAAAATTAAAAGAGAAATTAATTGCTCTTGAAAAAGATAAAATTATAAGTAGGGTAGAGAATCCAGATGGATGGATTAATAATTTAGTTATAGTAGAGAAACCTGATAAGTCAATTCGAATATGCTTAGATCCACAGGATCTTAATAAAGTTATTAAAAAAGAATGTCATTTAATACCAACGATTGAGGAATTAATGCCTAAGTTATGTAATAAATCTGTGTATAGTGTGTTTGATTTAAAGGATGGATTTTATCAAATTAAATTAGATGAACCTTCTAGTAAATTATGTCAGTTTAGTACTCCCTTTGGTTGTTTTAAATTTAACCGCCTTCCGTTTGGTTTAAATATTGCACCTGAATTGTTTCAAAAAGCTAATGAAAGAAATTTTGGTGATATACCTGGTGTGATTATTTATTTTGATGATATGTTAATTTGTGCAAATTCTGAAAAGGAGCATGATGAAATTGTTCTTAAAGTATTAGAAAGAGCAAGAAAATTAAATGTAAAATTTAATCCTAAAAAGTTACAATATCGCGTTAATGAAGTTAAGTATTTGGGTCATGTATTTAATAAAAATGGAATTAAACCAGACCCTGAACAGGTTAAAGCTGTAATGAATTTACAGGCACCTAGTAATAAAAAAGAGTTGCAAAAAACTTTAGGATTAATTAATTATCTAAGGAAATTTATTCCTAACATGTCAGAGATAACTGCTCCTTTGAGGGAATTGCTCAAAACATCCGTAGTATTTGATTGGTTACCAGTGCATACAAAAGCTCTTAATGAACTTAAAGAAAAAATAAGCACAGCCCCTGTACTTGGTGTTTTTGATTCTAATAAACAAATTGTATTGCAATGTGACAGTTCTAAAAGTGGACTAGGGTGTTGTTTGTTACAAGAGGGACAACCGATTTCCTATGCATCACGTGCTTTGTCTGAGGCTGAGCAGAACTATGCACAAATCGAAAAAGAGTATTTAAGCATAGTATTTGCTACTAAAAAGTTTCATAATTATATTTATGGTAGAAAAATAACTGTTCATACTGATCATAAACCCTTAGTGTCAATTCATAATAAAAGTGTTGTAAATGTTTTATCTAGTAGGTTACAAAGAATTAAATTAAAGTTACTTAAACATGATCTTGATGTCTCTTATGTACCAGGTAAGCAAATGTATGTTGCTGATCTATTATCTAGATCTTATCTTAATGAATATGATACAGATGAGTTTTTAAAAGAAATTGTTCATTGTGTAAAAGCTACAAGACATATGCATGTAACTGATAGAAAATTAAATGAGTTTAAGAAATGTACCTTAAAAGATCCAGTATTAAATAAATTAGTAACTTATTGTAAAAATGGTTGGCCTAACAGTAAAAAAGATGTTACAGAAAATGTAAGATTTTATTATAAGTTAAGACAAGATCTTTTTGAAGAAGATGGAATAGTCTTTTATAATGGTAGAATAGTTGTTCCTGTTGATCTTAGAAAAGAAATGCTTAATAAAATTCATGATGGACATTTCGGAATAGAAAAAAGTAAATCTAGAGCTAGAGTAATTTTTTATTGGCCTAATATGGGAAATGATATTGAAAATTTAATTTCTAAATGCTCTGTTTGTGAAAAGTACAGACCAAAAAATTGTAAAGAACCACTCATTTCACATGACATTTTGTCATTACCGTTTGAAAAAATAGGGTGTGACATTTGTGAATTTAGGAAAAATAATTACTTAGTCATAATAGATTATTTAACTAAGTGGTTAGAAATTGTTCCCTTAAATAATAAACAAGCAGATGAAATAATTGAGAAATTAAAAGTGATATTTAGTTCGCATGGAATTCCTAAAATTCTAGTCGCAGATAACATGCCCTTTAATTCGTATCAATTTAGAAAGTTTTCATCGGAATGGGATTTTGAAATCGTAAATAGTAGTCCGAGATACCCGAAATCAAACGGTCAAGCCGAAAGCGGTGTAAAAATTGCTAAAAATATGTTGAAAAAATGTCATGAGTCTAATCAGGATATTAACAGTGCGCTCCTAGAATATAGAAATACGCCCATAAAAGGGTTAAATTTTTCTCCCGCTCAAGCCTTAATGAGTAGACGAACACGAACTAAATTACCAATAAATAGAGAATTATTAAAGCCAGAACTCCAAACGAACATCAGAAATAAAATTGTAAATAAACAAAACTTAAGTAAATTCTATTATGATAGAACGTCTAGACCCTTATCGGAAATTTCAAATAATCAAAATGTTTTGATTCGTTCTGGAAATCAGTGGGAAAGAGGCATAGTTATTAAAAGAGATAAAAACCCTAGAAGCTATTGGGTAAGAAATGAAAAAAATAACATTTTAAGAAGAAATAGAATTGATTTAAAACCTTCTTATAATGAGACAATTTTTGAACAGGATTTTGAAGTGACTGGTTCTACTTCTACTAACAAAGACTCTGTAAATATTAATTTGAATGGTAATGGTTCTAATAATGATAATTCAAAAAAGAAATCGGACTCTAAACAATACATTACCAAATATGGTCGTATAATTAAGCCCCCTAACCGGTACGGGGTAGTAAATAAGTAATTGTTTTTGTAACAAAGTAAGTGTTCTTGTGTATTTGTTTGTTTATATTTGTATCTTCCTTTTTTTATTCATAGTGTAAATATTTTAATAACATTTTTTGTGTGTCATTCTTTGTAAAAGGGGAGATGTTAGATATGTAACCGTAACTGTATATATATATGTAAGATATGTAACCGTAACTGTATGAATAAGATGTAATGTAACCGCCACTGCGTGGCAACAGTCAGATTGACTGCAGCTGCTCTTAAATAAAGACGCAACAGATATAAAAGGCGGGGCTACAAATACTTCAGAATAAATTAAAATTTTAGCATCTCTGTTATTTTTGTACATAAATATTTATATCAGTATTCTTATATACAGGGCCTGATTAAGGGGGAAGCTCGCTCTTCCCACATTATTTATACTTACACCGTTATTTTTTAACAAATACTTTCCTCCTATAATAAAAAGAAAATTTTCATTAAAAATTATTTTAAAAGAATTCTGGTGTCTAATAACGGTGAGTAAATTGGATTGTTTTACACCGTTCATTTTTTATAAAAAATATTTCCTCGTCAAAGCGTGGAATTTCTATTACATGAAGTAAAAAATAATTGTAAAAATATTCCGGTATGAGCGAGCTTCCCCCTTAATCAGGCCCTGCTTATATATGCCGTGATTAAAGAGGCTAGTATAAAAAATAAAGGTAGCAAAAATTACGGAAATTTCTCTTTTCAAAATGCAGGCATGGAACACGGACGCAATATTCATACTGGCATCTATTTTAGAAATTTCTCTACCTAGAATATCATTGATTTAAGAAGTAGAAAATTTTCTTACATTGATAGTTGTATGAATCCTGCGCCCATGTTTCATCACTGCAAACGTGTCTTCAAAAAAAAAAAGGGGAAGATGTAAGTTACCTGATAACAATAAAATAGAATATTTTTTTAATTTCTAATTGTTACTTTTTAATAACAAATGTTAATAGAATATTTTTATATTTGCTTGCAATGTTTATTTATTAATTTTAAGTATTTAAAATTAAATATTATATAGTTAGTATTATTATTCATAAATAAACATTTTTTTTTTTTTTTTCACTACATTCCGCAATTTGACACAATTTTTATATGTAATAGTTGACTAATAAACAAATAAACTGTATTTTTTTTGGTAAGTGTCACTTTGGTGGATATTGTAAAAAACCGCCCATCCAAAATATACTTATCATTTTCTACTGTTTAAAATCGAGTGAAAATTTTGAATAAAATGTATATTATGTACTTCGTAGACATTTATAAATAGTGTCAAGCTCGATAAGATATCTCGAATAGTTAAAAAAAAAAAAAAAAAAAATTAAAGTTTTAGGTTGACACCCCCATTCATCCCAAATCGTTGAGGGTAGAAGTCTAAAATTATGTGCAAAGATGTTACAGATAAAGAACAGTAAATAGAAGGCAAGAACTCTTCATTCGACGGTAGTGCAGTTTTCACATGCTTAACCCGCTATATCCTTTATAATTTAATTAAACAATCTTTGATGTTTGGTTTACAATTTTTTTTTTTTTTTTTTTTTTTGAAATAAGGAACTGAAAATTTTATCGGCTTGAAGTAACTTCAGTGTTTAGTTCATGTTAAACAAGGGAAAACAAGTTCGTATCCTTAGTCACCTCAATTTCTTTGTCACCTATTCCATTTTTAGCCATAATGAATAGCTTTGCTCGTTGTGGCAATGTACTTACCTTTTTACTGAAATTTCATGCGCAGTACTTACTTATGTCCTTTTAAATTTACTAATAAATATCTTGTTCAGAACGCATTCGCTTCTGAATCAGTTAGATAAGTAAAAAACAGGAGAATCGCAATCGATAATTATTCCCCCCCCACCTCCCTTTTTTTTCACGGTGGGGGGGGGGGGGGGGGGGCAACTAACAATAATTCTCATTACATGGATTTACGCGAAATTTTGTCTTATAATGCCATATTAAAGTTTTTGGGGGATTTAAAAAAAAAAAAAAAAAAAAAAAGTACTGATTATTATTATTATTTTTTTTTTTTTCCTTTTTCTTTCTATGAAAAGAAAGAAACAGAAAACAAAAAAAAAATTTTGATGAATTTCTTGCAAAAGCAGCAATACGGAGGACTGTTAGATTTTTTTTTTTTTTTTCAAATTATAACATCGCTTTCAAATTATTCAATTATATTTTATATAAATTTTCGATTTCGATAAGTGTCCAACTATCGTAAAACTGGTATCGTAAAAATCCGTATATTGAGACTAATAGTCTTCCATCCTAAAAAAAATTGCACGCATTTTTTTTTTTTCTAATTTTTACTATCTTCTATATTCAATACAAGAAATTATTGTTTTCGTAAAAATTTAGACTTCCGATTTTGGATGGATTTACACGTTTTGAGAAGCCCAGAACACGATTTGATCATTTTTAGAAAATGTCTCTTTGTCTGTGTGCATGACAAGAATTTTGTGACGACTGTATCTCAATAACTACACCACAGAATCGCATAGAAATTTATTTGTAGATTCAACTTAACATAATTTAATTCCTATCAACTTTTGGTGGCAATCGCCCTATAGATGGTGCAGATAAACTGCGATCTTCTCCGACAATGGGAATGCTATATCTCACATTCTATTGTATATAATTGCATAAAACTTGGTGTATGAAAGAACAATTATAAAACATTATGCTGATTCATTTGCAGTCCATATATGTCAACCTGTGGCACTATTGCACTGCAATATACTCCATGAGTAGAAAGGGTAAATCGTAACTTTCGTGGTATATAACTGCATGAAACTTGATATGTGAAATAACCATTGTGTAAACGAAAGCTGATTTAATTCAGGTATATATCGACCGAAAAGTGAAGTTACTATTGGGATTTTTCATATGGCTACATCTCAGCATCTATTGATTAATATTGAACCAAATTCCATACATAATATTTTTATTGTAAGAAGCTTGGGTTAAACTTTTGTACATCCAAAATGTAATTGACGCTGTTATATAGAATGAAATAGATGAAAATTTTGTGATGATGAGCGCATGCTAGTTTTTCCTTGTTTTAGATTTCAATTTGTTACAATTAAAGAAAAATAAATATGTATTAAATAAGTGTATTTATTTAAAAAAATGTATATTAAAATGAACTTTATTAATTTATAGTAGTATACTACTTTACTACAGTCTCTATGGGATTTTCGATGCTTCATATATCTCATTCAAAAGTTTTTTTTTTTTTTTTAACTTAACTCGTTAACGCCCGCATTAATTTTGCAAAATATTATTAGCTGATTATTTCACTTCTAAATTAATGTAGACAACTGACAGTAATATATATTAATTTAAAGAATCTTTCTGTTAGTTTTAAATTTAAAGCCTATCCACATTTATTGACGTTTACTGTTCTAGAGAGAAAATTTCGAGATAGAAAAACTTTGAGATTACAAATTAATTTCCTATTATAGGTTGATAAAGATCTCGAAAGTAAAGTATTATAATACATATTATTATTCAACTTGATTTAAGTTAGTATACTTACGCAAAAAGCAAATATATGTGCGACAAATGAAAAATCATAAAATGACTATCCAAATTATGAAATAATAATTAATAGTAGGCACATGAAACTTTCAGGGATCATTTAGAGTGACGCTAGAAACTGTCACTAAAAAGCAGAAATCTTTCCAAGAAAGCACAAAAAATATACGTGTCATTTTATTAGCTGTCCTCAAATGAGGACACTGGGTGTTAACGGGTTAATTGCACTGTTTAAACGTGTCAGTTTTGATCTCGGTAACCATTATTTAATAATAAATTTTAATATTTTCTTTCACTAATGTTTAAAAAAAAAAAAAAAAATTATTAGTATTTTTTTATTTTATTCATTTTATTTATTTATTTTAATTCCGCACGACGTAAAAAGGTGACATGTTCAAAGAATAGAATTTAAAAACAGAACTCAATTTTTTTTTTTTTTTTTTTTATTTTATTTTATTTCCTTTTATTTATTTATTTGTGAGAATGAGATATCCTTATGATACGAAGGGAAAAAAAAAAAAAAAATCCGTAGGGAAGAGAATGGGTAGGGAGAAAGATGGAATCTGACTGTTCGGCAGCTTTAAAGGAACATTTCAGCTACTCTAACCGGGAGAAAAAAAATTTGTAAATTTTTCATTACGTAATGCTTTTTATTTATTTATTTTTTTAATTACGTTTTCCCATTTAGAAAATTGGCAATCGTTAAAATGTTCCATGTTTTCCAAAAATTATTATTATTATTACAGTGGAGCACCGTTTATACGTTTTTCAAGGGACCATTCCTTAAAAACGTATAACTGAAAAAAAACGTACAACTGAAAATTCGTTTTAACATTAATAAACAATAAAGTATCATATTATTAATAAAAGTCTAATCAATTTTCATGATTTCCTTTGCATTTATTCGAATAAGATATATTTTAATTATATTTAAAATATTTTTAAAAGGTTGAATAAAAATTAAATGATAATTAAAAATATAGAAATTCAGAAAAAATTTTCAAGGTTTCAATTTTAACCTTTAAAGACAAAGCCTTTTGTTCTCTAAATGAAGATGACATTTTTGCAAACGATTAAAAGGAAGGAAAGAAAAAAATGTTTCTTCAACCGTAATGTCAAATAAACACGATAAGAAAATCTTCCAAGTCGCCCAACGGAAGTGAGTAATAAATCTTCAAGTTTACAAAATGCCTATAAAGTTGTGGGCTTTTTTCCTTTGATACCCCATTCCTGGAATCAATTAAAAGAGAAAGTGGGAGGTCTTCAAGTGGTCACTGGCTACTTGGCTTATCTCTGAAAATTTCTCTAACCCCCCTTCTCCCCAGGCTACCGATGCAAGTCGCACTTTGTTCTATAGCCGCACTTTGTTGAAAAAATAATCGAAAAAAATAAGAAAAAACATAAAGAACATTCATCTTTTTTTTTTTTTTTTTTTTTAAATCCTGGAATGAAACTCAAACTTGGGATTCTACAAGGAGGAAAAAAAAAAAAAAACGTATAAGTGAAATTAAGAATTTACTTGTGTCGTATAAATGAAATATTTTAACATTAGAATTCAATGGAATGATTTGGGACCGAAGTCGAAAAACGTATAAATGAGAAAATCGTATAACTGAGAAACGTATAAAAGGTGCTCCACTGTATTATTATTTTTTTTTAATATTTCATTCTGATTTTATAATGTAATAAATAAAAAAATAAAAAAAAATGTTCTTAGTTAATTTTTTAGCGCTTTATAGCTTCACAGTGAAACATTTAAAAAAAAAAAAAAAAAATTAGTTTTTGGAAAACGAGAAACATTTTAATGAATGCGGATTTTCTAAATGTGCAAACGTAATAAAAAAAAATCTGGAGTGACTCCACTCGATTTTCCGAACATTAAGTAATTAACGGTTTTGTAGATAAACTAAAGTAAGAGGAGTTGTTAAGTAAACAAAAGAGAATATTATAATAGGGTGTTTGGGTATTTTTCTGTATATAGTACACGATGTTTAATTTAGCGCTATTTTACCAAACACGTAGATCATAATGATAAAGAATAATTAATTGTGTCCCTGTAAAAACCTACAAATGCTAGATTCAATAAAATGCTTATAGTTAATGCAAAAATGACTTATAATATTTATATAGATTTTCAGCTCCATCGGATAAGGCATTTAGACGCTATCTCACTATTATGGTGAGAAAACTTAGTTAGTTTTTCTCACCATTATTTTTAAATTTAATCTTTCTATCCTTTACATACATAGATTTTTCTCATATTACTAGGTTGCTTTACTCAATTATAATAGCTCTTTCACTTTTACCCTTCTTAAAGTTGATGCTTTCTTTAAACAAAACTATTTACACTTTATGAATGATATAAACTATCAAGTTGCTTCTAAATTAGTAAATTCAACTCTGCCTGGAATTTTAACTCTATTAATAATAAATCTAACTTCAAATAAAATATATTAAATTAATAAATATTAAGATTCTATAATTTACAGATTTTTTTTTTGTGTATAAAAGACTATAAATTAAAATAAAGAAATAAACAAAAAAAAAAAAAACTCATGTCTAAATTTAATTTGAACCTATTATCTTTACCAGTAACTTCTTATATATAGATCTCAAGTTTCTAAAATAAGGCCAAAAGATAAAAAAAAAATCCAGAGTTTTCTCTGGTTTTCTCATAAAATGCTAAATGCAACTTTTATAACAATCAAATTTTTGATATCCTGTCAGAATTGTTTACTAAAAAATTACAAGAAAGCACCAGACTTTTTCTTTAATAAAAAAACAAAATTGGCCAGTATCGTATAGTGTCAAAAGAAGATTTAAAATCGTTACTTCACCTTTCGATTTATCTCTCACAAATAAAATATAATTTACTTTAAACAAAATAAAAACTTGCGTTGTGTACCCATAAGAAACCCAAGTAAAAATGAAGGACAATGATGACAGCGTTGTTACTTTTATGTTACTAAACTACTAAATCATATACCTCAATGTAAACAAATTTTTTAACTAACTCTTCAAATACAACTGGACCTTTCAGTACACAGACACCACAAATACATGAACCAGAAAAAAAACATTTTATTTATTTCTTCTTTCAGGATCCACCTGGAAAGGAAACTTACCACCTCAACCCTTTTTGGGAATCGTTTATTGACCAGATTTTAAATCCTAATATCTAAGTCACAAGATTTGACTATACAACTTATTTAACTTCAATTTATTTATTTATTTATTTTTTTTTTTTTCTTTCACAATTCCCAATCAGAAGGTTAAAGTAGCTAACTGAAGGTGTCCAGTTACGATTTTATTTAATGATTTCATTTGAAAAAATGTTCCTACAACTTTTAATATATTAATATAGTCCTTGTCATTAGACTTTCCTAAAATTAAAATTCAATCTATTTTTAGAAGACACATCGATTCAAACTACATTTATTCTATATTAAAGCTTGGTTACTAAAAATTTTTAACAGAGTTAACGATCTCTAAATCTATATATATATCTGTAGGTCTCATTAACAAATTTATCCTACACCAGAATAATAAAGTGAAAACTGTCATCATGGTTCATCATTGTGAACTTTAATTTTTTTTTTTTTTTGCCCAATATTATCATCTTACATACTTCCTAAACAATAAGATTTTTCTTTTATTAGTAATCTCTAGTTTCGGCTGAATAACATAATTTTTCTACCCTAGAATTCTCTAATGAATTAGAGAACCTCCTCCAATAATAAAAAATTTAGGTATTTAAAGGATGGCTTCCTCCTGGAAACTCCAACTTAAACATACTATTATATAAATAAAAAAATAGTAAAAAAAAAATAACAACAGAATCTATAACAAAAAACTAAGTTCTCTTAAAATACAAACAATAATATTTATTTGATCTCATTATCCTACACTAAAAAACAAAACATAAGAGATATATAAATAATCAGGAAAAATATAACGTTCTTTTAACACTATATAACATACGACAACTTCGTATGAAAAAAAATAAACGTAAGAAACCAAGAGTTTCATACACTTTCGAACACTTTATCATTTAAAACCCCTTTTTTTTTTGTTAAAATGCAAACACTAAATAAATAAAAAAAAAAGCTTTAACAACTTACAATTAAGGCATTCTCCAGTTGTGGCTGTTATTCCTTTAGACTAAACAGGCGTCTGGCTATCAGGAATCATGGCTTTCAAAATTGAACACTGGGAATTGGATGAGTATGCTGCAGGGCGAAGTCCTCCCTCACGCAGTTGATGGTCGGCTGGGGCTTAGTACCAGGGCATTAGTTGTCTCATTCAAATTTATCTTTTCAAGGACGGGTTTAATTTCGTAGAATATTGCTACAATGACCTCATTTTTCAACTCGTGGGTCATTTCTGCTCCTCTTGAACGAACGAAAAAAGGACAGATGCTACTAAAAAAAACGGACGATAGCCTTAATGCCGCCCCAATCTCCCACCTAAAAAAAAGGTCTTCACTGATTGGGGTGGTCGGCAAAGCCTTTTGTTTTGTCCACATTATCAATTAAGGTCCAACCTATGACGGAATATAGCCGCTGGCCTCAAATGTCATTACCGATGTCGAGATTCACCGTCATAACTTGCAAGTCGCCGCCACTGGAGTGAGTCAGGGCCCGCTACCGTTCAGTCCTAGCCTGCCTTCTGTGATGCTGCGAGAGCGCCAAGAAAACGAACCTTTACGTATGAAGTTCTCCAGCTGAAAAAAAACCTCATCTCCGGGAGCCCGGAGGCCCCCTTCTCCTTATAAGGAAAAATTTTTTTACATCTCAGTCCTGGATGGAGTCTTCACATCGAAAAAAAAAACCTTTTTCCCCCAAAAAGGGAACTCAATTCTCACTTGTTGCCAAAATGTATTTCTAAAATTATTCATTGTCCAATGGAAATCCAATTTTTTCAAAAACCTACACCTCTTCGTGATTACCCCCGCGCGATGATAGGCCCACTAGGCTGCCTCAAGGAGGAGCCTTTCTCACCCCTATACAATAAAAAAAAATAAAAGAATTCCGCCAGATGCCCCTGACAGAAAAAACATATGGGATTTCTCCGTCAACCCACAAAATTCCAGACCTAGACTTTTTGAACTCTACAGATTTTCAGACATACCCGTGTCATAAACTCTTTGAATTCGACAGATTTTCTGACATCCCCGTATCATAAATACGGCTTTATGCAGTCCTCAGAAACATAAAAAGTTTAAAGTTTCTCGTCTCCCTATCTGAACTCTGGCATTTCACAGGCTAGATAGCATTTTTCGAGTCATCAACCGCTCAGTTTCCCGGGAAAAGAGATCACACAAAGTGTTTCTCCAGAAAGTTAGGGGAAGCCCAGTAAACATCATTCAACAACATCTGGAAAAGTCAGTCTACCCCAAAACATCTTGCTTTCCGAGAAGAGAAAAAAAAAATTAGAAAATTCTTAAGTGCCGCTACCTACAGCAAAAGAGTATATATAAGTTTTTAAATAAAAATTTAAACTGTTCGTGTAACATTTAACTTTTTCCTTTATAATTGATAAATTTTAAATAATATAGTTTTCTGAGAAGGGGTCTGAAAAATATAGTTTTTGTAAAAATAAACAAGTTTATTTAAAATATTAGCAAAAATTTAAAATATTAACATTTAAGAAATACAGCTTTTGTAGGAAACCGAAATCCATCTTAACAATCACCCTCCCTTTTATGTTAAAAAAAAAATAAATTTATTTATTTATTTTTTTTTTGTAAGTGTGCAAAAATCCATAAATTTTTCTGAAGGAAAAGAAGAGAATGTTAAAGTGTCCCAGACGAAAGTATAAATCAAACGCCGATCCGTACTCCGCCTGGAGCAAACGAACACTCATCTTACTAGAAAACTCAAATCCGGCCGGGTACCCGAGAATTCTAGTCCTTCTCTACAAAAGGCTAAGTTCCCGAAATTATAATTGCATTCAATATACTACAAGTAGCCTCTTTTAATAAGTATATTCCTCACATAATGTCTAAATTAGGTTTTGAGTGATATATAAAGTAATCCGGAACGAAAAACAAGAAGCGAAAGCCACGATATCTACCCCGTAGCGATGTAATCAAAACAACAGCTGTTTATCCCTTCCTCTATGGGAGATCTATCTCAGACGAGTTTTTTTTTTTTTTTTTTCTCCTCATCCTTCCCCGGTCCCAACGAATAAAACCGCGAAGAACCCTACTAAGTTTCTCCTCTACTGTAGTCAACGGCTGTCAATCACTCCATCTGACGAACTGCAGAGAACATTTATTTTCTCCAGTTGATGAGTCCTCCACACCCCAACATCTAGCTGACGCGGTGATGTACAATATTTCCGAAGGAACAACTAAATTACTCGCTTTACAAAAAAAAAGGGCTAGACCTTTTTGGGATTGAAATTTTCCTAGGCAATAAAGGTTAGTAATCTAATTCGTAGGACAGAGCCACAACAGGAAAAAACCTTTTACAGATTATGCGTTAAATAACCATAATAAGAATAAGAAAATAAATGTACATCACAATAAGCAATACAGTATATATATGCATGTATAATGAGACTACATAGATTTGTTTTGGCCCACCGGTGGGCATAAGTTTTAATATAATCAAATATAAAGAATAATAGGTGATATAAGTTGATAGGTATATAGTTACACAGAAGATAATATAGCATAATAACAAAAAAAAAAAAAAAAAATTAAAGTTAGGAGTGGAATGTGCCAGGGGTCTTACTATAGTTATTTTTTATCTCTACCACACTACAGCTACAAATTGAGTCTTAAATTCTGCTCACTCAGTGCATAACCTATGAGGTAAACAAAGATTTTTTCTTTTGAAATTTACAAAAAGTGCAATGTTCATAACCCCAACATATCCAAGTCAGGAAATACTAAACTAAACTTTAGAAGCTAAATATTAAAAATTTTGATATTTTTACACTTTTTTTTTTTTTTTTTCATTTTTTTTCAATTTTTATTATATTTAACATTTAGTCCTCAGTTTACTCCGAACTATCCAAATTTACCTCCCTGACCACTCATATAAGAAATCAATATGCACTGAGAGACCTCACTACTTCACAATTAACTAAGTACCTACATGTAAAATTCTTTACCTCACTGAAACTCAATTTTAATAACCTAGTGCATAAAAAGAACAATTTCTAAACTTTCATAATTTTTCTAGGAAAAATTCCAACTATTACTATTAAGTTGCAAGATATTTGAATAGGGTTAAATGGAACATACAACGTGGGCAGCTCGAGGAAAAAAAATTTAAGTGACTACAATTTTCTGGTTTACCTTTCCAGAAACAACAATCGAAACACTCGATTCTACCTTCAAATTTTCACTAATTTGAACCTTTCCCAACATAAACTTTTCTTCGAAGAAAAAGAATTGCATTATAATAATTCTTTACCACTAGCACTATATTACTATCAACATTACCCAATTTCCAGAGCATACCCGTGTCATAAACTCTTTGAATTCGACAGATTTTCTGACATCCCCGTATCATAAATACGGCTTTATGCAGTCCTCAGAAACATAAAAAGTTTAAAGTTTCTCGTCTCCCTATCTGAACTCTGGCATTTCACAGGCTAGATAGCATTTTTCGAGTCATCAACCGCTCAGTTTCCCGGGAAAAGAGATCACACAAAGTGTTTCTCCAGAAAGTTAGGGGAAGCCCAGTAAACATCATTCAACAACATCTGGAAAAGTCAGTCTACCCCAAAACATCTTGCTTTCCGAGAAGAGAAAAAAAAAATTAGAAAATTCTTAAGTGCCGCTACCTACAGCAAAAGAGTATATATAAGTTTTTAAATAAAAATTTAAACTGTTCGTGTAACATTTAACTTTTTCCTTTATAATTGATAAATTTTAAATAATATAGTTTTCTGAGAAGGGGTCTGAAAAATATAGTTTTTGTAAAAATAAACAAGTTTATTTAAAATATTAGCAAAAATTTAAAATATTAACATTTAAGAAATACAGCTTTTGTAGGAAACCGAAATCCATCTTAACATCACTTTAAAGTTTGAGCCCATATGCCACAATTTTAAAGAAATTTGCATTTTGTCCCTGTAAAAAGAATCATAAATGTTAGATTCTCTAAAGTCCATAAAGCTCGTGTGACGGTGACGTATAACATGTATATAAATTTTCAGTTAATTTGAATAAGGATTTTAGTCGCTGTCGCACTTTAAATAATTTAAGCCTATAGGTCTTAATGATGAACAATTTTTAATTGTGTCCTTGTAAAACTCGTTAAATACTAGAGTCACCAAAATCCATACAGTTTGTGCAATGGTGACCTAAAACTCGTATATAAATTTTCCACTCAAACGGATAAGGCATTTAGATGCCTTCACACTTTAAATTATTTCACCCCATAGTCCATAATGATGCAGAATTATTTGTTGTGTCCCTGTAAAAAAGCTAGAAGTGCTAGATTCACCAAAACCTATATAGATTGTGAAACTGTGACCTATAATATGTGTATATTTTTTTTGTTCAATTGAATAAGGCGTTAAACGCTATCGCTCTTTTTAAAATTTGGTCCCATAGGCCGTAATGATAAAGAATTTTTCTTTGTATCCCTGTAAAGAAACTGTAAGTGCTAGATTCACCAAACTCTATGCAGTTCATGCAATTATTACCTATAATATGTGTATAAATTATTTTTTCAGTTTAATAAGGCGTTTTGGCGCTATCGCACTTTTTAACATTTGGTCCCATAGGCGATAAAGAATTTTTCTTTGTGTCCATGTAAAAAAACTATAAGTGCCAGATTCTCCAAAATCTATACAGATTGAGTAACTGTGACCTATAATATGTGTATAAATTTTTTGCTCAACTGAATAAGGCGTTTAGATGCTATCGAACTTTTAAGATTTTGGTCCCATAGACCATAATGATAAAGAATTTTTCTTTGTGTCCCTGTAAAAAAACGCTATAAGTGCCAGATTCACCAAAATCAATAGGGTTCGTGTTACGGTGACATGCAACATGTGTACCAACTTACAGCTCACTCGAACAAAGCGTTTAGACGTAGTATGTTCACACACAGACATATATACACACACACATACGTGTGCATACACACACACATACATACATGATCGTAAAAATAGTGAATACGGACTCAGGGGACCTCAAAACGCATAGAAACACCAAAATCTCGAATTCTGATTTTTGACATGATTACAATACTCTCCTTACATGAGTATGTTCGGAAAGTAAAATTAGGTAATGAGTAATTAAGAAAACAAATTTCTCCATAGGATAACATGAGGATAGACTGCTGGTCAAATTTGACCACACTAGGGTATTAGTTTGTTTGGAATCGTGAAGTACACTCCGTGGTGGGGAGGTTCTTTCTATAGGTCCTAGGGCGTATTCACGTGAGTTTCGGAGAAAACTATGAAAAACGATGAAAGACTTGGTAGACCAGGACGATCTGGGTTCGAACCTAGACTCTTTGATCTTCCAGATTTGAGAGTGGACTAGTTCGGCCTTTGGCTAATTATGGTGGAGAACCTTTCTGATGCTTAAAACTCGAATGGTTAAAAAAAAAAAAAAAAAAGATAAATATGATTGAATTGATAAGATGTCATGATAAATGCATAAATTAATTTCTTTATTAATTTAGAGAACCCGGTGTATTTTTTTATTCATTTATTGTGTTTTAGTATTATTAAAATACACTGCTCGGCATGAAAATTGCTTCTGACACCATTTCAGCCTATTGTTATGTAAAATGA
The DNA here is from genome assembly GCA_963930645.1 of Salticus scenicus. NCBI lineage: Eukaryota > Metazoa > Arthropoda > Arachnida > Araneae > Salticidae > Salticus > Salticus scenicus. Next base: position 222,770,370 of record OZ005659.1, on the reverse strand, counting down.
TGTCTTGAATCCGAATATGACTCCCATTTTGCCTTATCACCCACCGTGTTTTAGGAATGGCCCCCTATTTTTATCATTTTTCGATGATTTTATGGCTATAAATTTGATTTTTAGCAGGGGGGAGGATTATTTTAACCATTAAATATCTTCTGAAGGGCTACAGAGTTGGAAAATTCTAAAACATGAGCATTTGCGAAAAAGGAAAAACTTTGAGGGGGATTTGCCACTGAAATTTTGTATTACATATCTTATACCTTTTTAATCTGTTATTAATTTTATTTTTTAAACTTTATATATTTTTTGTTTTTAGGTGTTAAATTAATTCTTTTTCATCCTTCAAACCAAATTCATGGTCATCAAATTATCGAACAGGAGGGGGGGGGGGGGATGAGGAAAGGTGTGGTGTTTCTAGAAAACGGTGGGTGACTGGGCAAAATGAGAGTCATATTCGGATTCAGGAGGTCATTTTACAGAATAATCAGTAAGAATGCTATCAGAACTCGATTTTCTTTTTTCTTTCTCTTTTTTTTTTTTTTTTTTTTTTTTTTTTTTTATCAGAGCTGTGATATTACTCTAATTTTGTATCTGATAAATATTTTTTAAGAACTTTGTAAAACTCCTTTACCATGTAAAATTTAGTTTTTTTCTTTCTGTAAAATATTTTAATTGTCATAAAAATATTTTCTAAAACTTTGTAAAATTCTGAAAAATTTAGTTTTTTTTTTTTTTTTTTTTTTTTTTTTTTTTTTTTTTCCCCCTTCTAAAGTACTTTAAAAGTGTGTCATAAATTAATATTTTATCTAGTTTGATTTATTAAAGTGGATTCTAAGAATCTATATAGTTTAAACAAAGAGTGTTGTCCAAAGATAATCAAAATAAATAATTTAAACAAATCTTTCACTTTATTCACCATGTAAAATCACATTTAAATTCATTGAAATCTAATGCTTTGTAGGCGCGACACAACATTTTTTACTTCAAGTTTTCATCATTATTTCAACAGAAAAATAACCAACTCTATTCTGATATGTGAAATTATAATGAAAAGATTGAAAATATTCTACGGGGAAAGACGTTGTTTACAAAATGTTCACATCATATCCATGCAAATTCAAAGCATTGTGATTGTTTGAATTCTCAGAATAATTTTACAATCTGAATAATATTTTGTTATAAAAAGCTACGAAATAACTTCTTGTTGATTAGCATGGGAAAATAAAATTTACAATACTCTACGATTCAGGAATGTTTGTACTGGGAAAATTTAGAAACGCCCTTTTCCCCCTTTTTTTTTTCCCCAGTAACTTCGACATTTTTACTTCTATTGCCAGTTTTCATAGGCAATGAAATTATTGTATGCGTTCAAAAAATTCGATACCAAGTTTTCCTCTGATTTACATGTTTTAAGGTCTCCCGAATTCAAAAAAGTAGTTTTGGCAATTGGTCCGCGTGTGTGTCTATGGGGGGGGGGGGAGGGGTTACTGTTATATTTCCGAAACTAATGAAGATAGACCGACGAAAATTCAGAATTGAGACTGGTCAGCTGTAGAGATAATTGTTCCCACTTTTGGTGAAAATTGAAAACCAAAAATGGAGCATTGGAAACTGGATGTCCATGTCTTAAGGGCTCGCTTCACTCACCGCCGCCGGAAGCCGAAGGTAATGTTATTCTATGGTATATTTTTCTTTGCAAATAACTTTTTAACTAATTCATATTTTTAAATTCTGTTTTCACATTCTGAAAATAACGGCCCTCTTCACTTACCGTCGCCGGAAGCCCGAGCCAATGTTATTCTATGAGAAATTTTTCTTTACAAATAACTTATTAACTAATCCATATTTTTAAATTCTGTTTTCACATTCAGAAAATTCCCAGCTGTTAAATTGACGGACCTTTTTTTAAAAATATATATTTTTTAATTTTTAATATTTTATTTTGAAATTAAAAAATGAAAAAATTTCACACATTGAAAATTCGTATTTTGCAGCTTCAAAATAAAATATAAAAAAATAAAAAAATATATTTTTTAAAATGGTCCGTCAATTTAACAACTGGGAATTTTCTGAATGTGAAAACAGAATTTAAAAATATGGATTAGTTAATAAGTTATTTGTGAAATTTTTTTTTCCATAGAATAACTTTAGCTTCGGCTTCTGGCGGCGGTGAGTGAAGCGGGCCCTTAAAATCTGCTTCAATGATTTTCTTCTAAATAACTACATAAACATCCTAGTAAATGTCTTTTTGTTAATCATAGTTACAATGTAAAAAGTATGTCCTATTTGCTGTCAGAAATTCTCTGTAATTTGAGAAAATACGCGTAATTTACGAAAAAATTACGTTGTCAGAACGTATTTTCTCAAATTACAAAGAACTTCTGACAGCAAATAGGACATACTTTTTACAGTTTAGTTAGCTTAGGAAAATTGATAGGTACCCTGTATAAATAGGTCAATTTGAGATCTCGTAAGTGCGTTCCTTTAAAAACGGATGTACGAATATTTTTCAAACTCGGTATATTAATTCCCTTTCAGATATCGTTTCGCCAACAGATGAATTTGTCCAATTTTGGTGAAAATCGGAAGTAGGGCCGAAAATCGGTATCTCAAGAACTGTTCTAACGATCTTCTTCAAAAATGATTTTTTTGCTACCTAAATCCTACACTTGCCTAAATTCTAATTAATATTCCGTAAAACTATTATTACTTTTTTTTTTTTACGACAATCTTTTTTTTTAGAGTGATTTCCTTCTTATTTAATCGTAATTACATTTGAAGAAAATTACTCTAAAGCTTTATGGAAAGAGGAGAGGATACTATTCATTTTACGGCATATTAATTAGGATGTAGGTAAGCATGAAACTTCTTTTTAAATATCCTTTCGCATGTATTACTTGGTTATTATAGGAAAAAATTGATCATCGTCCTGTTCAGGTAGGTCAGTTATAGGTCTCGGAAATGGTTACTTCAAAAAACTGCTCTACCGATTTTTTTTTTTTTTTTTAAACTCTCTGTGTAAACTCTGTTTTATATGTCTTTACACATGTATCAGTTTAATCTTACAGGAAAACTGTAGGCCAGATTATGTCCAAAATGTATATGTAAAAAGTATAGGTAGCAGGTAGTAGAAGTCGTGTAATAGAGAATTTGCACGTTTTCTGATTTTATTCATATATAATAGAATATGAAAAGGTAAGAAAATAAATACAAACATTTCCTTTATTTGAAATCTTATTACTGATTTATAACAATTTTAACATCGCACTATTTACTCTATCGAGAAAACGCAGTATAAAATATCGTGACGTCAATCTTTATGACAACAAACGGGAGTAATCGTTGTTTACATTCGATTTTGTGCTTTGCTTTGCTTCTTGAATCAGTGAAATAGGCTTTGTATTTTATAATAATGACGGATATTAAAAAATCCTAGAATAAATATTGTATTGTACCACTCTGCACTAATACAACGGCTAAATGCTTCTCAAAAGCTATTCTTTAGCGTTCCACAGGATCCTATTAAACGAAAACATTGGACAACCACCATGAAAAGAAAACAATTGAAAATAATGATAATGAAAAATGATGATAACGATATTAAATGATTATAAGATGAAGAAGAAATGCTCAGAAATCACATAAATGACTGATAATTATGAAAGTTAAAACGAATTGCTGCTTGCTAACTAAGCTAACAAAATGTAAACATTGAAGCATCATAAAGTGTGACGTCAGGCAGCGTTTTGAAGTCACGTGATTTTTGGTTAATTTTAAAGTTATTTTTGAAATTAATGAGAACTTTTTTTGCATTTTTAATAAACTTTTGGAAATTTATGAGCCTAAAACTACCAGAAAAATAGGATTTTGTTCAAATACCCCATGTGTGCAAATTGTCCATTGTTACACACCAGATTTCTTCTTTTCTCATCGAAGTCATGATATATTTTTAACACTTTTCAACATTATTGAAAGGGTTAAAAAGATATGATGATTTCGATTTATTGATTTATGACTTCGCTTTGTCTGTCAGGATTGTTTGTCTGTTTATGCTCTATGTAATTTCTTAAAATTGACCTATATTGTTCAAGTTCACTATGGAATGTTTCCTACTAAAAAAGGAGTAAATACCGCCATTGGATTGTGTACAGGGACACCGGAAAGAATTCCAAAGAATTGCGTTCTATTAGAGGTATTTCTATAAACCACATTAGATTTATTATTATTATTATTATTTTGCATAAATTATAATGAAATTGAAATATGTTATTCGTATGCACATAAGAACACTATCCATGGAAAATTGTACGATTAGCACACAGGACCACACAAAAATACATAGTTACTCTAAGGGCTGCTATTGAAAGATTTTTGACGTATGAATAATTAATAGATATTAATTATTCATATGTATATTTTTTTATTTGGATACAATATGATCGGCATTAAGTTTCACAAAAATATTCAGTTACATTAAAGGATGGAATTGAAAATTTCCGGAAATGCATTTAGCATTTTTAACACTTTTCTCACCGAAGAGGAAGAAGATTATGTTGTTTCAATATGAAGTGTTGTTTGCAAATGTTTTTGATTTATTAATTTGTCCTTTTTAAATTTGTTAAAATTCTTTAAACTCCTTTTTGTTTATCAGGCCCATATATTTAAAATTATCACGCCTCTTATTTATTAACATCTATTTAAACTTATATATATATATATATATATCGATAAAGATAAATTGTTATGACAATCATTGAAATGAAAAGCACTGAACTGCGTTATTAAAATAAAAGCAATTTTATTTAATGAATTTCAAAGAAATTCCTATAATCATACTTGTCAATCATCTCATTAACATACTTGCCAACCATCTCATTATGAACCGTACAATTTGTAGTACCCGCCTTTTTTTTCACACCAATAATTTTTTAGAGTAATTTTAGTCGTATTTAATTGTAACGACATTTGGAGAGAATAACTCTAAAAATATACTGGTGTGAGAAAAGGGGAGTTTTTTTAGGGGGCGTTAACAATTGTACGGTTATTAATTAGATGGTTGGCAAGTGTGCATTAATAACCGTACAAATGTTCACGTTCCCTGAAAAAACGCCCCTTTTCTCACACCACTATATTTTTAGAGTTATTCTCTCTAAATATTCTTACGATTAAATAAGAATAAAATTACTCTAAAAAATTATTGGTGTGAAAAAAAAAGGCGGGTACAAAAAATTGTATGGTTCATAATGAGATAGTTGGCAAATATGTGTAACACATTTTATACACTTAAATAATATGCATTTGTCATTGCCTTTCAATAAATTGCAAACTTAATTCACTTCACGTAAACAGAAAGTAATATCCTATTTTCACAGGTCTTATACTGTTATCGATTTAAATATTGTATATTTCACTCTAAAATGGATTTAGAAATGTCATGCATTATAAATTTTAACTCTTACAGCATTTTAAATAAATTTCTTTAAAATGGATTTTTGATTTCTGCCAAAAAAGGGATCATATTCACAGCATGCAGACAAATAGTTTACCTTTCACAAGAACTCCTTTTCCCCTTCCCATTGGCTTCTCTTCTATGCGGCATATATTTGTACATTAAGCAAATATAAATGCAAATCGGGTTGTTGTTTTCATGAATAAAACAGCAGGCAATTTTCACATGCTCTGTGTGAATTAAACGTTTGCATAGTAGATGCGTAAATATTAACCAAGATGCCACTCTTTACAATTCGGTGCCACATCAGTCAAAACATATATCGATGAAATTTTTCTTTCACGATATGGGAAAGATTATCTGTTGTATGATAGAGGGAATTTCTGATCAATATTCAGGTAAAAAGGCACTGGTAGTATATTTATACGCACTATTAGATATTTTTATATTTATATATTTATAGCACTATTAGATATTTTTATATTTTTATATTTATAGCACTATTAGATTAAAAAAGCGTATAAAATCGAATTGATTTAAGAAATATAAAAGATATTTATAAGAAAAGAACATATATAGCTTACTTTAACCATATCCTCCTATACTAGATGCCTGTCGCGTGGCTCGGAAACTTGGTAACAGTTCAAATAGAGACCCTACATGATAAGAGACTTGACCTGCCAGCCGATCCTCCATGTTTGTTCAAGCTGTTATATGCGATACCATTACGCTCTGCAAAATTCAAATGGAACTCAGCAGGGCTTCCTAATAATAAACAAAATTGTTTTATCAAGATTTTAATTAAAAGAAAGGTGTCAGATGCTGATAAAGTTAAATTACGTTCTACGGTGATCGAGCGGTTTTTGAACGAACGTCCGCCATATTTGTTCAATGTCTAGTCTCTCTTTATTTAGGGACCCTAAGTTCACGCGATAGACAGCGCCACCTGGTACAGATTGCGCGACTTTTTTATTCAACTGTCACTAATAATTTTAAGAAGTGATATATGATATATATAATCGATGTTTCTTCGATTATATTCACCTTGTATGTGTATCAAATCCTACTTTTAAAAATGTTTGGTGGCTGTTGAATAAAAAAGTCGCGCAATCTGTACCGGGTGGCGCATCTAGTTTAGGAGGCTATGCTTTAACCTCACTGCATAGCACGAGACGCTACATGTAGCCATTTTTGCTCAAGAAATTATTTTATAGAGTTCTGTCGCTGTTTTCGATTGATACTTTTCACTATTTTTACGAGTGTTAAAATTCATTTATATATCACTTCAATATCTTACCATCTGTCTTAGAAAAATATAAAGGACATAAAAATTACACAATATTTTACATTTTTTTTTCTTTCACGATCCTGATCTTTTTCCGACTTCTGTGTACCAATAGTACATTTTATCTATAAATATTACTTTTAAGTAACTAAAAAATAGATGTCAAAAATTAAATAGTAATGACTTAACATTAATGTTTTTCTAGATACTTCTATCCATCTGATGTAAAACACTTAATTCATTAAAACCTTTAGAGTTGTATATGAGAATAATGATTACTATTACCCTCTGTAGCTCTGGTATGAAATTACTGGTTTTCTTGCTGCCACTATTTTCATTCAGTAAGATTCATCACATTTTCACTGTAATGTTTTATGATTACATAGGGTAAGTGCACCTGTGATTGACACTTGTAGAGCAATCTCTGATGTTTTTAATGTTCTAGTTATCAGAAAATATTTTTAGAAATCTTAAGTTAGTACATATGGTATGAAAGACATTCAGAACCACATATATGCTAAAATATATACATTTGATAACAATAATTTTTTGTAATGAATTTTTATTTGACACCCACTCAACGTTTCAGTAACTGACACTGCCAGTTTTTCATTTTATCAATAATTGGCCCCCTATGTTCCAGTGTTTGACGCTGCTAATTATTCATTTTACCAGTTATTAGCACCCTATGCTCTAGTGTTTGACATAAATGTTAAAATTCTTATATGTAAAATATATGATTTTATTATTTTTCTGGATAGATGTCAATTACTGGAGCATGCCAATCACTGAGCACCTACCCTATGTTAAAGAATTTGAAGGTTGCGTTTGATATTCTTATTCTTATTCTTCTTAATATTACTACTATTATTATTACTCTCAAAGGCTTATTAAACCTGAACCGAAAGCTTTCTGAACCACTACGAAAATCCCTGCCTGAACTAGAGCTTAAATCCGGCACCTCGTAGCGGAAAGTCAGAGCACTAAACATTCCGACATCTGATGTGCTTGATTTAATAAGAATACAAATTATTGTTTGAAATTAATGGCTGGGAAGAAAACAAAAAGCGGAAATTTTATCTCTAGTAATTCTGCTTTTCGTTTAACTTTATATAATATATTTATATACAGAGAACAATATTATCGGCGTTCAAAGGCTGTTTCAGGCAGTATTGATACTGCAAAAATATTTTAAGAGAATTTTTTGTAAAATTCGAACATTCGATCATTAAACTATATAGCCAGGTCCTATCACCATTAAAGAGATCCGGTGCCCGCATTTTTAACAAACTGCTGTAAAATTCGGAGCATTGACCACTTATTAAAGGTTACTTATGTTAAAATTTGGCATTGTGGGCTTTGTTTTATTTTTACGGTCAGTACAGGTAATCAAATGTGCATTTTTTTTTTCAGTGTACTCATTAAAATTCTCTTCTGTGTCTTATATTTTATTTTTCGAAGTACTCGTAGAAACACTTGAAAATTTTATAATATAAAAATACTGTGTTTCCATGCAAAATTGTCTCTTAAAGATAATTATAGTTCATTTATCTGAATAGTTCAAATTCCAGATACAAAATGACATACACTTATATTTTCTTACAATGCTTTGATTTCGCAATATTACGTAGTATAATATAAGGTATTATCATACAAGATATAGCATTATACTATTAAAATTCGAATAAAAATACGTCCGGCTATCTACTCACGAACCGCTGAACGCAGAAATTCGTAAAAGATGCGAGATAACTCAGTGATTCCCAGTTAATCATTTAAATTAAATTATTCCATTTTGTTTAAATGATATCAACTTAAAACCTAAAGAGAGTGTAAGATGAATAGTACATCGTACACCTAAAAAATATGTCCTCCTGCAACAATGCCAACAGCTTGACACACTGAGAAAAAAAATATATCGCTTTCATCTAGAACGAAGGTCCTTTTCTAAATCCCTAAACTAGAAATACAGATTTCCGAGCTATGAGTATAAGGCACGCCAATACACCGAGAAAAAAATTCTATAACTGACATCTAGAATCTAAATTGTGGCTCTAGAAAAAATAGTTCCATGTCATCCTTATAAATTTCTTATAATAATTTTTCTAGTCCCCTTCGAAAGCGAATTCTAGAGAACTCTACTAGAATTCTTGAGCGTTTGCCTGTACTAGTACTATCGAGGACAAACCTATTTGAAAATATCTCCAAATAAACGTGAATATAAGAGGCGGGTTTCAGCAGCTATAATCTTGGTTTATGACCCAATTCTAGAAAATCAAGCGAGAATTTCTCGCAATACAAGATTCAAAATACTCAGAATATTGTTTCACCATCTAGAAATGTATAGATTAAAAATTCTCGACCATTTCGTCTATTCAGTTTATTGGCGTGCCTTATGCTCATAGCTCGGAAAATCTATATTTCTAGTTTAAGGATTTAGAAAATGACCATTTATTCATTCTAGATGATGGTGTTTTTTTTTTTTTTTTTTCTCAGTGCACGATTAGTGGGCAAAATACAAGCAACGGCAGCTCACACGGAGCTAAATATTAAGTGATTTCAATTATTATTATTATTATTTTAATAAAAATAATAATTGTTATTTAAAATTATTTTGAATATAATGATCAATGAAGCGGGCAGTGTCTGCTAGTATATCCTGCAGTTTGTATAGGCAGATACCAAATAACAACACATGCACATGCATTCTTACTTATTTACAACTCATTGATTTCTCACAGAATTTCTCATCCCAGTCTCATATTTATATCCATCAAGTAATGGCTAACACGAAGAGATCATACTTATCATTTATTCATCTCTTTAGAAAGAAATTCATCTTCCAAGTACGCCCTCAAAAGAGAAACTTTCTCATGACAAAAGCCCACGAAGCCTACTCAAGTAAGAAATGAAAAAAAAGAGGGGCTGCAGAGGGAGAATGGATGTGACAAAACCAGAGAGGAAACAGGGGCGTAACATAATTGATGAGTCGGCTAGTGGTCAACGAGGAAGTGGCCTTTGTGTGGCAGAAAAAATTGCACTTATTAATCTGTCAGTAGCCACTTAGTAAAATGCTTATTGATAATAAGTAGAAGGAGGGCATGTCTAGAACGGGGCAGGAGACGAAATAAATGGAACCGTTTTAGGGCGATGTAGGAGGATTTTAATATATTTTGACATGAAATATTTCTTGAAGATTTATCCATCGAGTAGAAATTTCTAATTCGAGTTATATACCATAAATTCGTTTTGTCATAAATCTCCAAAGATATTTCAAGTTATTCTATGGGAACTTAAAAAAATGTGTTTGTGTATGTACTAGACTAGAAATTTATAAATCTGTTATTAGTGCATTTTTCTTAAAATTAAACATTGAACTTAAACATTCTTAAACATTATATTTTGAGTAAAACACAAAAAATACAAATAATTTACAAAATGCACACAACAACGAAAAGAAAAAGCCAATACGTTGCATTTTAGGACAGACATTTTTGTAAATTACATTTAAAGAACTTTCTATTGTAAGAACCATAAAAAAATTGACATTGATTTTTAATATGCTAAAATAATATTTTGTATAGAATATGATTTTTTAATCCTTAAGATTTACAGGGTTACACTAAAGTATTCAGATACATCATGGACTGCAATTAGAATATAAGGGCTACGTTTTCTTTTGTGTTAAGCATTTTTAACACTTCCTAACAATGTTTGAGAATGATTAGGCATTCAGTTAGTCTGTCTGTATGCTTTTCAGAACTACTGTCTGTCCGTTGTGTGATTATGTAGGCAAAGAGTATCGAAAGTTATACGATACAACAATTACTTACATTTGGAGCGTGTTAATAATCAATGCGTACCCCATGATATTGCGTTCTTGTTTAGTTACGCAATGGATGCATTAAGTAATTATAATTTATAATACATAATTGAACAACTCTGTGGGAGTTAATTTTTTAACACCTTTAGTAAGCGATTCAATGTTTTTTTATTTTCTGTTTAGTTGTTCTTGAACCCGTTTCTCAACATTCATACAATTCTCACAATTCTCACAACTCTCATTTTTCCTTTCCCCTTTTTCATGTCCTTCTTTTCTTTTCATTCTATGCTCTTAAAAAATAATAGGATCCTTGACCTATATGCACAAAATATGGAATACTCATGCAAAGAATATGGAATAAGAAAACTTTTTTCGAAGTTTTTCATATGTGCGTGTGATATAAAAATTCTTCAGAGCCTACAAACTTGTCTGCTAGTGACATCAAGTTTTTTTTTTTTTGTCGCTAGAGAATGCTAAAATGTCGTTATTTACAAAACGTATTGTTTAATCATATTTCTGAACTCATAAGTATAAAGGATTTAAGTCCATATTCTTGATTTTTCAGGAGACGAAAAATAAAGTTAAACTAACTAAAAATTAAAAAGAAGAATTGATTAGGAAAAAGGGATTAGGTTGATTTATACCCTTTATACCATTCAGTGATTGTCAATCTTCATTTAATAAAGGGAAAAAATAGAATTAAATATTTTATGCTCAAGATTAATGCTAAATTTCTGACTTGAATCTTTTTACCAGTGGATTTTCTCAAAGACTAAATGACATGGATTTAAATCCTTTATACCAATCGATAGAGAATTTTTTTCTGAGTCTGACTATGTACTTAACTCAAAATCGACATTTTTGGACTTAAATCCTTTATACTTATCAGTACAGATTTATTCTCGCCTTTTATTATGAAAATTAATTTCAATTAAGAAATTTCACATATTCTTTAAAAAGTTGGAGAACAGAATGTGCATTGTAATATAAACTATTACAAGAAAGTGTATCCAAAATTATGAATTTTGCTTTAATTTTAACTTTAACGGAGCATAATTTTTTACAGGGTGTCACAAAAACGTTGAAAGGTGGTATAACTCTTTACCATTTAGAGATCTGTATGAAATGTATGTTAAAATATGTGTTAAAAAAAAGCAGAGAATAATGGTACGTTAAGGAAAAAAAAAAACCCCTCTTTTATTAATTTTACAAAAGTTACACATTTTTCAATTTTTATACGAACTTTATATTGAAACTTGATCAGTTTCAAAATTTTTATTTTTCATATAACAAGGTCGTTAGAAAATACTACATAACTCTATATCTAAAAGTAACTGAATTATAATACATAAATAAATAAATAAGTACAAAAATAAATACAAAAATAAATAAAAACACACCATTTTTATGTATCACTTAGGCGAAAACAGAGACCATATACAAATCCGTAATTGAAGTTTTTCGATCTAGAAAACAATATCTGTAAAAAAAAAAAATTCCACTGCACTTAAATACAGTCTTAACAGACAGTTTAACAGGAAATTATGCGGAACATATATTTAAAATTTAGAATCAAAATCAACATCTTTTAAAAAAAGTTACTTTGAAATTTTTTAGTTCAGCAATTTTTTCTGAGAGTAAAATTTAAATACGGATCTTTTAAAACAAATGAAAAAATATCCAGAATTTTATGCAAGTTAATATGTTACAATACTGTTTTGAGAAATATGATAGATTTTAAAATAAATTACATAAGGCATATATTTATTTTTATTTTTTTTAAATTTTAAAATAAAATAATTATGAGATAAAATCTTTTTATATACCATGTTTTTAAATTTTTTGTTGAATCGTAGCTATAGGACTATATTAGCACTTTATCAATGTGTATAATATTTGTAAAGTGGTAAAGACGCCAATTTTTGTGAGATGCATAATTTAACTTTTAACAATTTGTTAACATTGAAGTTTAATTATATGTATTTATTTTTACGTCGAAAGAAAATAAACTCGTTTTTTTGGGGGGGCAACAATTAAATTTTAGATAATATTTTAATGGTTATTTTTAAAGCTATTAGGAGGTTTTTATTTTCCTATTTTAATTACTTAAAAGAAAACTAATCAAAATTTCTAAAATCGGGCTTCGAAGTATTGTGTTGTCATCGGGTTCTGAGCAATTCTAAAAATTTCAAATGTCTAGCTAATGGAGAAGTTAGTTAAAAACCGAATGCAAGATTTGTACCGGACAAACAAACAAACAAACAAACAAACAAACATGAATCGAAGTTAATAAAAACATGATAAAATAGCAGCCTTAATTAATGAAATAAAATAAAAAGTACGCGACTGGATCGTGAACCTACCATAAACATACAGATATAGTTTCAATGTATACATTTTATACAATTTCATTGTTGTATAAGATGTCACAGATTTACATTTCAATTCTGGATCTGATTCTTCTAAACAGCATTCAATTTTCCGTTAAGAATAACTCGCTCTGTTTTAAAGATACAAATATGCAGATTTCTGTAATATAGTTGTTGCACATTTCTATGTAACGAAATTATTCTAGAAGCGCTGATAAAAAGTTTAAAATGTGTAACTTTTTGAAAATTGAGAATAAATTCTTAATAATGTAGTCTTATTTTGAACACTTTTGCAAATTACATTGCCTGTTTATTTCTAATATTCTTAATAATAAAAGTTTAAGTTTTCCGAGTGTAGGTTTAACGCTTGAAACTAATAACATAGCTAAAACAATTTACTGCATTAAGAAAGTAACATTTTATCCATGCATTTAAAAGAATAAAATAATGAAAATTGTAAGAATGGTTTAATAGATACATTAAGCCACAGTGTTGCGATAAAAAAAAAAATAAATAAATAAAACATATATTCTTGGTTTTAAGTAATAAGAAAATATTATTTAAATGAAAAAAAAAAAAAAAAAGATAATACTTTAGGTAAATTTTTTTTCGAGATTTTACTTCATTTAAATTAGCTATATATAAAGTGTTGAGGCAAAATTAACTTAAAAAATTAGCAATTTACCTATATTTCATTTTTAATATCTTTACTTAATGCAATTTTAGCAAAAGAAACTAATATAAAAATATTTACATTCGAATGATTTTTTTTCTTACAAAAGTAATTTGCTTCAAACATAAACATTTCATTTATATCTAATTTAACTAAACTTTAAAAATTCTGTCACATTCTGTCTGAATTTGATTTCGGTTGTATTATGCTACTGCAATGTTATTTAAAGTGATTTCATATAACAAGAAGGAAAGTAATGGCTGACAACGAAGCAATCTTCAAAATATAACGCGTGATTTCCATATAAATTGAAGAAATATGATTTATTGATAAATGTAAATAAATGCATTCTATATAAAAGGTGAAATATTTATATCTCTCGAGTAGGAAAATAAAATAAAAATTCTACTTCGAAGAATTTCTATTCTTTACACATGCTTCAAAATATAACAACACCGCATATTGCAAAGCATCTTTTGTATATACGTCTCGATGAAAGGATAAATGGAAATTGAGGAAATCCTTTTTGAAAATATAAATGGTTGATGGATATGGAGATACAATATTCAATTCTGAAACATATTTTGCACCTAGTGAGTTAGTTTATCGTAAAAAAAAATGGAAGAAAAAAATCATAGTATAAAGAAATGGAATACTAAATTCTATTCAAAGGTGTTGGTTATTTATTACACGTAGTAACTAGTATGTTGTGGCTATCACAAAACTTTCTTCTGAATTTTCCTATACGAATTCCCGCAGTGCAAATTATTTTTAAAGTTATTATTTATTAAAATTATTTTTCATGGAGAGTAAGGACGTTTTTAATCGTCCTTATTTTTCCAGATTCTTCATCAATGATTTCGAATGGTAATTGTCGTTTTAAAATACACTGAGAAAAAATAATATACCGGCTTCCTCAAGAATGAATAAGTGGCGATTCTCTAAATCCCTTAACTAGAAATATAGATTTCTGAGCTATGCGCATAAGGCACTCTAATAAACTGAATAGACAAAATGATCGAGAATTTCTAGTTTACACATTTCTAGATGGTGAAACAATATTCTGAATATTCCGAATTTCTTAATCTTTTATAATGCGAGAAATTCTCGCTTGATTTTCTAGAATTGGGTCATAAACCAAGATTATACTTGCCTCTTGTAGTCTCATTTATTTTCAGAGATTTTTAAATAACTTTGCCCTCGAGAATATAGGCAAACTCTCTAGAATTCTAATAGGGTTTCTAGAACTCGCTTTCAAAGGGGACTAGAATTTATAAGGAGGACATGGAACTATTTTTTCTAGAACCACAATTTAGATTACAGAAATTTATCCCCAGTGTATTCATTAAAATTATTTTTCATGGAGAGTATGGACGTTTTTAATCGTCCTTATTTTTTCCAGATTCTTAATCAAGGATTTCAAATAGTAACTGTCGTTTTCAAATAAACCTATAATTAAAAAATAAATTTAATTTTCGAAAATAGTCGCGAAAGATTCAGCATTAAAAGCAGTTCTGTACAAATTTGTATATGTACACGTATTTCTTTATGTAAATGCAGTATTAATTAGTACATCGTATAAAAAATTCTGTCATTTGTACTTAAAAAAAATTAAAGTATCAAGTTTGTCAAATTGAATCATATTAGAACTGATTTATTTTTAATTTTATTTTTACTTGTATATTTTCTTATATATATATATTTCATTTATTTATTTTTATTTGTTTCTTTATGTATTTTTACTTTCCGAACACTATAGTGAGGAAAGTATTGTAATCATGTCAAAAATCTGAATTTGAGATTTTGATGTTTCTATACGTTTCAAGGTCCCCTGAGTCCGTTTTCACTATTTTTACGATGATGTATGTATGTGTGTGTGTATGTCTGTGAGTGAACACGCTAGCGTCTAAACGCTTTGTTCGAATAAGCTGAAAGTTGGTACGCATATTGTAAGTCACCATAGTACGAACCCTATAGATTTTGGTGAATCTAGCACTTATAGTTTTTTTACAGGGACACAAAGAAAAATTCCTTATCATTATGGCCTATGAGACCAAAATCTTAAAAGTGCTATAGCATCTAAACGCCTCATTCAATTGAGCAAAAACTTTATACGCATATTATAGGTCACAGGTACTAAATCTCTATAGATTTTGGAGAATCTAGCACTTATAGTTTTTTAACAGGGACACAAAGAAAAAATCTTTATCATTATGGCCTATGGGGCCAAATTTTTAAAAGTGTGATAGCGTCTAAACGCCTTATTAATATGAGCAAAAAAATTGTACACCTGTTATAGGTCACAGTTGCACCAACTGTATAGATTTTGGTGAATCTAGCACTTGCAGTTCCTTTACAGGGACGCAAAGAAAAATTCTTTATCATTATAGCCTATGGGACCAAATTTTTAAAAGTGCGATAACATCTAAACGCCTTATTCAATTGAGCTAAAAATTTATATGAATATTATAAATCACTCTTGCACTAACTATAAGCATTTTGGTGAATCTAGCATTTATAGGTTTTTACAGGGAAACAACAAAATATTCTTTATCATTATGATCTATGGGCTCAAAGTTCAGTAGCTTTAAACAAAACATCGTGTAATATATGGAGAAGAATACTCAAACACTCTATTATGGTTTTCTCTCTTTTGTTTGTTTAACAACTCCTCTTTCTTTACTTTATCTACAAAACTGTTAATGACTCAATGTTCGGAAAGTCGAGTGGAGTCACTCCAGATTTTTTAAGATATACATCATCAAACACTTCATATTTGTTTCGATATTATTGTTTCACCAAAAAATCTACCAAATTTAGAAGAAAAAAAAAAGTTGTTGAGAGTGATTCAATATTAATCCATTAAATTATTACATTTTTTGAGCGAGATTTTACATTTTAGGTTATATTGTAGCGACCGTAGCAATGATAATATAAAAAAATACAAAATTTACAATGACATTAAAATTGATTGTTACCAAATGTTTTGGAAAAATGAACTTTTCAACCAGATCTAGTTGTAATTATTTTCTACTGTAGTGAATTTTTTTTAGCAATTGAAGTATTAGATTTAAGTTCATTTTAGTCAGAATTTGTATTATTATGACAATCAAGTGGTGCAGATGAGTTGGCGTTATCTGAAAATTGAAATGCTGGCTTTAACCTATCTGTAGATAATGTTAGGGGTTTTCCATTATCTTTAATAACAAAATTTTTATTATTTCTGTTAATTACAATATGAGGGCCTGTGTAAGGAGGAGCTAATTGTGGTTGAACACTATCTAAGCATAAAAATACATGAGTACATTTTTGTAATGATAGATTTGCGTAAACATTAGAAGTACCATGACTTAGAGGGTTAATGGGAGAAACTTTTCTCATAGATTCACAGAATTATCAAACGTCAGGTTATGTTTTGTAATTATTTGTTGTGAAAAAACCGGATGAAAATCTAAGGCTGCCTTCAGACTCTGGCAACTTCAGAGTATCATCGGCGGTTTCTTTTGAAATCCCTTTGATGTGGGAATCAAGTTGACGCGAAGCAGGAGAGAGATTTTCTCGGCTGACAAACCTCCTACTGCGATCGAAATTGGGTCTCTTTTGTAAAAGAGCAATAAAAAGTAATGTCCTCCATTGTAAATGTGTGCAAAATTTCAAGGGTCGCTTTCGGACAATGGATAATTTATGAGTTTTGAAGCTCTGCTCGTTGCCAGTGTCTGAAGGGTCCTTTAATGTAGTAGTACCATAGACTAGTTCAGAACTGCTTTTCATAATGTCAATTTTAGCTGCAGTACGAAGACCTATAATAAGATAATTTTGGCAGTGGTTCAGTCCATTTTATATTGCCACGGGTTTTTAGTGCAGTTTTGAGACAACGGTGAAATCTTTCACAAATTCCGTTTGATACGGGATAGTAAGCTGTTGTGCGTACCCGTGCGGTCCCAAGTATATTTGTTAGTTCACGCATAGGTGTCGATTCAAAGTTTCGACCTTGATCTATTGTAATGGTAACCGGAGATCTGAATCGCCAAATACAACCACTTACGAGTGATTTAGCTGTAGTTAGAGCTGTCATATCAGATGTTGGGATTACTTCGAGCCATCTAGTAAAACGAACAAGAATTGTCATGCAATATTGATAACTTTCGGATGAAGGAAGTGGACCAATGAAATCGTGTGAATGTGTGAAAATCTTGCATCTGGAAGGGCGAATGTTCCGAGTGGAGCTTTCGTATGCCGATGTATTTTGCAACGTTGACATTTATCACATGATTGAACAGAAGAATTTTTAATGCATTTTATCATGTTTGGCCAACAATATTGCTTAGTTATTAATTTAGTTGTGATAGAAATTCCGGTATGAGAAAGTTATGAATACGATGAAATACTTTAGATCGAAAAGAATCTGGGATAAAAGGACACGGTATGTTTGTTGACATGTCACAGTATAATGTTACACCCTCCAAAGAAAATAAATCCTTTTATAATTAGCAATCAACATAATAATATAACAAGCACGCATTAGCTAGCGCGCGGCATTCTAGTGAGCTGACTGACATATGACGGGACCTTCCACGGCAGAGCTACAGAGTGTTCTATGAGTTGAAGTAGTAGTACATATTCTGAAAGTGGAAGTAGCAGTACATATTGTGAAAGCATAAGCAGCAGTAGTTAATATGTAGCGTTTATGAAATTGCATAAAATACAGATGTCGCTATGATCACTACAATATTCTAAATATTATATCACTATAATATTTAGAAAAAGAATGAATTATTTCAATATAAAATATTTGCATTTTATTACAATTATATTGCAGACGATACGAATTATTGTTTAACATTTAGTGGCTTCACAGGTCCATATAATGTTATTTAATAAAAAAGAAAATGTATAATTAATTAAATATTATCAATAAGATTCAAGTAGGAAAAAAAAAGACAGAACAGAAACTTTGTCCTATTTTAAATTCACGTTAAAATGACAAAGAATAATTACAGCATATCTTCTTTGCACCATTTTCTTAAAGTTGTATTGATGAGTAAATTTGTCTTCTTTTGTTTGGCAACACTAAAAGCCTCTCTCCAGGTAACGTCAAATTCCAGTAAAGCCTCCTGTAGATGTTAGAATGTGATGAGGTTGCTGTTTTATAAATAATGATGATAATGTTTCACCGCAGCATTATTAATGGTTCTTCACAGAGAAAAAAATCATAATTTATTTAAGTATTTTGTTTGGATCTACACTCAGCTATCAATCATTGCTTTCATTAAACGTGCAGATAATAATTATTATGGATATTATTGAATAAAAAAATCCCTAAATTTTGTAACACTGGAAAAACCGTACTTTATTTACTGTTAAAAAATAAATTTTGTCGAGTTAAATGAGATTATATAATCAGAATTCATAATAAAAATATTATTCACATTATTTACCAAAACGTTATTTTAAAAGAACTAATTGTAGAGGTTTTTCCAAAGTGGAATCACAATAAATATACTTTATATACTAATTTTTAAAGTCATAAGAAATTGTCTGCATTATAATTGCAGCAGGAATTTCATTTTAAGTTTTCTGTGCACGATGCAAATTTATGTATTTTGTTTCATTTAAAATAAAATAATTCACAATTTACTAAATTTTTCGGGTTTTTTTCTTCTTTAACTTTCACGTGTTTTTGTAAACTCATATCATGATAATTTTTTCAGTGTGAATTAAAATTCTATTCGGGTGAAAGTAGTTAATTTTATTACATAGCTTATGGGCTGCAATAGTGGCACAAAACTCAAAAAATTTCGCTTTGAGGTAAACGGGCTTAATGTTATCATTGCTATGTAAGTTCATAAAATATGCCTTAATTTTAAACATATCTTACGGTGTATATATTAAACTATGAGATGTGCTTGTATTGCTACTGGAAAAAAAGATATTTTTCACATTGAGACATTTCCGTAGTCCAAAAATGGCATTTTTTAAGTTGTGCCATTTCTGCAGCTCATGAGTGATATGTAGATTCCACGCCATTAATGAAAATTAACTGATGTAAAAAGACCACTCTGGGTTATCAAATTTAGTATATTTTATTCAATATGCAAGCGAAGTGATGGCGTCACTGGCCTTCCGTGGGGCCAGGTAAAAGATTTCCTACGTTAATTGTCCATTGGATTTTTTGTAAAAAAATATTAAAAATTAAGGGAATTTATCTCCCGCTTTTAATCTCCATATTTGGGTATAGTTATATATAAGTTGCTGTTTACATATATTACATTGAGTTATTTTTGCTGTAAAATTGACAAAATTTGAATTTTAAATTTCAAAATTCTAGAAAAAAAAAATAGCTAACTTGCATATTCGACTAATATCATAAACATTTCATTTCAAAGGGTGATATTTACAGAATAAATAACCAACTAATATACTAATTAAAAGGAAAATGATAAACATTTTATCATAATTTGAAGTCAAATTTATTTTTAAATGTCTAAATAAAGTGTCTGACATAAGACACTAATATGTTGCAGCGAAATAGATTTGATATTTGTCATCCTTGGTGGGAAAAAAATATCGTCAAATTATCTGGCGAACATATTAAATTCCATTCAAAAATCATGGTTATTTTAACAACTTATATTAAGAGAGCAAGACAACCCAACCTCTTGCCAACCCGAAGGTTTATGGCGGCCGAAGCCTGGGAGGAGGTGGGAGTGAATGTGGAGTAGAGCAATGAATAATATAAAAAAATATTTCATACAATACATATTACGAAAATATACATCTGGCCACTGGCCAAGGCAGCCACCGAAAACAATTCAGTAGATTTTTCACTCCCTGCCAACACGTATTAAAACAACAATTACTTAGAGATTGGCAGGAACTGTGGGATACTTCTCCAAAGGGAAGATACACCTTTAATCTCATCCCACTCGTAAACTTAAATTCTTGGTGCCTTCCCCCCCTCCCCGTGACTGCTTTTCTGACAGGTCATGGCCCATTTCCATCCTATTTATACAGATTTCATTGCCGACGCTCTCCTCTGTGTCCTTGTGGGGAGGAGGGAACTTCTAATCACTATTATTACTAGTGTAGTTTAACTTCTGCCTTCCACTTAAGAAATCCCCCTCCCAGGCCACCTGATTGGTTGTTTAATATCCTCAATAGAAAAAGCCTGCTTTCTAAACTAAATAATATATTTGAATTTCTTATGAATATGACTAATCTCACAGATTAATCTCACATCTGCTTGCTCTGTATGTCATCGAACCTTCACAAAATCATCTTTTTATCAATTTTGTGCTGTGGGACATTTCAACACCACATAAAATATCGCCATCAACAACTGCAGCCTATTGTCTTGTTTCTCAAAATCAACATAAAAGAACCTCCCAGTTAATTGACCCCAGCTTAATAGTTATTATGGTGCCACTTGTCGCGTGGGGCACAGCCCGGCATATATAACACTTAGTTTTCCTGCTTAAATTAACAACAACGTTGCCCATTCTCGAGAAGGATTTCATAAAAACTTTCACAGCACAAAAATTTATAAAGACTTTCCGAGCACCAATTTTTTCTCATGAACTCTCAACAATACCTTGCTACCAAATATCTTTAAGCCACTTGTCACTTTATCTACCAGCATAGAACATGCCGCTCCTTGTCGCGTGGGAGACCTGTCTCTAGCGGCTTTTGTATTTTTTTTTTTTTTTTTTTTTTTTTTTTAAGAGTTTAAATAAACTCCGGAAGAGGGGCCTAGCATAGCTGGAATCGCTCGACACTGCTCCTAGAGCGATGAGCGACACCTCTTCCCTGTTAAAAATATACATCTGGCATGTATATTTTCGTATTACGTTTTTGATCGCCAAATACAAGAAACGCCAAGGACGACAGAATTTTGAAATTTAAAATTAAAATTCTGTCAATTTGACAGCAAAATAACTTCATCTAACACATGTGAACGATAACTAATTTGTAATTAGACCCAAATATAGGGATTAAAACTGGAAAATAATTTTCCTCAAATTTTAATAATTGTTTACAAAAAATCCAATGGACGATTAACGTAGGAAATATTTTACATACGACGGTCAGTGGCGTCACACTTCGCTTGCGTATATCTACTACCAAGTTTTAATTGTAAGGTCTATCGAATCACTTGGAAGGTTAATCGTCTATTATGCTTATCAAACATCACTCCTCCAAATTATGGGAGATTATTAAATAAAAAAAATCACTAAATTTGGTAATACTGGAAAAACCGTACTTTATTTACTGAATTTTCCAAAAATATAAAAAGGTAAACAAACATATGCAATGTACTCACCTTTTATACATATCTGTACTGCATATATTAATGCTTTTATGTGAAAAAAGCATTAACACTTTAATATTATGTAAGATAACATAAAGACAAAGTCTATGGATAATTTATTTCTGACATATATGACAAAAGACAGATTTCTTATCGCATTTTAAGTACTAAATATTAACTTATCGTAAAAAATTTTGGCATGCCAATATATCTGTATGTCATTCTTATAAATAATACAAAAGTTCTAACGTAAGAAAAAATAATTTACACTTAATAAGGTAAATATGTATTGTGACAGACATGACAAAAATCGAAAAGATTTTCAGTGACTCATCCTCATCACTCTGATCTAAATGGAGACACGTTTAAGTTTAGAAATTTCAATTTATACAAACAAGACTTTTATCACATAATCTAAATAAAGTTATATATATATACACTGGTTCTCATAATTATAAAGACACCCGCTTTTCTATATTAACTAAACACTGAACACTATTATTTAAACAAATAGATTTCTTATTAATTTGAATTTCATTAATAGACTATATTTAAAAAGTTTTACCGTTTTTCTATCTTAAAAAACTTTAAATACGGTCAAAAATATGATTTTTAATGTGTTCACAATTATAAGGACAGCTCGAATCTTAGTAATTTTTTTTCAGTTATTCTTTAAATTAATATTTTATGGGGTCTCTTTTTAGGGTGAAACAGTCAGACATTCTATCTGGTATATATATATATATATATATATATATATATATATATATACATTTTCTTTAAATATTCAGTTTCAATACCATTTCATACAGCATAGATGATATTCTGAATACTTTTAAATTGGTTAAAATTGCTTTCCACTTGCATGCACTTTTCTAATATGATCAGTTAAGGTTTTTTCAAGTTTTAGGCCACGGGAAAGGCAATAATACAGAAGTTTCTTTCTTCAAACTATTTCCTATTGCTCTAGAAGTAGAGTAAAAATGTTAGTCTTGTTGAAAAAAATATTATTACCCCCTAAAATCTAACAAAAATCTGAGAATTCCACGTTTAAATTTACGGATATTCTCTTGATGTTCATAATAATAGAAAAAATTACTAAATTCATTCTGCCTTCAGTAGAAACAGCTCCACAGAGCACCATAGATCCACCTTTAAAATACCCGGTTCATACCTGCCTTTAAAAAATCTGCTCTGTCTTTCGCTATCTTCAGATCGTGCCAGTAACTGTTAAAACCATTCGGTTAATCATGAATAAAATGTTTTTCATCCGAAAATGCAACATTTTACCATTTAATATTGTCTTTATTCAACTTTCACACAGACGTTCTCTCCCCCATTAAATGCTTATTGATTGTTACAGGTTTTTTATTCATTTTAACATATTATTAATTATTTTAAACATGCATAAATGTGGACCCCAACCTTTCGTTAAAAATTACGAGCAAATTCAGCAGCAGTCATTATTAGTAGAACAGTAAGAGGAATTATGAGTCTTCGATCTCTGTAAAACAACTCTGATTTTGCATCAGATCTCTCTCCTATCGGACCAGCAGTTCAACGTTTGATCACATTTCCTTCAGTAATTTTAGATCTTCGAATTTCATTAGAAATTCGGCTGATTGAAATTATCCTTCCACTTAAAAAACACATTTACCACGCTTCACTACATGAACGTTCTTTTTTTCGAGGAATTATCAGTAATGTCCGTCCAAGAAAAATTGAAGGCTTATATATGAATTAATCTAGCCCAGTAGTTAAAAAATTCGCATGTCAACTGTAATTTATCCGCTAATAAGTTAAATAAAATGAAAAAATCGTGATTGTCCCTATAATTATGAACATCTAAAAACGTGGAGAAAAAAATACTTTGCATTATTTTTTATTAATTTTGTTTCATATTAAAAAAAATTATAGCAGTTTTGGTTTTTAGAGTACTAGATATATTAAGTGCACATAGTATAATCTTGTTCACAATTATTTTTGCATTAGTTATTTCAAAATATAAAGTGTCCTTATTAATATGAGAAGGAGTGTATACATGATTATTTAATAGTGTGACAGCATATCAAGTGTAAAAATTTAGAATTATTTTTACTTACTTCTTTTTTAATTTAAATTTCCCTTTTCAATTAATGATATACAAAAATCTTTATATAAAATGTGTTATATTATGTGGTATGTCTAATATATTTTCTATCAAAGGGAAAAAAACTCAACCCGCTGAAAGTAAAACAAGTAATATAAAAGAAAATTTTTTTAAGTCAATTCCTACTTACAAACACTATCGAAAACATTTTTTTTTTTTTTTTTTTTTTTTTTTTTAAATAATTTTGAATTGGGAAATAAAAAGTGCGCGTGCAAAATGAAAGAAAAATAATTATAAGATAAATTATTTTTTTTATATATAACATGTTTTAAACTTTCTGATGAATCATAGAGCTCTTATCAACGTGCATAAAGTTTTTAAAGTGACAACGAATAAATTTTTGTGAAATGCATAATTTAACTTTTTATAATTCTTTAATATTCCCGTGTAATTAAATGTATTTATTTTTATGTCGAAAGAAAATGAACTCGTAATTTTTTTTTTTTTTTTTTTTTTGCAACAATTAATTATAGCTATTATTTTAATGGCTATATTAACACTATTAGGATGTTATTATTTTCATATTTTAATCAATTACAAGAAAACTAATCAAAAATTCGAAAATCGGACTTCGAAGTATTGTGTTGTCACCGTGTTCTGAGCAATCCTGAAAGTTTCAAATGTCTAGCTGGTCGGGAAGTTAGTTAAAAATCGATTGCACGATTTGTACAAGATATATATAGGGAGAGTGTGAATTAATAGTAGGAACTGAGAAATGGTCTCGATGTCAACTTTCACATTAATTTAACCTTATGTGTTTTCTGTTTCAGACAATGGTAGAAAAGTTTAACTTTAGTGAATGATTTAAACTTATAAACTATACAAGATAGGTATTGAACATCGCATAATAAAAGGCATAAAACGTTTTTACTGTAAGATAATGAAAGAATGCAAGGACAATACATTGCAAAAACCCGTCACTTCTATTTCTGGTGGATATGTATATAAATTTTATGTTGATTTTCCTTTTAGCGAGGTATGAAGACGTTAAAATATGCTTATAAAAAATATGTCTCTTGGACCATTATGCATCCGAATTATTTTTTAAGTTCATATACAAAAAACAATTGTGTTACAATATGTATCTTTTTTTAATGGGAAGCATTCGACAGTGAACGGGAAATCTTGAATCTTTTATCATATTTCTTGAATTCTTAAAATATTTATAGACGGGAAAACGCGTACAGACAGACAAATAGTAGTAAAACTTTTTAATTTTACTGGAAATAGTGAAAAATATCTGTCAAAAAACATTTTTAAAGAATGCAAAATATATTAACAAGTGAAACAATTTTTTTTAATTGTTGTATGTATAATTATATCAGTATGTTTAAAATAGTCCCTATTGTTACTTTCTTTTATATTCAATAGAAGAAAGTACTGAATTGGTAAAAATTTTACACGGATTTACACGTTTTGAGAGGTCTAGAACACGATTTGACCATTTTTAGAAAATGTCTGTCTGTCCGTCTGTCTGTCTGCCTGTGTGTGTGTGTATGTGTGTGTGACAAAAATTTTGTGGCGACTGTGTCTCTGGAACTACTGTTCAGAATTGTATATAACATTAGACGTAGATGCACCTTGACCTAAATTAGTGCCTATCAGCTTTTGGTGTCAGTCGCCCAACAGATATCGCTGCTATACAGCGATTTCCGTATTTTATGGGAAGGCTAAATATCAGGTTCTACTGCGTATAATAAAATAAAACTTGATATGTGAGAAGGCCATTATGATACATTGTGCTGATTCAATTTGAATACTTATCGGCCAATAGGTGGCGCTGTTATACAGCGATATGCGCAGTTTAAGGGAAGGCTATATCTCAGGAACTACTGGACAGAATTGTATATAAATTTCTATGTAGATGCACCTTGACATAAATAAGTGTTTATAACCTTTTTGTGTCAACCGCTCACAAGATGGCGCTGCTTGACAGCTACTTCTGGAATTTAATGGAAGGCTATATCTCAGGTTCTATTGAGTATTATCAAACAAAATCTGATATGTGAGAAGACCATTATGAGACATTATGTTGATTTAATTTGGATGCTTATCGGCCAATAGGTAGCGCTGCTCTACTGCAAATTTCTTCGATAACGGGAAGGTTATATCTCACTTCAATGGCATATAACTATACGAAACTTGGTATGTGAGATAACCATTATACAAACGCATTTTTTGTTATTTATAAACAATAAAACTGTCTTTTTTTGGATATTTAGTGTTAGTTTTCTGTAAGATGAAAATCAATTGCATTCATCATGTTAGATAATTTTAATAAATAATAGTTTTAATAAATTATTTGCACTTAGTGAATTGGTATAGAAAAATATTAAAGAAAGTCTTGTGGTGGCCACAACATACTAGTCTTTTAAGAATGTGAAGTTCAGAACAGTTCTATTAGTTTATCGCTGACAGTACAACTGGAATGTAAATTCCCAGATCTGCACTTAACTATTTACTGCAATCGCATGAAAGTATAATGCTTTATACTGAAAGTCTTTCGCAAGTCATAACTTCTATATATATTTCCGCTGTTTGTTCAAGGTTAGATATTAACAATATTCTGCATTAATAGTTAACGTTCCAACTCCATTATGTCGAAAGTCAAGTTTCATATCAAACGGAAATGCAATTGTTAATGGCAAGTTACTGAATTATGCCTGCATAGCATATTAGTTAAACTCACAAGTCATACCTGAACTTAGTAATGGGGCTAAATATTAAATATCGTCATTAAGATTTAATAGATCGTGTATTTAATTGATTTGTAGGTAAAGGATATTATCGCATTTCATAATCATTTATATATATCAATTGCTGTAAATCATAAAAAATTACGTTAATTAAAAGTCTCGATTTTTACTTTCTGAACATCCATATGTAAGGAAAATATTGTAATCATGTCAAAAATCCGATATTGAGATTTTGGGCGTTTCTACACGTTTTGATTTCTCCTGAGTTCATATTTACTATTTTTATAGTATGTACAGTCGGTAACAAAAATATCCGAACACAAGCAATAATTCGTATGTAAAAAAAGTAGAGTTAATACAGTTTTGTTAAATAAATCCTTGACGAATCATGTTCTTAATCAGTCTAATATATAGGAATTTTTGGTAGTGTTCGGATACTTTTTTCACAGACTGTATATATGTATGTGTATGTAATGTGAGTGAACACGACAGCGCCTAAACACTTCGTCCGAATGAGCTGAAAGTTGATATATATGATATGAGTCACTGTAGCACGAATCCTATTGAGTTTGGTGAACCTTTTTACAGGGACCCAAAGTAAAATTCTTTATCATTATTATCTATGTGGGGTAAATTTTTTTAAAGTGCGATAGCGTTTAAAAGCCTTTTTCTATTGAGCTGAAAATTTATACACATATTATAGGTCACTGTTGTACGAACTGCGCACATTTTGGTAATTCTAGCACTTATAGTTTTTTTACAGGGACACAATGAAAAATTCTTTATCATAATGCCTTATGGGCTCAAATTCTTTAAAGTGTGATAGCGTCTAACATCATACCCGATTGAGTTTAAAATTTATGTAAATGTTATAGATCACCGTCACACGTACAATATGAATTGTGGAGAATCGAGCACTTATAGTTTTTTACAGAGACTTAAAGAAAAATTCTTTATCATTGTGGCTTACGGGTTCAAATTATTTAAAGTGCGATAGCGTCTAAACGCTTCATCCGATTGAGCTGAAAAACTATATACATGTTATAGGTCACAGTTGCACGAACTGTTTATATTTTGGTGAATCTAGCCCTTATAGATTTTTACAGGGACACAACGAAAATTTCTTTATCATTATGATCTATGGGCTCAAATTACTTGAAGGGCAATAGCGTAAATTTAAACAACATACTATATAGAAAAAAATACTCATACCCTATTATCGTTTTCTATTTCGTTTATTTAATGACTTCTGTTGCTTTAATTTATTTATACAATCGTTAATTACGCAATGT
Organism: Salticus scenicus; assembly: GCA_963930645.1. Lineage (NCBI taxonomy): Eukaryota > Metazoa > Arthropoda > Arachnida > Araneae > Salticidae > Salticus > Salticus scenicus. Next base: position 222,742,332 of record OZ005659.1, on the reverse strand, counting down.
TCGAAAAGTCGAGTAAAGTCACTTCAGATTTTCCTAATTAATATTGTGCATATAATTATTTTGCTTTAACAATCAATTGAAGTGAAATTGTATAACCAAATTACTTTGCATTTACCTTCGCTTCCATGGTAAAACATAAATTACTTTTGAATAATATAAATGTACAAAGTGGCCTTAATTAAACTGGTTCTTACTCTGTTCTGAGGTGCGACCTAATTGCAAGAATACCGCCAACCTTTGCAGTTTGATTAAACAAGACGAAGGACGAAGGAAATCGGGAAAAAAAAAGTTCCAATATTTACCGCAAGGAGAATACGTTGAATTGTGTAATTGAAAAGAAAGTTTAAAAAAATAGAAAAGTGGATACAAATTATCGCGGTGTCTCCAGTTTCAAAGTATTCCATGTTTCCATCAAAAATTATACCTCTGGGCGTCACCAAAGCGGGAGAGCCATCCCTTCCGTTGAGGATCAAAATTGTGATGGCATGTCTAGTGTGAGTCCCAGGCCATCGCCAATTGCCCATTGCGCAGTTCTAGGGCGACATTAAACCCATCTAACCAACCAACCAATTTCAAAGAAATAAATTGGGACATAAGCAGTGTTTAAAAAAAGCACAATCAACAACTTTGAATTATAAATTGCGACAAAAGCTTTACTTAGAAAAACAGCACCAGATATTCCCCTAGCGATAAATTTTGGAACTTTTTTTTTTTTTTCGGAATCCTTCGTCCTTTGTCTTGTTTTATCTTCTTAAAATTATTGGTGCCATTCTTGTTATTATATAGTACATACAGAATACTCTAACCACTGTCAGTTTAATTATGACCACCTTGTATTAAAGGTTTTTATGTTTATTTGGTGTAAGATCCAAGTAAATATCGATTGTTTCAGGGTAAAAGTTTGAGACACAAATTTTAAACATAATTTTTTTTGTTATCCATATTCAAATTTTAAATTTAAGAGAACTGCAAAACAAACAAAATATGATTCAGTTTTACATTGTTGTCAAATAATGCATTAGTCTTCTCAATGGGCTCTTAGCACCTGACGTCAGAGGTCACATGACATAGATAAACAAAGAGCAGACGAAGTCTTCTATATTTATAGCGATTGCTAAAATAACACATTTTATATTTTCATTTTTGATCAATCCGACTTAAGCTGCGTTATTTTCTTATACATCATAATTTTTAATCCATTTTATATCATTATTCATCACCTTTATTTTGCTGTATACATTTACAATCACCATTTAGTTTATATTTGTTATTAATGGTGATGGCGAACATGGTAAGTACACTAATTTTTGTACTTTTATCATTAACAGTGTAACATCGTACGTGAAGTGCAATTATTGTACTGTTTACAAATGCACAATATTACTTTTATTTTATTTTTTATTAAATACTAATACTTTTGTTCTTTAGAACAATATTTAACTGAATTCGCTTCTCAGAGTTCGATTCTTTGTTTTTCTATATCACGTGATTGAGCTGACGACGCCAGGAAGAGCTCATTAAAGCACTGAAATTAAGTGTAATTATTAATTACTTGGAAAGTTATTAAACTTGAAACGATAATGATTCTAATATGGTGATTTGTTATTCAGCGTAAAGATGCTCAGTATTAGTGAGATTAGCTTTTTTTTTTTTTTTTTTTTTTTTTTTTTTTTCAAATGTTCTTTATTTTATTTTATTGCTTTTTAAATGTTACAAATTCTTAACTTGAACAAATTTTAAAATATCCAACAACATAATTTCTACTTTACAGGAACTATTGCCCCTTCTTTACTTAATTTACCTCAAGTTTTAAAGTATATATACATAATATATAAAAACTATATTTTTATACTTAATATTAACTTAACGTTTAAAGCATTTCTTCATATATCTTAAAATAGCTGAAATTTGGATTAGTTTTGTTTGTTCAATGCTGACATTGCAACTAAGTGTAAATTTACATATCTGCACTTAACTATTAACTAAAATCGCTTATAACTAATACTTTACACTGCAAGAGCTTTCGCATGTCTCAACTTCTACGCACATTTCCGCTGTTTATTCAAGGTTAGATATTATCGATACTTTGAATTAATAGTTAGCGTTCAAAGTCCATTATATCGAAAGATAAGTTTCATATTAAACAGAAATGGGATTGTTAATGTCAAGTTTCTGAATTATGCCTGCATAGCATATTAGTTAAATGAACAAACCATACATGAACTAGTAATGTGATTAAATAGTAAAGATCGTCGTTAAGAGCTCGTTATATAATTAATTGATTCGTAGATAAAGGACCTATCGCATTACACAATCAGTTATATCTCAGTCATAATAAAAGTATTATAATTAATGTCTTGTTGACATTTCGTTTAATTTGAATTAAAGACAAATGGAGGTGAAATTTTATTAGAATATTGTTCCCCTTTGGTCTTAATTTCCTCAAACTCATTTCAAATAATAAGAATATGTTAACAATTCTGACATTTATTTGTTACAGTTGAAAACTGCTTTAGTAAAAAGTTTTATTTAAGGTATATTTTTTAGTTATAAATTTTTTGCTGTCCAAATGTAAACTAGTAGATTTAGATAGACTTTGCTCAGTTCCCCATCATATATATCTATACCCTGGAGATAAAGGACATTATGCTCTTCTTCTGAAAAGAGCCATGACTTTTATGTGCATTTTAAAATTATATAAACTGAGAAAAATTCTGTAACTGACATCTAGAATCTAAATTGTGGCTCTAGAAAAAATAGTTCCATGTCATCCTCACAAATTCTAGTCCCCTTGGAAAGCGAGTTCTAGAAGCCCCTATGAGAATTCTAGAGCGTTTGCCTATATTCTCGTGGGCAAAGTTATTTAAAAATCTCTGCAATTAAATGAGACTACAAGAGGCGGGTTTCTGCGACTATAATCTTGGTTTATTACCAATTCTAGAAAATCAAGCGAGAATTTCTCGCAATATAAATGATTCAGAATATTTAGAGCATTCAGAATATTGTTTTACCATCTAGAAATGTGTGCATTAGAAATTCTCGATCATTTCGTCTATTCAGCCTTATGCGCATAGCTCGAAAATCTATATCTCTAGTTAAGGGATTTAGAAAATGGCTACTTATTCATTCTAGAGAAAGGCGGTATATTTTTTTTTCTTAGTGTAGACGTATTAAACATTAATGTCAATTTACTATAAAAGAGATAAAACAGTAGAAAATAAAACCATGCCCATTTTCTTTATTCATGACAAATACATTTTAGTATAGCACATCAAAGACATGGTGGTAACTGTTTTCGCAAAATGATCATGATGTCCTTTACCTCCAAGATATATATGTATATATACATATATGTTCTCATAAATTTCTACCATAGGATCTCGTGATTTTTACCTTAACTTCTACTGCACTTTAGAATGTAAAAAAAGAGAGAGAGAAAAAAAAAACGGTTAACACCGGAAGGAATAAAAGGACAAAACTGACTGGAAAAGACATCGAAAAGCGGGAATGTGTGAGTTGGGGCATTAAAGCTATCGTCGAGGGTTTAATACGTCTCGCCTAGTATTTGACTATATCATGAAAATTGGAATACTTTTTAATCATGAATACATTCTATATTCGCATTCAGAAAAGAAATCCGCTCGAGACGGTGACAGACGAAAATACCCCTACGTAATGTTCTACGAACCTTTCAGTTCGATACATTTACATTATCCTAACTTATTAATGAATTTTATTACGGGATAATTAATTTTATTGCGGCGACTAAAATGTTTCACATTTTAGTGTGAATTATTTAGTTCACATTTATTTCACAATTATAATTATTATTTCACATTTAGTGTGATTATGTGAAAATATTTCTCTATTTTGTCATGTTAAGAAATTTCGAACAACATGCGAAATTTTCAAATTACAATACTAGTAGTAAACATGCTCAAAACATTATTATTAATGATATTTTAAAAATTATCTGACATCTTAACGATCAAAATATCCTTCAAAAAACATTTAAGCAAAACTTTTTACGCTAAATTTTGCCTTTTTTTTTTTTTTTTTGTAAAAAATTTGTAAGTTTGAAATAATAATTTACAAGTTTTCAAAGTTGAAATTTCGTACTAAATGGTTTTCCCGCCACCATCATAACTTATATTTTAAAACTAGTGTGACATTTTTTCAGTAAAAATATTCCTTTTAATGCATGTTTAAGCAAAATTTTACTCTATACTCCCATGTTAAGAAAATCACAAATTTCGAATAACTTTTGAAGTTTTTAAATAAGACTGTTTCGCATTAATATGGTTCATGTCAGTGTCATAAGTGACGTTTTAAAACTGGTCATATCTCTTTACTGTGTGTTCTTGAGATACCGTGTACACAGGCTGACAAGTTAACCAGTTAACCTTTACCTTAACCAGTTAACTAACTAACCTTTAACTAACCTAACTGAGCTAACACACAAACTAATTTACACCCACTAACTAACTCACACATTGACAAACTAACTGACACCCTACGGATGGACACAACATCGAATTTGAAATCCTTGGTTTCCTCATGCTTCAAAACGCGTATAAAAACACGGAATGAAAAAATTTCACGATTACCTAAGTTTCGCATACCTATAGTATGATAAGAAATAAAAAGTTCAGTTTTTTTTTTTTTTTTTGAAATAATAATACTCGCCACATGAGCCAACACCTCCTATAATAATGCCTCGTAACTGAGTTTTACGTCACCGAACTTCGGCCAATTACAACCAATTAACACTTTCTATAATATCTATAGAATGGTGTGGATTGAAAGCAATCAGCTGATCTTCAGTGACGTAAAATTCTGTTCGTAGGCATTCTTATAGGTGTGGTGTTGCATGAGCACAGGCAGGTACAGTCGGTAACAAAAGTCTCCAAACACTAGCAAAAATTCCTATGTAAAAAAAGTACACTTAATACAGTTTTGTTAAATAAATCCTTGTCGAATCCTGTTCTTAGTCTAAAAACAGGATTCGACAAGGATTTATTTAACAAAAGTGTATTAAGTGTACATTTTTTATATAGGAATTTTTGCTAGTGTTCGGAGACTTTTGTTACTGACTGTACATGACAAGGTTGATCCCGTGTAGCTTCACTCTTGATTTTCAAATTTGATCTTAATCCCTTTTATCTATCTTTATTTAGAGAAAAAAAAGGAAACTTTTTTAAATAAATAAACTATAAGAGATATATTATATTTCATTCAGGGATGGAACACTGGCGAAGAACTCACACCGGCATTTGTTTAAGAAATTTCTCTACCTGGAGTATCTTTGATTTAAGAAGTAGAATTTCTTTGACATTGATAGTGGTATGAGTTCTGCCCCCGTGTTCTATACCTATTCATTAAAGTAAGATCCTGTCTCTAACCATTCCCTAAAGGCCCACAAAAGAAACTTATTATAAACCAATATAAAAAAGGTTTTACCAATCTCTATTTTTCTCCCTTTTTTTTGTAGGTGCTTGTGACTCGCCTTATTGTTTAACGTAGTTTTCAAAAATGTAATGAAATGGGGATCGCCATTTGCCACTTAAACACATCATTATGTTTCTTTTTAATTTTATGAAGAAACCCCAGGGCACTTCGACAGCCAAAGATAAAATTTTTCACTATATATATATACTGAATTTTGCAAAATAATTTTAAATATTCAAGTTTAAAGCGTTTAAAAATATTTTCTCAGAAGGCAAGGCGATAGCTTCATTTGATATATATATATGACGGGGGTTAAATGAGAATAATCAAAACCATTTTTTAAAATTTATACAATGCTTTAGATAGAGGATTGTCTAAAGGTATCTTAAAAAAAAAAAAAAAAAAAAAAAAAAAAAAAGAGAGAGAGAAAGAAAGAAAGAAAGAAAGATTTGGGTAGCTATTTGTCAACACTCGTCCGCAAATCTTAATACGAATTCGTCGTATGCAATTTAAATATAATATTTATTGAATTTCAACTTGCAAGTGTATGTATAAAACAACTTCACCTAAGTTGATTACAGCATATATAAAATGATGAAAGGAAAATTATTTTTATTCAAAAAAAAAAAAAAAAAGAGAGAGAAAGAAAGAAAGAAAGATTTGGGTAGCTATTTGTCAACACTCGTCCGCAAATCTTAATACGAATTCGTCGTATGCAATTTAAATATAATATTTATTGAATTTCAACTTGCAAGTGTATGTATAAAATAACTTCACCTAAGTTGATTACAGCATATATAAAATGATGAAAGGAAAATTATTTTTTTCAAAAAAAAAAAAAAAAAAAAAAAAAGAGAGAGAAAGAAAGAAAGAAAGAAAGAAAGAAAGATTTGGGTAGCTATTTGTCAACACTCGTCCGCAAATCTTAATACGAATTCGTCGTATGCAATTTAAATATAATATTTATTGAATTTCAACTTGCAAGTGTATGTATAAAACAACTTCACCTAAGTTGATTACAGCATATATAAAATGATGAAAGGAAAATTATTTTTATTCAAAAAAAAAAAAAAAAAAAAAAAAAAAAAAGAGAGAGAAAGAAAGAAAGAAAGATTTGGGTAGCTATTTGTCAACACTCGTCCGCAAATCTTAATACGAATTCGTCGTATGCAATTTAAATATAATATTTATTGAATTTCAACTTGCAAGTATAAAACAACTTCACCTAAGTTGATTACAGCATATATAAAATGATGAAAGGAAAATTATTTTTATTCAAAAAAAAAAAAAAAAAAAAAAGAGAGAGAAAGAAAGAAAGAAAGATTTGGGTAGCTATTTGTCAACACTCGTCCGCAAATCTTAATACGAATTCGTCGTATGCAATTTAAATATAATATTTATTGAATTTCAACTTGCAAGTGTATGTATAAAATAACTTCACCTAAGTTGATTACAGCATATATAAAATGATGAAAGGAAAATTATTTTTATTCAAAAAAAAAAAAAAAAAAAAAAAAAAAAGAGAGAAAGAAAGAAAGAAAGAAAGAAAGATTTGGGTAGCTATTTGTCAACACTCGTCCGCAAATCTTAATACGAATTCGTCGTATGCAATTTAAATATAATATTTATTGAATTTCAACTTGCAAGTGTATGTATAAAACAACTTCACCTAAGTTGATTACAGCATATATAAAATGATGAAAGGAAAATTATTTTTATTCAAAAAAAAAAAAAAAAAAAAAAAAAAAAGAGAGAAAGAAAGAAAGAAAGAAAGAAAGAAAGATTTGGGTAGCTATTTGTCAACACTCGTCCGCAAATCTTAATACGAATTCGTCGTATGCAATTTAAATATAATATTTATTGAATTTCAACTTGCAAGTGTATGTATAAAATAACTTCACCTAAGTTGATTACAGCATATGTAAAATGATGAAAGGAAAATTATTTTTATTCAAAAAAAAAAAAAAAAAAAAGCGAAAGAAAGAAAGAAAGATTTGGGTAGCTATTTGTCAACACTCGTCCGCAAATCTTAATACGAATTCGTCGTATGCAATTTAAATATAATATTTATTGAATTTCAACTTGCAAGTGTATGTATAAAACAACTTCACCTAAGTTGATTACAGCATATATAAAATGATGAAAGGAAAATTATTTTTATTCAAAAAAAAAAAAAAAAAGAGAGAAAGAAAGAAAGAAAGAAAGAAAGATTTGGGTAGCTATTTGTCAACACTCGTCCGCAAATCTTAATACGAATTCGTCGTATGCAATTTAAATATAATATTTATTGAATTTCAACTTGCAAGTGTATGTATAAAACAACTTCACCTAAGTTGATTACAGCATATATAAAATGATGAAAGGAAAATTATTTTTATTCAAAAAAAAAAAAAAAAAAAAAAAAAAAAAAAGAGAGAGAAAGAAAGAAAGAAAGATTTGGGTAGCTATTTGTCAACACTCGTCCGCAAATCTTAATACGAATTCGTCGTATGCAATTTAAATATAATATTTATTGAATTTCAACTTGCAAGTGTATGTATAAAACAACTTCACCTAAGTCGATTACAGCATATATAAAATGATGAAAGGAAAATTATTTTTATTCAAAAAAAAAAAAAAAAAAAAAAAAAAAAAAAACTATTGTATGAAAAGAAGTTCTTTCCAAGTATGTAAACAATTTTATAAAAGATTCTTAAAAATATTTAAAGTGGTGAAAAAAAAAAAAAAAAAAAAAAAAAAAAACCTAGTAACCGTTAATGCCAAAAGCAAAATCTTTTCATAAAAGTTTAGAACAAAGATTTTAAATTTCAATCAGTAATTTTAGATAAGAAAAAATATATAATAGAAAAGTTTCAAAAGCTTTTGAAGATAAAAAACTAATTGGAAAGACAAATGAGGGTTGAAACTTTCACAAATCCTCAAGTGTCAAAAGATTAATTTAGGGATAAGATATTTCCGGTGTATCCGTTAAATGTTAAATTATTAGAACTTTTAAAATATATCAATGAAAAAGAAATATTGTCCAGAAAAGTAACTATTCTATATTTTAAACCTTTTTTTTCCCCGTTTTATGAGAATTGGTCACAAATTTTAGAAATAAAAGTAATGGGAAAACTATGGGAAATAATGGAAAAATATTTATTACTATGCATAACAAGTTTTCGTACGTGATAAAAAATATACATGGGAGCACGTGCATATACCAACATAAAGATCGATGCACATTGGGATTTTTTTAGTATTTATAAGTATTAATGTACTTCTATACTTCTATTATTTTATATTTTACATTTTTAAGTCATAATATTGTATGAATGAGGATTTTAAAAGCAAGTTAAATATTGTGTATATGATATTCTTATGCATATCAAATATAAGCAATACTGATAATAACTTGCTTAAAAATGAATACGGATAGTATAAAAATGCTGTTACACATTTTGTAGTTATGTTATTTACATTATTTAAAAAAAACAATCATATTATTGTCGGTAAAATTTTTACAAACCACGCTATAATATTGAATAAATAAACATATATATATATAAAGCTGAATGTTTGTCGTTGTATTTGTCCGGATTTTTTTATTTCGCTATACAAAACTACACCATTCAACCCATTGCTACGATAATTGGTATACTTATTAATCATGACAAAATCTAACTAATGCCATACTTTTTTGTTCAATCGGATAATTGGTTGAAAAGGTATTAAATGGAAACTTCATTATAACTTTAAAATTTCTAAAAAAAAAAAAAAAAAAAAAAAAAAATGATGCAATAAATAAATGAATAAATAAAGAAAGAAAGAATACATGCATTTATTTTTTGCAGACATTTTTTTTTTTTCTTTTTACACGCAAAAAATAAATAAATAAATAAATAATAATAATAATAATAAACGGTTTTCTAATTTTATTATTTACGTGCTAGTAAATGTCGTTCTATGTCGGAAAAAAAAGATGAACGTCGAAACAATTTTCATTTAAATTAATTGTTTATTTGTGGTTTTATTCTGTTAAATTCTCACAATGAGTTCAAATTCTTATAAATATTTTATTGAGATAGTAAGTACATGTAGTGATTCTCTCTCATTTTACTGCTTTCTTTTTAATCCATTAATTTTTTCTTTCAATTTTAACGTTTAAATAATTTTTATACTAAAAGTCAATGATCATTCAGATAACTGACGTCTATTTATTCCTGTGTCTTAGTATCTAAACAAAAAATTTAATGCCTCCAAAAATACATTTTTCTTATGTAAAGACATATTGTTCACATAGAAGTTCTGTATAAGCATGTTTCATCGACATCCTGGGTTGAGTTTGGAATTTATTTATTCAAAACGATCAGTCGCAATATCATTAATCTTGAAGATTTGCATTTTAATTTAATTTAATATCAACCCTATTTCATAATTTCTTTACTTTGTTTTATCTTTATTCAAAAGTTTTATACATCTACCCGAGCAGCGCAGAGTAGACCAGCGAGTATATAATAATCTTATGCACATCATAAATGAATGATAATTGTGAAAAAACTTTGGATAAAAATAAAATGCTGATATAATATACACATATATGCCAATTTTTAAGCTGCTGTGGTGCAACATTTAATATCAATATTAGACGTCTTTCAAAATCTGTGTGAATTTATTCAAAGTCTAAACTTCTCTGAGGCATTGTAATAATCAGAGTCAACCAGAAAAAAGATTTTGTATATGCCAAAGTATCGGTTTTGCCTCTGGGAGGAAGTATTTCTTGGAAATTTAAATATAAATATTTTTAAAAGAACTCTTCGATACCTTTAAACGAAGGTTTGAACGGTAGATCTGTGATAATTTGTAACAAAGTCATGGCTTTATTTTTTTTCATCTTAAAAACGCCTTGAAAAATTGCATTTTTTCATACGTCGACTGTAGTGAAGAAATTCACCTTATTTCCACATTTAGAGTGATACTTCTCTGAGATGAAAATCGCCTGCATTCATAATGGAAAATATTTTTTACATATAATAATTTTTATAAAAACTTTACTACATGAATTTGTGTAAGAAAATATAGAAGAAAGGTTTGTGATGGCCACAACGTACTATTTTTTAATTAAAAATCTATATAGGATTTCGATTCTGTAGTTCTTCTGTATAATCATTATGTATATACAAGTTCATATCACAATGCCTTTTTTCTTTGGTCTTCCATAACAATTTACAAGCAGAAACACTGAAAAAAATTTCTGTGACTAACATCTAGAAACTACTACTCCGATTCAAAAAATTAGAATAATGTAAAAAAGAATGAGTTTGATGTTGCTAACGCGTCAATTTGCATACTGCGTCCAGGAAAAAATATATTAAAAGTATCTAATTATCTTCAGAGCATTTATAAATATAACATAAATATTTATTTTTATCTGATATATTAATAATTAACTATTTAAAAAATATTAGAATAATTCAAAGAAATAGAATACCTCGATAGCATGGTTCAAAAAATTAGAATATTCAAATTTTTCTTATAAGTTGAGAGAACGGCTGCGGGATTAACATCTGTGGGACTATAAAATGTGCTCCGTTGAAAATGAAAAGTCGTTTGGCATTTGATTGTAGCGTAGTATTTGCTTAATATGGGACGAAAGAGCGATTTATCTGAGGCTGTGAAATATCGTATTGTGTACTTGCACGAAATAGGAAAAACACAACTTTTTATAGCAAAAGAAGTGAAATGCTCTCAAGCAAGTGTGAGTAGAGTTTTGAGAGAATATTCTAATAATAAGTGTTTTCAAAATAAACACTTTAAAAGTGGTCGAAAGCCAGTAACTTCAAGAAGAGATGAAAGGCAATTGAAAAAGATTGTGAAGAAACATCGTTTTTGGAGTGTGAGATATGTGCATAGAAAATGGAAAGAAATGGGTATAAATGTCTCCAAATCTACAACACTACGACGACTTCGCAAATTAGGTTTTAGATTACGTGTGCCTAAGATAAAGCCATTCTTATCATCTAAGCAAAGGGCTGCTAGAGTTAAATGGTGTAAACAAAGACTATTTTGGGATCACGACGATTGGAAAAAGATACTTTTCAGCGATGAAAGTGTGTTTTGTGTGTCTCACAGAAATCAAGGTATACGTGTCTGGAGACTCAAACATGAAGCTTATAAGAAAGAATGTTTAAAACGTTCGTTTAAATTTGCGACCTCTGTTATGGTATGGGGCTGCATGACTGCTGAAGGCCCAGGCAGGTTGTGTATTGTTTCCACAACAGTCAATTCAGAAGTCTATCAAGAAATTCTTGAACATTTCATGATTCCTTCAGCTGAGGATTTATGTGATGACGATTTCTTGTTTCAGCAAGATTCAGCTTCTCCCCACACTTCCAAATCAACAACTAAATGGCTCAAAGAGAAGGACATACCTGTACTCCTTTGGCCTGCAAACTCACCCGATCTAAATCCTATCGAGAATTTGTGGGGAATTATGAAGAAACGACTTCAAGAAGTTGCGCCTAGAGACAAAAAAGAACTTATTTCTAGTATAAAGAGCATATGGGCGAATTTGGATAAAAAAGATTGTGAACCTTTAGTTAAAAACATGCCAAAACGTTTAAGAGCTGTCATTAAAGCTAAGGGTGATGCAACAAAGTACTGATTAGCAAGTAAAAATACTTAGAGTTTAAATTATGTTCAATATATTTTCATTATTCTAATTTTTTGAACCATGTTAGAAAGTATTCTAATATTTTGAATTTTTTGTTGTTAGCTGATTTAAATATATTTTCTATTTCATTGTAATGTGTTTACATTTTTATAATCTGCAAAATATGCAGATTCATATTATAGTACTTTATATTTGATATTGTTGATTATTTATTTGATAAATTCGATTTTCATTTCCCTTGACCATATTTCTTTTCATTATTCTAATTTTTTGAATCGGAGTAGTATATTGTGTCTTTAGTAAATGTAGTTCCGTGCTATCCGTATAAATTCTAGGTCCTTTTGCTAGGGAGCTCTAAACCCCCCCTAAAAGAATTCTAGATCGGCTTCCAAAATTATCGTGGTCAAAAGAGGCGAGTTTTAATTATAATCTTAGTTTATGACCCAATTGTAGGAAAAGAAGCGAGAATTTCTCTTAATATAAAGGTTCCATAATATTTATAGTATTCATAATATTGTTTTACTCTCTAAAAATGTTTAGACTTGAAATTCTCGATCATTTCATCAATTCAGGCTATTTATTTATCTTAAACGCATTACTAGTAAATTTATATTTCTTGTTTAGGGATTTAGAAAATGACTACTTATTCGCTATTGATGAAAGTGATATATATAATATATATTTTCTCAGCGAAGAATTCTCTTTGAATGTATAGACTAATTTTATGACAAAAATTTCTTTTCAAAATTAGTGACTCAGGCTTAGCTGTCAAGTGTTTCTATTTTTGAATAACGCTATACTTTACAGAATCTGCTACAAAATCTTATAAGAAATTGTGTAAATTGTACTAATAGTCAAAATTTAGAACAGTTAACAGATATACTCAGGGAAAGAATCTGAATCTTAAAAACGCTGTTATAATTTTCTTCCGAATACGATCTTCCATTTTTCACCGTATCTCACTTTAAACACATAAATTTAAATTCTGTAGAATAAATCAGCTATTCTTTTTAGTGTGATGAGGCTTCATCAACTCTGTCCCTTGGTGAAAATAATAATATTTCCAAATTATTTTTGTATTTTAATTTTTCCTTTTTTTAAATAAAAAATGGAATAAATTCGCAAAAGATCTGTATTTATTATATTATGAAATCCTTAAATGTATGCGAAATAATTACTTTTAGATATTATATGTTGATGATAGTTCTTGAACTCAGTTAAATCACGTGGGAATAATTAATAAGCGGAATATTTATACTTATAAATTAATATTCTTACAAAAATATGTTTGCTGAATATTAATAAATGTTAAGAATTTGTTTTAAAGTTTAACGTATTCCCCATTGAAAAATTTCGTAAACATTTGAAATGACTGTTTTTCATAGTTCTTAATTATGTCCCATGATATTTCACTGCAATACGTACTTATTTCCTTGTTTTTAATAGCTGTTTTTTGTTTAATTTGAATTATGTATAGTATTTCATTTGTTAAGTTTTGATGTTTCAAAGCTATATTAATACAAAGTTGTAACACATAACCCCCAACCCTCCGGGTTTTTGAATGTAGGCAAAAATCACTTTAATTAATACGAAATTTTGTTATTAAATAATTCGAAGGTAATTTTAATGAAATAGTGGTATGAAAAAGTCCAGAGGGTTAGCAGCTCTCATATAGATATTCCAACATTTACATTTTATGTTTGGGAAGTGCTAGTAAACGCCTGTTTTTCACACCACTTTTTTTAAGAGTAATTTTCTTCTTAGTTAACCGTGATTACATATTGGTGAAATTCCATGGAAGAAGATAACGTCGATTGCACAGGAAAATAAGATTCCCTGACATTTTTATCGTATATTTATAGAGTTTTTTTTTTTTTTTTTTTTGGGGGGGGGGTGATTTAGTAACATAGTGATTGATGTTAGAAAATACACTGGTGGAAAGAAAAATACCTCTGTGTTTAATTGACACTACATTTAGGGACATGACAGCCTTTCAATTTATTTCGGCGCATAATTGTAACCGCTCTTATTTCAACACCATTTTTCTTGAAGGACATTTTTCTTATTATTTAAAGATGGAAAAATTTTCGCTACAAATAAAGTGGTGTGAAAAAAAGGGCGAGTGTTAACAGTGCCTCGGAATAAAATAAAAAATTGTGTGAATAAACGGTGGATACTAAAAAGGTTCCGATATAAATTAGAAACGTAAACACGTATGTTACCTGTAGTGTGTTTATTTTACTATGATTGAACTTGAAAACTAATGACAGGATTTCAAGGGAGATTGCTTATATCTTTATAAACAAGTTAAAATAATTTTTTCAACTACATGATACCTCTGAATAAATCACTGAAATATAAATATATCTGTATATGTAAAATATCAAAATATGTTTTTAATCATACAATATATTAAAAATATGATACACAAATAACTTATAATAAACTTACACGAAAATTAAAATTGTAGAACTGGAACTAAAGTAAAAAGTAATCCAAAAACATAGAAAAAATGAATTAAACTACCAAAAATGTCCAGTATGGCTTGAGACATACGTCCGCTGTTACAACATGTTTTTATATGATCAAAACTTTCCCCCTAAGCAGACAGTTTAACAAAAGAGCACATTTAAGGTTAATATCAAACCGAATTAATTAAAATGGAACAAGAAAGAATTGACCAATATTTACACAAACTGCAGAATGAAAATTTCTGAATCTTTAGCCAAATAACTTGGTAAAATGCACAGCCACTATACACAAATTCAATCAGTTACAAAACACAAATATATCCGGGTAGTTTCTACAGCCACATCAAACCATCTCAAAACACAAGTTTCAATCCAAGAAAATTGAATACCCAAACGCTATCTATATTGTGCGCCGTCTAATAATGAAACTAACCAATAGGTATAGCTATTTTATAAAATTTAATTAAAGAAAAGGAATAATAAAAAAAAAAAACTCATTTATATTTCATATGTTTTAAATACTTCTCTGTAATATAACTATGTAAAGAACTTATATACAATATATTAAAAATATGAAACAGAAATAACTTATAATAAACTTACATGATAATCAAAAAGCTAAAGTGAAACTTAATCCCAAAACACAGAAAAAATGAATTAAACTGCCAAAAATGCCCTGTATGGCTTGAGACATATGTGTGGGGTTACAGCATGCTTTTATATTATCAAAACTCTCCCCCCCCTATATATATATATATATATATATATATATTGTTATAACGTTTTAAATCTTTTCTCTGCATCAATTGTTCTATAACCGTGAAAAGGTTTCCCAGGCAAAGTGAAGAAACAGATGCAGTTCGTTCACTTTCAGTGACGTCAGCCTTGACGAGGTCAAACTTGGTGACTTGACGACAATTTTTGCGACTTGGCGCACAAATTTAGAGAAAAATATTAGTTTAAATTTCCCGAAGTTTCGAAGCTCTCCGACGCACATGAGCCTATATCTCGAACTTTCCATGGATTTTTTGACAGAAACTGTGCCAAGCTCCATCACTGAGGAATGTAAATAGGAGTGAGTTAACTTTTGCGATAGAGTATGAAGTAACTGCGAGTCAATGTTATTTAGAGACCTGTTCTAAGCGATTGCACTTTGGAGATTGTGCTCCAAATGACGGAACTTTGTTCGTAAGCTACCGAAGATTTCTGCTCTTGGAGCATTTGACGATATTTGTTTTATTTCTACTGGACAAGTGACTGTTTTTTTTTTTTTTTGTTTTTTTTTTAGTTTTTCAGAACATTCGTCGAATAGTGGCTTTTGTGGTACGAGTAAAAGCTTCATTGGACTGTTTCCAGAACATTCGTCGAATAGTGACTTTTGTGGTACGAGTAAAAGCTTCATTGGACTGTTTCTAGAACATTCGTCGAATAGTGACTTTTGTGGTACGAGTAAAAGGTTCATTGTACTGTTTCCAGAATATTCGAATAATTAACAGTACTATTGGAGTGTTTACAAGAATATTCGTTGAATAGCATTTTTGTTGTACAGATTCGAGTATTTCCGTTGAATATAGAGCATTCATCGACAATAACCTGCCTAATTCTTTACGACCAACTTTCTAATACAAGAAAGTCGACACAAATTTTTCGTAACAATATATTTTTAAACACATATTAGAAACAAAGACAGGAACTGCTTTTCACCGAAAAACACTTTAAATCGTTCACTATAAAATGTTTTGTTGAACAGTACAGACTTAAGAAAAATTTTTATAAACGGAGAATTTGCGAAACTAAAATAAGAGAGAAATTTTGTTTACCTTCTTTTGTGAAATCTTACATGTTATTACTTGTCAGTTTCTTCTTTTATATAACTCTTTAAAAAATTCTGTTTGAAGAAAATATTCTATAAAATAATACATGGAATGTCTTGAAATTCTTGTCAGAATTTTAAGAAAATGTCAGAAATTGTCAGTTTTTTATAATATTTTGAAAAACATTTTTAGATTTATTTTTCCATATTTTGGATAAGTATATTTTAAAGTGGTTGAGTTTCTTGTATAGAGATATTATTACAGTGGAAGGCGTATTGTTTTATTACGGGTATATAAGAAATTGTGGCGAAGAGGTTGCTCAGAAAAGGTTAAATTTTTAGCAATTATCGCGTTATTGGCAATTATTTTTTCGATTTTTTTTAAATTAATTAATTAATTTATTTATTATTAAAAAAATAAAGCAAGCAAAACTGGTGTAAAACATTAAATTTTCAGCTTTTCAGCTCATCCCCCCCCCCCGTCCTTTTTATGCAGTCATTTAGAGATAAGTATAATTCCCACAAAATATTATAAAAACAATATTGATTTTTTTACATATTACATGGAATTGTTATTTTTTAATTTAAAGATCTAAATATACCAATTATAAGCATTTCATAAGAATAATTACTTAAAAATTATGAAATAATTAAATATATATTTATAAAAAAAAAAAAAAAAATTACCGGTGAAATATTTCTTGCGATAAAATATGTCTTACATTCAAAACAATTTAACTTTTAAATGAAAATATAAAATTTAAAAAGAGTTTTAAAAAATAAAGAAAGATATCGTCTGTGGAAGAGAATGCAGATTTTACAGCTTGGCGGGAAAAAATGCAATACTGGTCAGTTTGACTTATTATATTTCGTAAAAATGTCACGTCACTATTGGAACTTGTAGTTTCGTGACTGTTTTTTTATGAATGATCTTTGCCACACAAAAAGGCTGCCATTGTCTCATCTTTGTCTATGGTTTCCTCTTATATGTATCTTTTAATGACTTTTAATCTTTTCGCGTTTATTAGTTTCTAACTGACATCACGCATTAAAAAAAAATTATACAACAATTTTCCTTTATTTTAGTAATTTTCATTTTTTTTTCTGTTCGTTAGATTACAGCACTACTTCGAAATATTTCAAACAATGTTTTAGAGGAAGCCATATGCAGTACTTTATAGCTTTGATGATGCACTCTTGCCTAGTTTTTTCACCTGACGAAGGGCAGTGCTATTGTTTTAGCCTGAAACAACTATTATGAATATTTGCAATTTATAGTGTTTACTTGCAAAGTTATTCATTAAATTAAAAAAATAATTTAATCAGGTTTAACATATACATGTTTCAAACTAAACATTTCTCAAAAAATAAAAACATTAGGTTTTTTTTCTTTTTTTTTTTTTTTTTTTTTTAATGTTCATTATTTGCTATGTGTCTATTAGTCCTATTTTAAATTAGTTTGAAGAAAAAAAAGAAAAAGATGAAGAATTGTACGTTAAAGTGTTAAAGCTTTTTTGGAATCTTTTGGTAAAAATGCAGAAAATTAGGAATTGTCTTAATAGTAATAATTCTTTAAAAGTTTAAAAACTATTTATAATTTTCTTTTTCCTATATTTTGGATAACTGCATTTTAAAGTAGTTTAATGTAAAGAAGTCACTTAAGGGCCCTCTTCACTCACCGTCGCTGGAAGCCGAAGCTAATGTTATTCAATGGGAAATTTTTCTCTACAAATAACTTATTAAGTAATACATATTTTTAAATTCTGTTTCCACATTATGAAAATTCCCAGCTGTTAAATTGACGGACCTTTTTTAAAAAAATATTTTTTTAATTTTTTATATTTTACTTCGAAGCTGCAAAATACGAATTTTCAATATGTTAATTTTTTTCATTTTGCAATTTCAAAATAAAATTTTAAAAATTAAAAAAATACTTTTTCAAAAAAGGCCCGTCAATTTAACAGTTGGGAATTTTCTGAATGTGAAAACAGAATTTAAAAATATGTATTAGTTAATAAGTTATTTGTAAAGAAAATTTCCCCATAGAATAACATTGGCTCAGTCTACCGGCGATGGTAAGTGAAGAGGGCCGTTAAAGTAGTTTTTTATGAAATAATCAGTTCAAAGTACTCTCTCTCTCTCTTTTTTTTTTTTGGTTTTTATGGGCGCTAAATTTTATGGATCTCTTCTATTATAAACTAGCAGGCTGTGTGCGATTTGGTGGTCACTATATTTAAATGATCTTATTTTTTATAACTTTCCGAACACTATAGTGAGGAAAGTATTGTAATCATGTCAAAAATCCGAATTTGAGATTTTGATGTTTCTATACGTTTCGAGGTGCCTTGAGTCCGTTTCCACTATTTTTAGGATGATATATGCATGTGTGTGTGTGTATGTATGTATGTATGTGTGTATGTCTGTGAGTGAACACGCTAGCGTCTAAACGCTTTGTTCGAATAAGCTGAAAGTTGGTACGCATATTGTAAGTCACCATAGTACGAACCCTATAGATTTTGGTGTATCTAGCACTTATAGTTTTTTTACAGGGACACCAGGAAAAATTCTTTATCAATATGGCCTATGGGGCCAAATTTTTAAAAGTGTAATAGCGTAATTTTTTGCTGAGATTAATAAGGCTAAACGCCTTATTAATCTGAGCAAAAAATTTGTACACATGTTATAGGTCACAGTTGCACCAACTGTATAGATTTTGGTGAATTTAGCACTTACAGTTTTTTTTACAGGGACACAAAGAAAAATTCTTTATCATTATGTCGTATGGGACTAAATTTTTAAAAGTGCAATAGCATCTAAACGCCTTATTTAGTTTAGCTGAAAATTTATTTGAATATTATAAATCACTGTTGCACTAACTATAAGCATTTTGGTGAATCTAGAATTTATAGGTTTTTACAGGGACACAATGAAAAATTCTTTATGATTTATGATCTATGGGCTCAAAGTTCAGTAGCGTTAAATAAAACATCTTGTAGTGTATGGAGAAAAATACTTAAACACTCTATTATGGTTTTATCTCTTTTGTTTGTTTACCAACTCCTTTTTCTTTACTTTATCTACAAAACTGTTAATTACTCAATATTCGGAAAGTCGAGTGGAGACACTCCAGATTTTTTTTTTTTTTTTTTTCCAATTGAATAAATAAAACGTTTAAATAAATATATTTCGATTGGCGACTACTTTCAGCAAATCGAATCTATGACTAAGGACTCCGATAAACAACCATTAATATAATGTAAGTGACATTTAATTATTTGGGTTTCATTATGTTAATTCAAAACACGGTGAATGTGAAATGTTCTAAATATGTATTTAAATTCGGAAATTTAGCTTTAATATAGGACATTGACGAAATTTGATGTTTGGCACCGAAGTACCTCGGGCATTTCTCACCAAGTTCTTTACTTACATTATTACGAGAGCCATTTTTATTCGTCGCCAAAACAGCAAAAAATAATAAAAGTCGCTGAGAAAGTCCCATATTAAAGTTGTATAATTTGAGGACGATAAAATCAAAGGAAGAAAACATGTAAGATTATTTTAATAATTAAAATTAATATTTTAAAATAAATAAATGAAAGTAAAATTTTTAAAGCTGGTAGGACGTCAGTTTTATGAACAAATTCGGCGACACAGGTTTAACTTTTATTTCTACCTTCTCTTACCCAAATATATGGTGGAGAAAGTATTATTTTGGGGTCAAATTTACGAAATTGAGGTTTTGTTATAATTACAAGTTTTGAGGTCCCCTGAATCCAAAAATCCCGTTTATAGCGGTTGGTCGTGTGTCTGTTATCAACATATTTCAAGAACAAATAATAACTAAAAGTTCAAACTTGATATTCTAAATGTGCATCATATAGGAATGCTACAGTAAACGTTTCCTTGAGATCAAGAAAATGGTTCGTGTACAGGGACATCGAAGAGAATTCAAATACATTATGTCTACGGGTAAATTTCTATAGTAAGTACCGTGTAACATCTATAGGCTGACTTGAACGAAACAGAATGAACAAAATTTATTATATGCATAAAAGCATGTTTTGGAAATCATCCATCATTCGTTTACAGGGTTAACCAAATAATTTGGATGTATTGGGACTATACTTGGAAATTGCAGAAATCGTAATTATTTTGCTTTAGTTTTTTTTTTTTTTTTTTTTTAAAGGAAAATAGATTTTAAACAAACAGAATTTTTTATAGTGCATATTGCTTATAGACAATATACAGGGTTACCCAGTATTAAGCAAAAAGTTCTTTTCAATTGAATGTAAATGGTGGATGTGCTTTGTACATTTCACTATGTCGACGAATACTGCAAAATCAATTTTTCATGTACCCATACCATAAACAAAGTATTTTTTGAAGCTCTATTTTCAACTCTGTATTTTTTGTATAATATCACGTTTAGAGGTGCCCTGAATTCAAAGTTCCAATTGTTAATGATGTATCTGTATGTATATCTGTTATCAGTATATCTTGAAAACAAATAGTGGCAGAAAATTCAAATTTGGCATTTTGAGTTTTGTATTAGGTTGCCACTTAAAAATTAGATCAAGACTGGCAAGTTCGAAGACAAATTAATAACAACGTGGACTTTTTGTTTAAATAATTGTATGCACTCTAATTGAACGGGGTTTGAGGGGGGCAGTAGCCCCACTCACTCAGAATTACATGTTAAAACTGTTTCTAAACCTATTTAAGATTATTTTAAAAGTACACCGAACTTTATTATTTTACGCTATTGGTCTTAAGATTTCATATACAATCTATCACTATAGTACTGAAAGGAAAGGCAAGAGAAAGTCGTGTGAGTGACACACCATATTATTATTATTATTATTACTAATATTATTAACTTATTTACGTGTAAAGAAATGTTTCTTTTTTGTGTTAAAAAATATAAATGAAATAAGAAGTTGTAAATTTTTATTAGGACTGAGGACTATTAGTCTCAATCTACGGGTTTTTACGATACCAGTTTTAACACAGTTGGACATTTATCAAAATTGAAAATTTATCGAAAATAAAATTGAAATCAATGTTATAATGGAAAAAAAACTAATAGTTCTCCGTACTAAACTAAATTCTGCTTTAACTAAATTCCGCTTTTGCCAGAATTTCATCAAAATCTTTTTTTTTTTTTTTTTTTTTTTTTTTAAGGTAAAAAAAGAAAATTAATAATAATCAGTTTCTAAATGAACAGTATCGAAAAAGTTTTTTTTTTTTTAAATAATTTTGAATTAGGAAATAAAAAGTGTGCGTGCAAAATGAAATAAAAAATAAAATAAGATTTATAAATGGACTATATTTAAGCTCGTGGACTCAGTTCAATGATATAATAATAAAAAATGAAGACATCAGTCTTATGAGATTATCTATTATTATTTTATTATTATTATTATTATTATTATTATTATTATTAACATCAGCATGAAATTATGACTCAAAGAAAATATGAATAATCCAGTACATGTAGATTCGATCTCACTAAACCTACACACACATCTACATGAACAGAAAATATTCTTAAAGTAAAACAAAGTACGAAAAAAAATGACGATATTTACTTTAATTCCGTTTCTTAACAATTTGGGATTATACAATTTACATACATTTTAGTTAGGAACACCCTTTTATATATATTTACATAATCACAAACATTTTTCAACGAAATCTAGAATGTTAAAATATTTCTTTTGGTTCAACAATCGTTATAAAAATTGTGTTTGCATTTAATGAAATATACTGTTTCGTACGCACAACGTTAAGATTTTATTCCATATTTACATAATTATTTTCACACCGAAAAAAAAAAAAAAAATATTTTTGAAACCCGGAAGAGAGTTTGAAAGTGTTCTGATTTACAAAATTGTGTTTTATGCATGCAAATTGCGCAAATTACTGTTATGCATTTTCTATGCGGTTTCCCTAAACATTTTGCCATAGAAACTAAAAGCATTTACTACATATAACGCAAAATTAGTTTTTGCCCATTTGGACTGTAAGAAAAAAGTGTTTTTTTTTTTTTTTTTTTTTTTTTTTTTTTCTTGTTGTTGTTGTCACTTCAGTAAAAAATAATCTGGTGTGTCACTCACACGACTTTTTCTTACCCTGAAATTTAATACTATAAATACAGGTTGGAGATTAAGAGGTAAGATAACGAGTACTGTTCTGAAAACCTGCGTTAAACAATTCAAATTAGGCTTCGAAAGAGTTTTATATGATAATTAGTTCTATAAATGTCAATGTTGCTATTAGTAACAAATGCAATTTCTTATGCTGTTTATATATATATATATATATATATTTGTATTATAAGTTCTTTTGCGCGTGCGTGTGTGAATAATGAAATAATATCGTGTATGCATGATTGATTGCATTTATTTTTCTCTTTCTTAAGCTTATTTCTCTTTTATTATTATTATTAATTTATTTTATTTAAAAACATATTTAAAAATACTTTGGATACATTTTGGCATAATAATAATAATAATAATAATAATAATAATAATAATAATGTAGTCAAATTCAAATTCATTTATAAATCTTCTAATTTAGCATAGATAATTTTTTTAACATTACAGATTTCGACATATCTACAACACATTTCATATTTCTAATCATGGCAAGAAAAAAATTCATTACCTAAGACTCTTATAGAGATTTGAGTACATTTTACATTTCTTTAGTTTAAGAAGTATGTAGGAAAGAATTAAAAATGTAGCTGTAGGAGATTTGTCAAATTAAAATAATAATAATTATTACAAATTTATTTTCCTTTCAGATATTTTGGAACGTTTAAAATTATTATTTAGCTGTACATTAGAAATATATATAGACTATTATATACTGTCCTATATTCAATAGTAACTAGTATGTTGTGGCCACCACAAGACTTTCTTCTATATTTTCCTATATACATATTCAATCAGTAACAATATAAAATAAAAAAAACGATATTTTTTTTCTCTCTCTTTTTTTTTTTTTTTTTTTTTTTTTTTTTTTTTTTGTTGTTGTTGTTAAAAGTAAAAAAAAAAAAAAAAAAAAAAACGATAACTTTGTTTTAAATTATCGCAGATTTATAGTTCAACCATTCGTTTTAAAAGTATTGACGAGATCTTTCGAAAGATACCCATCTTGAACCTTCCCTCCCAGGAGGGGAAGCGATGCCCCCACATGCACAGCTATTACCAATAAATCATATTAATTTTACAATCACAAGTTAAAAATAACTCTCATTATGTACATTTATACGAAATTTTGTCCTATACTGCCATGTTAAAAATTTTAAAAAAATGCAATCACAGCGCCAACTGTTGAGCTATTGATCCCCAAATGTAATCAGCACCAGTTTATGTCAGGGACAAACTAAATACCAAGTTTGGTTAAATTTCGTTTAAAAAAAAAAAAAAAAAAAAAAAAAAAAAAAAAAAACGATTTTTTTTTCCTTTTTTTTCTGTAAAAGTAAAAAAAATCGATAACTTTGTTTTAAATTATCACAGATTTATAGTTCAACCATTCGTTTTAAAGGTATTGACGAGATCTTTCGAAAGATACCCATCTTGAAAATTTACCCCCACTCCCCGGAAGCTTCTTCCCCCCAGGGGGGAACCGGTGCCCCCGCATGCACAAATTTTTTTTCGTAGTTAACTACTACTATTATCAATAATTCATATTAATTTTACAATCACAAGTTTAAAATAACGCTCATTATGTACATTTATACGAAATTTTGTCCTATACTGCCATGTTAAAAGTTTACATAAAATGCGATCACAGCGCCATCTGCTGGGCGATTGATCCCAAAATCTAATCAGCAACATTCCATGTCAGGGTCCAACTATATACCAAGTTTGGTTCAATTTCATCCATCGGTTCGTGAGATACGGTGAAAAGTACGAAATTTTGCGATCACAGCGCCACCTGCTGGACGATTGATCGCCAAATCTAATCAGCACCATGCCCCGTCAGGTTCCAACCATATACTAAGTTTGGTTGAATTTCATTCATTGGTTCGTGAGATACGGTGAAAAATACGAAATTTTGTCCTATACTGCCATGTTAAAAATTTACATAAAATGCGATCACAGCGCCACCTGCTGGGCTATTGATCCCCAAATCTAATCAGCTCAATGCCCCACCAGGGTCCAACTATATACCAAGTTTGGTTGAATTTCATTCATCGGTTCGTGAGATACGGTGAAAACAATAAACCACAGACACACAGACACACATACACACAGACAAACATACATTTTTTAAAAACTATCAATTCGTGTTCAGGACATCCCAAAACGTGTAGATCCGTCAAAAAACGGAGGTCGAAAATTTTCGCGAATCCAATACTTTCTCTATATTACATATAGAAGAAAGTAAAAAATATAAACATTAGAATTTTTTTTTTACTAATTATATTGGAAAATCCATTGCCAAATATTCCCATCGAAAGAGATCAAATTGGTATAACTAAAAAATAATAAATAAAAAAAAAATAATTAAAAAAAAAAAAAAAAAAAAAAAAAACCTCAAAAGCACATTTCACGTGATTATTTATCTGTAAAACAAATTACCTTGCGCTTTTTAATGACAAACAAAATAATTAAAATTATTTCACCCTAAATCTACTTACATATTTTTCTGGTGTAAATTTCATACTTTCTAGATTTGCATATCACATGGAAAAACATTACAGCCTGCGATTTTCTTTAATGTAGTCAAATTTTGAATCATGCTATATGCCCAGCATATGGCACTTATAATAATAACATTCAAATTTGAATTCATTTGAAAACTAAATAAAGATTTTGAGAAATTCATTTCCCAAATCCTTTTATCATTAAAACAAATTATATCACTTTATGAAATTAAATATAAAAGAATGTTAAAATCGGTGTAATCTTAAGATCCATAAAGAAAATTGTTTTTCTTTTTTTCTCATCTGAAAAATTTCGCACTTACTGTAATAATCTTAATGAATATGTAACATCAAAAGTAAGCATTTTTCCTCTAGAGGGAAAAACTGAATATTTTTTTCCTTCTTAAGTATCCATGCTACATCATAAATTTTGGCATGAGAGGTCGATGGCTTATGAGTTTTTTTCATTCATATTTTTTTCTTTCGCCCATTCTTTATGTTTTTAAAATGATAATGGGTCCCATGATATCTACAAATGGACTTGCGCTCTGAATTAATAATATATATCTTAGTGGATATTAGATCATTTAAGGAAAACAAAGGGAAATCATAAAAGGAATGCGAGATGATAAAACAAATTTGAATATTTTCTTTTGAAATTAAAATTTATGAGCGTTAAATGATAACAATAAAAAAAAAATATTTTAAACTAATGTATATTCTAGTTCAATAAATTTATTTAACTGGATTTCAGAATCGAATAATTTTAATGCTTTGTTTATTTAAAATATGTTTCTTAAAGCGTAGAGTTTAAATGTATATTTTCTTGATAATTAAATTACCGTTTGATGTCTGTAAATATTTCAAATCGGTTGCTAAATAAATTTTGTATTTTGGCCTTCATGTATTAAATGCATCTTTTTAACTGCTTTAAATTTTGATGTATTGTCAAATAAATTATTTTCAACATGATTTTTGAAAGCTGGATATAAAATATGATAATTTTAATAGAACAAGTTAACTTTTGTTGAACAAGTTATTATTATTATTATTATTATTATTTTCAAAACAAATACACTAATGTTTTATATATAAAATTAATAAAATAAAATTGTCAGTATTTATGTTGTCATAAAAATTAATGTTATTCTTTCTATCATAGTTTTAGTTATTACTAAAAAAAAAACTTTCTAAAATAAATTACTTTTCGCAAAAAGGATATTAAACTTTAGAAAGAAAAACACGTAATATTTCATCCACGTATTTTTGTTTAATTTGTAAAACAATGTTGAACCAGAAGATTGTTTTATATTATTATTATTATTATTTTATATAAAACATAACATAATATGACAGCTTCTTACATCTGTAAATTATGCTTATTTAAAGAGCTTTTATAAATATTGTATATAATTTTATATATAATTTAATTATATATAATTTATATATAATTATATATATATATATATATATAACTAATCTTTGAATTTTATATACCAAATTTAAGTGTATTTTCAAAATTTTATTTTATTTGCAGTGTTTAAATCTTTGATATATATTACCTCTTAAAAGAGATAATGTTTATAATTTTTTCTTTCCATTTTTTTCTTTGTTATTCTAAAGAGGCTTCAGAAGTTAAAGTAAAAAGCTTCAAATTGTACATATTTTTTAAAATGGTTTTAATTAAATTTAATTATTTTAATATACTGGTTTCTAAAGTGTTTTTGATACAAACATTAAATCATTAAATTTCCTTTGCAGATACACTAAAAGAAAGATCATGAAAAAGAATACTTAATATACATGGTAAGTCAAATTTAGATTTATATTTTTTCCTTTCCTTTTAAAAAGAAAAACTCTTTTTCTTTACTTGCACACAAGTCTACACTTTTAAAAATTTCAACAGAAGTCTACTGGTAATCATTTATCTTAAGTCTTTTGTGAATTTACAAAGAAAAATAAACGGAGATGTTAAAAGAATTCATGTTACATATGTATTTTAATGGATAATATTAATTTAATTAATTATTGGCGAAAATATATATTTTGCCTAGAATGCTTCGGCTAAAGTAGAAATATTTATTTTTAATTTTTATTGAGAATATAAATAACAAAAATAAATAAAAAACACAGAATAAAGATTGAGAATCTCGTTTATTTACTTTTAACTAAGTGTTATTGCAAATTTACAGAGATTCTTGAAAAACATTTCAGTAAATTAACAGAATTTTTTTACAGTCTATCACGATTTAGTAACTAAAAAACAATCCTAGTGTTTGATCATGATGATGAATTATTATTATTATTATTATTATTGAGAAAGGGAGATAAAAAGAGAGAATTGTCATGTTTCAAATTTGCTGAATAAATTAGCCAGAATATTTTGTAATGATTCAAAAATTTTAAATGAAAAAATTTTTAAATGAAAAAATTCAAAAATTAAACTTAAAGAGTCAAGCAACGAAAAGATATAGGTTTGAAAGTAGCAATTACGTTTTTCTTATCACTTTTTTTTTCTTTTTAACAATTGTTTATAAGAACTAAACTTTCAATACAATTTTACTTGCCATTAAAAATACTTTATTTTGAATGTAGGTAATCCGATTAATTAATATATAGTTTGATTCTAGATTATAAACAAAAAGTAAGCACAAATATGTAATCTTAATTTTAATTTTATTTATAAATACAATCAGAAGAAAGAATTTAACCTATAAAAAATAAAAGTATTTACGAGTATAATTTGCTATACAATTTAATCCCCAATTTATTTGTTTGTTGTATCAAATATATGTGCTACATCACGATAAAGCTTTTTCCTTTCCGAATCGTCCATTTTTAAACGCCTTTTGTTGAAAAATTTTTTAACTCATCTTGTAAACCCAAATTCAATTTTAGTATATCAGCACTTTGCCGCTCACTTAAGCTTCTTTTTGGTACACTAATAAAGATAATAATTCAGAATACAATATATTGTTCAAAAAACAAAAACTGCTATTTAAAAAGTACTTAAGTGATATTTGGAAACTCACAGATTCATTAAGGAAAAAAAAAACATTTAATTATTTAAATGTACTTCTGAAGATGAATTCAATTTTATAAGGTATGATGATAAATTATATTAGCAGTATAATTGGGTCGGGTATTGTAGATGAATCTTTATCATATATTTCCTGTCAAAAATGTATTAAAATCTCTTGGGTTCCTCATAAATATTTCATTTATTTTAAGTTAAGTATTTTAAGCTAATATTATTCTACAATCTTCTTAGATATAATATTTGCAGTCATAATAAAGATATAATATTTGCACTCATAATAAGCATCTTGCTGAATGGCTGCCAGACTTATTATAACTGCAAATTTTCTGGTATAAAAAGTCGCTTCTTCGATGATCACTAACCGATCTAATTTTACAAGATAATATGAGAAATTATAGCTGCACATTTAGGTCAGAAATTATTTTTTTAATAATTTTTTATCTTTACGATACACCTCCTGTCAAAGTATATTAAAATCCCACATGCCCCCCCCCCCCTTAAATATTCCATTTATTTCGTTCCGACAACATTCCTAGATATATTTTAAGGTACTTATAATGAATATTTTGCTAAATAAACAGAGATAGATTAATAACTGATTTTTTTCTTTTTAGTATATAAAATTATCCGATGACCACTAACTGTTGCAACTTTATAAGACATAACGATAAATTATAATTGCAGCACATTTGGTCTCAGAAATTATTTTATAATCTTCATCTTTAAGATGTATCTCCTGTCTAAATATATTAAATCCTTCATATACTTCTTAAGCATTGCATTTTTTCGTTCCCCAGCCTTCTTAGATATTTTTTGTGCTTATAATAAGCATTTTTCTAAATGGTTTGAGACAGATTAATAACTGCAAATGTTTCTGGCATACAATAGCTACTTCCTCGATGACCACTAGCCGATTCCAATAATGAAGCGTTCCCCTTCCTTACATTTATTCTCATTCTGACGTCTAGATGTTCCTATTTCATTTTTTGTGAAAGCTTCATAAGATTTTCATGATAAAAAGACTACTTTTTTTTTTTTTTTTTTTTTTTTTTTTTTTTGAGGACTTATATCAGGGATATATTTTTTTCCTAAAGAAATGAATAAGTGATAAGCATTGTCTTTTTATTCTAGTCATTAATGGAAGGATATAAATGTAAGACGCTTAAAAGAAAGTCATAACTGATAACTCTCTCGATGTTTTAATGCCACTATTTACGAATAAGCAGCTTTGCTTTATTTAAAGACTAGAAATCTACAATTATATAAGACAAAGGTAACTCTTTTAAAATGATAGTTTTGGCAACTATGGGAAGGATTATGATAACTGAATCTATTTTAAGTAGGATTTAAGCTTCGATTGTACATCTGCGATATTTTGTTTAAATTAAGGCTCAGTAAACCGGTTGAGCTCAGTGATAAGGTTTTCATGATAAAAAAGACTACTTTTTTTTTTTTTTTTTTTTTTTTTGAGGACTTATATTAGACATATATTTTATTCCTAAAGATATGAATAAGTGATAAGCATTGTCTTTTTATTCTAGTCATTAATGAATGGATATAAATGTAAGACGCTTAAAAGAAAGTCATAACTGATAACTCTCTCGATATTTTAATGCCACTATTTACGAATAAGCAGCTTTGCTTTATTTAAAGACTAGAAATCTACAATTATATAAGACAAAGGTAACTCGTTTAAAATAATAGTTGTGGCAACTATGAGAAGGATTATGATAACTGGATCTATTTTAAGTAGGATTTGAGCTTTGAATGTCGATCTGCGATATTTTTTCGATATTAAGACTCAGTAAACCGGTTGAGCTCAGTGAGTTCTAAGTTGCCCTTCAGCTTATTACACTAGAACCTACAGCATAAGGTTTATTAAAAATAGAAAGAAAAAAAAAACTTGTGTTGCTAATCGTTATTTTCTATCCGAGTAACATTGCCATAAATTAAATAAAAATAAAATCCTTGTGTCCAAACAGCTCAAATTTCAAAATTTCCCTGCAGTTGTTTTTGATCAAAATATTTGAAGATGATCCTTAATTTCAGCAGCAAGAAAGCAGAGACTTTGTATAAAACTTTAATGAGACAAAATACTGTAAAGTGAACAAAGTCTTTCAAAAAGTTTTTATAAATTGATGAATTCATAGATAAGATGTAAGAATTTTGTTTCCTGTTACACTACCATGCGTTGGTACTACCATGTTTTTATTAACTTCTATTCTTGTTTGTTTGTTTGTTTGCTTGTTGTTATGTTTATTTGTTTGTTTGTTTGGTACAAATCTTGCAATCGAATTTTAACTATCTTCCCTAGTAGGTATACATTTGAAACTTTCACAACCCGGTGACAACACAATACTCCGAAGTCCGTTTTTCGAATCGTTTTTTTATAATTAATTAAAATATGAAAATAATAACCTCCTAATACCTTATAAATAGCCATTAAAATATTAGCTATAATTTAATTTTTGTCCCCCCCCCCTCGAAAAAAAAGAAAAACGAGTTCATTTTCTTTAGACATAAAAAATAAATAAACGTGATTAAATAATTAATTTAATTAAACGTGAGCGTTAAAATAATTGTTTATAAAAAGTTTTTTATCTTAGAATTATTAATAGAATTATTCTTAGAATATAGAAAAAACGATGGGTTATTATTAATAAGAGTAATACAGTCGAACCACGTTAACGTGAACACTGTTAACGTGAATCACTTTTAACATGAACTGCTCTCACAATCCCCGTTAAAATGAAGCTTAGTGCAGTTATATGGATTTTAGTTACTGATAGCATGAACTACTGATAACATGAACAATTTTTTCTTCCCCTTGAGATTCACGTTAACGAGGTTCGACTGTATAAATAAAATAACATGAAAACGCCTGACAATTAAATGTGAATAATGAATCTTTTCATATCGTGAAGAAAAAATATAAATATGTGGAAAAGAAGAATATCTTGTAAACAAACACTATTAAATGAGAAAATGGTAAAACCATTTCGATTGAAATAGCATGTTCCTTCAACAAATGAAAAAAAGCAAGCATGAGTGTTGTCGAAAAGCAGCAATACTGTCGGTTTTCAGAACATAATTGAGTTACTCTTTGACCACTTTTCTTGTATATATCGCCATTTTCTTATGTATATAATAGGATGTAAAACGTAAAAATTAAATGAAAAATATATTATTTGATTTGAAATATAATGTGTTGTGGCCATCACAAAACTCTCTTCTTCGTTTTCAATAAATGAATAAATAAATAAATAATCACTATATAAAAATAATTCATTAAAATTGCTATTTATTAAAATTATTTTCAATGATGAATAATACAGATTATTTTCATCTTATCTTCGGCACTATATGCCGAAAGAAAGTCGGTCTTATACTTTACAAACGATATTTTAAAAGGACATCATATTTAATAATAATAAAAATAATCGATAATTTTGTTTTAAATTATCAGATATCTATGGTTCAATAATTCGTTTTAAAGGACTTCTTTTAAAAGATACACATAATGAAAATTTGACCCCCCACCCCTCCTCCTTGGGCGAAACTTTCCAAACGATGTTCCTACATGAACAAAAATTTTTCCTAGTTAACTATTACTATTATATATATATATACTATGTTGTATATAATTTCATAATAATTCGTTAAAAATAACTCTCATTGTACACATTTAAACGAAATTTCGTCCTATACTACCATGTTAAAAATTTAAAAATGTACCCCACCCCCCTTGGAAAAATTTCACCAAAAGTTGATAGGTACTGATTTATGTCAAAATTCAACTACATATCAATTTGTTTGAAATTCTGTGTTCTTGAGATACAGTTGCTACAAAATTTTTGCTACACACACATATTTTTAAAAAGGTAACAAATCGTGTTCTAGACCTCCCAAAACGTGTAAATCCATCAAAAACCGGAAGTAGAAAACATTTACAAAACTTTCTTCTCTTGAGTACAGCAGAAAATAATAAATATATAAACCACGGAAACAAATAATTTATCCGCAGCTATCTCAACAATTCTTATGTATTTGCTGTATAAGTTTTTTATCTATTTTAATGCAACTACATAAATTTAAACACAAAAGAAAATTTACCCACTATTTCTTTTTTCTTTTTTTTTTTTTTTTGCTGTTGTAGTTGGGGGTGGGGATGTATGAAAGTAAGAACAAAAGCAAAATCTACTTAGTTGGTAATGGTGGGGAGGAACTTTTTCCTACTTCATTTTAGCCAGGAAATGAAATCATGCTTCAGATTTAGAAGTTAAATGGAAAAGCTAGGCGTTTACACAAATCCCCATATGTCATAGAAAAGAGCGGAAAAAGTGGTTATGGAAAACGTATTTCTCTTTCAACTTTTTCATAGAAAAGTTCCAGGAGAGAGTATTTCTTCTTTTGAGATTAAATATAAATTCTGCTGGGGAACACAGGGATTAACTTTTCTATATTAATAAAAAGTTTAATTAATTATACTAAATTATTAATTAGCTGTCAGAAGTTTTTCCATTCTTGTTTTAACTATTTATAACTTATTCGAAAACTCGCATACAATGGTGAATATTTTCTTTCTTTCTTTCTTTTTTTTTTTTTTTTTTTTTTTTTTAGGTCCCATAAAAGCATAACATGTGTGTATTCTTGATAATTAAATACTTTTTATTTACTTTTTATTGAAAGAGTAATTAATGCACAAATATGGGAATAATTTAATACATTTAAGAAAATGACATCGAAGACTAATTATTAGAGATGATTTTCTGCTGTTAAAATAATAATAATAATTGAGCTTCAACATTTTGCATGTAAAAAATTGTGATCACACTCTAAAAGAAAAATGTTCCAAGCCGTTTGGTTTTACTCTAAAACAAAAAATTATGACAAAAAACAAAAAACAAAGAAAAATCGGGATAAGTTGACTCTGTGCTCAGTTCCCCATCATATATTTGTTCTCATAATTTTTTAGTACAAGACATACTATATTCATGTTAAGAAAAATGAATTTGACGATTGCTCGTGACGGTGACAGACTAAAATGACTAACCTTATAATCTACCAACCTTTCAGTTCGATATATTTATCTTATCCTAATTTGTTAATTAACTTTATTGAGCTAGTCATCCTAATTTGCTGTTTAATTTTAATGGAATTAATTTCATATTTCCTGTTTCCATGGAACTCTATAATATTTCTAATCCGATAATCCTCACAATGCAAGTTCATGGGAAATATTGCCCTATTCTGCGTTCTTAAGAGTATAGCAAGTTTCGAATAACTTACAAAATTTTCAAAGTAGAATGTCTATAGTTAATGATATTCATGCAAGTGCTCTAAATGATATTTTAGACTACCAACATTTCTACCAACATATTCTACCAACATTTTTTTACGATGAAAATAATGCTCATGATATGCGTTTATGCAAAGTTTTATTTTATACTTCTATGTCAAGAAAATCGTAAACTTTGTATATCTTACGGAAATTTCAATGTAGAATGTTTATGGTCAATGATATTTAAAAACGTATCCAGTATCTTTACAATGAAAATAATCCTTATAATACATGCTTATGCAAAACTTATCCCTATTCCCACAATTTTAGAACATGGTAAATTTCTAATAACTTACAATGTTTTCAAATTAGAATTCTGAAAAAAAGAAAAGAAAAAGAAAAAAAAAAAAAACTGTTTTTCACTGTTATAAACGTTATTTCAAAACTGGTTAGACTGGCCCGAGAACTTTAATACTATTTGTTCTTGAGATATAGTGTACACAGGCAAAATAATAATTCTAAAGAAGATCCTCACGCAAATTTTCTGATTTTTGGATTTCTCCCACCAAAAAACGTGTAAAAATGCAAAATAATAATAATAATAATTAATAATAATTATTATTATTATAATTAGAAAGTCTTTATTAATACCTATGTTATCTATACTTATAGTGTAATGGAGAAATAATGTGTAATTGATAAATTTATTTTTTGTAATATAAATATAGCTGCCAATATTTCACGTTTTTTTTTTTTTTTTTTTTTTTACATGCTGATGAAATTTCTTAAAAATTATAGAAATAAGTAAATGAAATAAATATTATGTATCGGATAATTTTCTATTTCTTATAATAGCAACATAACTGGCAATAGTAGCGAAATTTTAACATCGCTATTTCCGAATAATTGTTTTTGTTTTATTTAAAGAATAAAATTCTACACAAGTATAAAACAGATTTGTCCATTTTAAAACAGTGATGTTATTTGAAAAGATTTTGAAGATTTGGGGGCTAGGCAGAATAACAATTTGTCTTGATAACATGTATGGATTATTATATTTAATACGAAATAGTAGTATTTACTTCCATTACCTAACTACCGTTTGTAATGAAAATTTTCTGTTCGGTCAAAATTTTCTATTTCGAATTTTAGGGTAAGTGCTCCAGTGATTGGTACTTTTAGAGAAATCTCTGACGTTTTTAATGTTCTAGTCATCAGAAAATATTTTCAGAAATCACAAGTTAATACACATGGCAATTCAGAACCACATATATGTTAAAATATATGAATTTGAGAACCTCTTTTTTTTTTTTTTTTTTTTTTATGAATTTTGTTTGACACCCACACAATGTTCCAGTAATTGACACTGCCAGTTTTTCATTTTATCAGTAATTGCCACCTTATGTTCCAATGTTTGACACTACTAGTTATTCATTTTACCAGTTATTAGCACCCCATGCTCCAGCGTTTGCCATAAAATGTTAAAATTCTTATGTGTAAAATATATAATTTTATTATTTTTCTTATTTATTAATTATTTCGGGATAGATGTCAATTACTGAAGCACGCCAATCACTGGAGCACCTACCCTATATGAGTTGGTTATTTCAGGAAACTGATGCATCGGCATCCTTAATAAGTGGATAAATTTTAGTTCTTGCAAGTGGGTTTCTTAAAAAAAAAAAAAAAAAAATGAAAATTATCTTCAAACTCGCCGTATTAACTTCCATTTAGATGTCCCTTTGTATATAATTGTTGATTTTCGGTGAATAGATAAACTTTCCAAGTTTTGGCGAAAATTGGAAGTTGGATCGAAAGTCGTTATCTCAAAAATATAACTCTCACGATCTTTATAAAAATTGTTAGATAAACCCCTTTCAAGATACCTTTTCACAAATAATGTTTCGTTACTACATGAAATTTGACAGACTTTTGATTAGGTAGATCTCGGAAATAAGCGTCGCAAAAAACGGCTCTACCGATTTTTTTTTTTTTTTTTTTTTTTTTTTTTTTGTAATACGCTATATGAATTTTCTTTTATGTGTCTTTACGATATATGTATTGCTTTGTTTATACAAGATAGTTGTTAGGTGTCTGATTTGTTAGGTCTGTTTTACGTCGTCTGCAATCATGCAATTTCAAAAAAGAATTTATAATATGTGTATAGTAAAAGATATTGGAAGTTATATGGTTGTTACACACTAAATTTGCACTCCAAAATGGTTTTGAAAAGTTTATATAATACACATTATTTATTTTATTTAAAAGTCACAAAACTGACTCATATTTAATTTTCAATTAGTCAACTAATCTATTTTTTTATTTTTTTTTTCTAATACATACGAAAGAAAGTTTATAAAGCATGAAAGTTGAAAAGAACTATCATATTCTGAAAATATACAATAACTGTCATTTGTATGATACTTTTATGCTGTTATTATTTATATACTATGTTTCGCTAAATTTAGTCATAAAAATGCCTTTTTTTTCTGATTTTTTAAAAATAGAAATTCCGCATTTCTAAAACTGAACAGGAAGTAAAGTGAATGTATCGCATTGTAGCCTACGGGAGGCAAAAAAATGCAAAAATTCAGAGAGAGGGCAAATTGCATTCGTGAATATGTGAAAGAATGCTGATATATCACTCTTTAGAATAGAGCAGAAAGCTTAGAATATTCCTTGTCAGAATTCAATTCGATTTCAAGCTGAAAATTTCTTGTTTATTTATTTATTTTTATCAGATTTTATTTTTATAATGCATAATTTTTCTTTTCTTTTCTTTTTTTCTTTTTCTTTCTTTCTTTCTTTTTCTTTCTTTCTTTCTTTCTTTTTCTTTTTTTTTTTTATTAATTGAATTTAAGAACGTTTCTTGTGCATAAGATTAAAATATCAAATAATTCTTAAATATTTTAGGTTAATTTTACTAGGCGATTATTTTATTTTATTTTATTACATTACATATGCTTGTGTGTGTGTAGGAATAATATAATATAGTAGACATATGTATAGATTTATGTATAATCTCTCTCTCTCTCTTTCATTATAAAAAAAAAAAAAAATGTAAAAAAGAAATCCTATTATATTACCGAAAATTCCTGGCAGCAAAGTTGCCTGAAAAACTCCGTACGCTATGCAAAAAATACGATGACAATAGTTTTCTGTAACTGGTCATACGAAGACTATCAGTGCACAACAGATATTTTACATTGAACACACTGTAAAATATTACATTAAAGCTTTTAGGATTCAATAAAAAGAAATTCTCCAATTCTACCAGCCAGGATCAAACTAGGAGCGTGCTTTCACCAACATTTATCGATATCTCGAATATCAAACCCGCAAACCCCAACTTTGAGCTTAACGCTCTGACAATCAGGCTACCGCGTCTCTACTCATCTGAAACTTGGTGTAGAGTTAAGACTTCAATTCAATCTCATTACGAAAATGTTCAAAATGCCTTGAATAAAGAAAATACTACAATATAAAAAGTACAGGAACAACCAAATGAAAACTCGAAAAATACTCAAAGTGGATACTTTTTCTAAATGCAGACAGGCAGGAAACAGAAAATAATGCTTTACTCATGTTTCAAGAATCAGACTTCAGTTACCAAGTGCGAATCCCGATTTAGCTAGGATATTCACGGCGGCTCGGAATACAGTTGAAGTCGTAGGTGCCGGTCTAATGAGCCTTGACATGCAAAAGATGGCCGTAGAGACACCCCAAACCCAAACCTTCAATGACCAGACAATTTCTAAGTTGACTGGGACCTTTTCAAAAGAAAAAAAAAAAAGAAGAAGAAGAAGAAGAAAAAGAGGGAGAGGGAGAAAGAGAAAAGAAAAAGGAAAGCATCAAATACAACTATTCCAAGGGTGGTCACTCTGTAATAAAAGCGAATATACTATAACGGAAAAACAGATATGACAATCGTTTTGAAAAATATGGAAAATATACAATGAAAAATTCAAAAGAAAATGAAAGGAGGAAAAAAAAAACTAGAAAAAATTTGCAGCAAAAAGATGAAAAGAAAAAGACAAGGGAGATAACCAAACAAGAAGTAAAGAAAAAATGCTTTAGAAAAGCGAAAAAAATCAAAATGAAAGTAGGAAATCTTTAAAAGAATGCATAATTGTAACAAAAACACTTTCGTTTATAGTTTGATGGGAATTTACTCAGCATGAGAAGTTGCTTTACAATACGATGAATCAGTGAAAAATGACTTTAATTGATTATTATTTTTCCCCCCTGTTTTAAGAGAGTAGTATCACCATCCCCTGTAGATAAAGGGGATGGTGGTACTGCTGTCAACTGTCCTGAAATCTAACACTAACACCCAAATATTGTAAAAATAAGGAAAGTTTTCTTGAGGGAAGCCTCGGTATGAAAACTACCCTGATTAAAAAACTCTGAATTTTAAATTTTGTAACGTATTTATTTATTTATTTTTTATTTATTTTTAATGCATAAATAATAATAATACTAAAAAAAAAAAAATAGAAATAAAAAAAATGTCAAGAAAAAATGTTTCCATCATAAAGTAGTTATTTTACATTTTTCAAAAACAAACCATATAATTTATTAACTTTTAAATCTATCAGAAATTGAATAAATTTGTTGTCGTAATACATGCATTCATACAGTTTCTTGTAAAATTAATTTTACTCCATTTTTTGTTTATATACGATTTTGAAGTATTATTAAATGTCAACAAAAACATATGCAGAGATGAAATATGATATATAAAAGAGAAAAAAGAGGAAAAAATCTACGAATATCAAACATCTATTTATTTGCATTTCGAAAATTTAATAACATTGATTATGTCAAACATTTTGCAAACATTTCGATGAAACGAGAAAAATATGCTGATGAAAACTGTTTGGCAAATGTAAACAAATAACGTATTTAGGGATTTGATTGTTACTGATTAAATGCATTATGCATGAATTTATTATGTAGAATTCATACTCTAAAAATGGAATTACCTTAAATCATTAAACAAATTATTTTGAGATTTATTGAAAACACATCTGAAATAATTTGCTGTGAGAAGAATAAATTTTGCAATATTTGAACGTAAATGTAAAATTGGAATGTATAATGAAGTTTAAAAGAATAAATACCTCTTTTAACTTATCATAAAGTCAATGTAAATCTAAAGAAATTTTGCTTAAGTAATTTTTTTTTCTTTTTAAATTTAACTATAAAATATATCATTTAAAATTATATGAAAAATTATTTATGAACAAATTTTGTGCTAATTAATGTATATTTAGAAAAGGTAAATATCCTTTATATTTTAAAGCTGTTTCTTTCAGTCATAGAGCTATAAAAATATAATTTTTTGGAACTTGAAATTTCTAGCTAAATTTCGAAATAATTTCTAAGATATAAAGTTTATTGTTTCTATGGGCTTCGACGTAACTAATTTTGTTTGTAGAAATTACTTTAAGTCATTTATCAGTGTAAGTGTATAACCAAATATTTCGCTTTTTTTTTTTTTTTTTTTTTTTTTTAACTAATGATAAAAATGCTTCAAAACGGTTTATATTTTACTTAGTTCAGATTTATATATATATATATATATATATATATAAATATATTTATTTATTATTATTATTTATTTATTTATTTATTTATCTATTTTTGAGCTATTTAAAGTCTTTTTGCACTGAAAGTGAATTTTGAAAATAAATAAATAAATAAAAGAGTTCAACAAGTGAAAAAATTAATTGATAAATTAAGTCATTTTATTGAAAATCAAATAAATAATAGCATAATACATAAAAAGAAAAGAGAATTTTTTTTATTTACTTGTTATTTAATTATTAATTAATTAGATTATTATTTCGTTTTCAATTATTTCGATTATTTTAAAATATATTTCTGCGTTAAAATCGAATGCGTAATGTTACTTCTATTACACAATAACATCAATTTAATATTAAGTAATTGGGAAATTGGATTCTTTTCTGGAAAAAATAAATAAATAAATAAATAAAGGCTAAATCATGAGATTTAAAAAAAAAAAAAAAAAAAAAAAAAAAAAAAGAATGCCTTTTTAATTAATTGTGACTAATATTTCATTAGTCACAACATTTATTGTATTTATTAATTTTTCACTTATTTAAAAATCTATTTCTGCGTTAAAATCAAACGATTATTGTTGTTTACATTATATAACAACACTAGCAGGCTTTGCTCACTTCGCTGGACAGTATATTTAAATGATTTCTTTGTAACTGAATATATTTCGATTGGCGACTATTTTCGTCACAGCTTTAGCATGGGACCTCCTTGGCATTATCAAACATTTTTTGAACTTCTCGAATCTGTACAACAAAACTATTATTAAAACAAATATTTTCTAAAACAGTCCAATAGCTGGTGTTAATTCTTCGAATATTCTGGAAACAGTTGAAGCTGTTACTCGTACAGTATAAGTCATTATTCGATGAATGTTCTGGGACAGTCCAAAAAATAGTCACTTGTTCCACAGGAGTAAAGCAAATAACATCAACTACACCAGAGCAAAAATTTTCGCTCACTCACGAAAATAGTCCAGTCGCTTAGAGCTCAATCCCTAAAGTGCAATGGCTCAGAATAGGTCTCTGAATAACTCTGGATCGCAGTGACTACATACTCTTTCGCAAAAATGAACTCACGCCTACTTATAACTTTTGGCGATGGGACTTGGAGATGACTCCATCGAGAATCCCTTGGTAAGCTCAAGGTCTATGTTCCCGTGTGTCGGAGAGCTTCGAAACATCGGGAGCCCTAAACTATCATTTTTCACCAAATTTGGTCGCCCACTCGCCAAGTTTGTCTCCAAGACTATGTTTTCTATTAAACATATCTTTATTTAGTTATTTAAATATTAATTTGAATTAATCAAATATTTCTGCCCGACAGCGTGCAAGTGCAGTCACACACAGCAGCTCATTTATTTGTATGTTAAATTAGCGTAGCGATTGGTATAAAAAAAAATAAATAAATAACTAAACATTATCGTGCTACACAACTTTATTATATCTCTCCCTTGGCGGCTTTTGAATTTTTGTCGCCATATTAGCGATTTTTTTTTTTTTTAATAATTTCTTGCATAAAAATTGAAAGCGTTTTATCGGACACCTTTTCGTAAACATATAAGAACCCTTCATATTCTGTTTATTTTATTAATGGTTTTTAGGTTTAAATTAGTGCTTCATGAAATAAATTTTCTATTTTTAAAACTGCACTTTTTTTTTCTATAAAATTATCTACTCAAATAAAAATAGATCCTTTATGTGACTACTATTTCAGTTATTTTTTTTCGTTTTGTAATATTTTATAAATTTTACATTTTTCTTGAACTACCTAGATTAAAATCGCTGTTGCTAAATTAAGACTCTTGGCGAAAAATGTTCGGTGTACTTCAACGCAACAACTTAAAAAATCACCCAGGAGGATCTATAAATAAAACTGATTTTAGTACAACATATATTAGCATCGTAAACTATATTAGCACTTTATCAATGTGTAAAAGAAATTTTAAATTAAAAATGACGTCAATTTTTGTGAGATGCTTAATTTATTTATTTATTTTTTATTTTTTATTGTTCACGTTTAGATAAATGTATTTATTTTCCTGTTGGAGAAAAAAAAATAAACTCGTATTTTTTTTGGCAACAATTAAATTATGGATAAAAAATTAAATGGCTAATCTTTTGCTATTATTAGCTTACAAAATTGCTATTTTATGCATAAAAATAACAAAAAAAAGTTTTTTTTCGGAATAAAAGGCAGTTAACTTTCTAAGTTAGGGTATAATCTATCTCCATTACAAATTTCATCGAAATCCGTCGAGCAGTTTTGGCGTGAAACTCAGTCAAATAAATTCACGGACGTTCCTTATTTATAATATACTAGCAGGCTTTGCCCGCTTCGCTGGTCATTATATTGAAATGAATCCCCAAAACAGCATATCATTAATAATAATAAAATATCTTAAAAAAAAAAAAAAAAATCATTAAAATCCGTCAAAATCTAATTTTAAGTTCCTGCTACTTTCTGTCGCGGTATTTCCGCTCGTCACAGTCGAGTCTGGAGCCCCAATGCCTTCGGCAGTCCCTTACCTGCTTTTTACTCCCCCTCCCTCGCGGTTACAGTTGAAAGTTTTACAAAATCTCATCAAAGTGCATATTTCGCACACTTAATTAACACCCACACACCAAAATTCGCCGTTCTTAGGTAATTTGAACGGATTTAAGCTTCAAAATGTGGTTTTTGCCCCGCCCGCCCCAAGAGGAAGGGGGGGGGGGGTAAATTTCCAAAATTACTTTATATTGCATGTTGCATACACATACCTAACCGACACATAAAACAATTGAGATCCTGAAATTATTTAAAGCTGAGCTATGCTTTAAAACTGTTTTTTTTTTAAGCTCTCCCCCCGTTCTTAAAGGAGGGAAGGAGGAGGGAATTTCGCAAAATCTCTTCATACTATGAGTTAGATACATATAATCGTCCCTTACATAAAAAAATTTCCAACCTTAGGTAATTTGCTTTGCTCACTTCGCTGGACAGTATATTTAAATGATTTCTTTGTAACTGAATATATTTCGATTGGCGACTATTTTCGTCACAGCTTTAGCATGGGACCTCCTTGGCATTATCAAACATTTTTTGAACTTCTCGAATCTGTACAACAAAACTATTATTAAAACAAATATTTTCTAAAACAGTCCAATAGCTGGTGTTAATTCTTCGAATATTCTGGAAACAGTTGAAGCTGTTACTCGTACAGTATAAGTCATTATTCGATGAATGTTCTGGGACAGTCCAAAAAATAGTCACTTGTTCCACAGGAGTAAAGCAAATAACATCAACTACACCAGAGCAAAAATTTTCGCTCACTCACGAAAATAGTCCAGTCGCTTAGAGCTCAATCCCTAAAGTGCAATGGCTTAGAATAGGTCTCTGAATAACTCTGGATCGCAGTGACTACATACTCTTTCGCAAAAATGAACTCACGCCTACTTATAACTTTTGGCGATGGGACTTGGAGATGACTCCATCGAGAATCCCTTGGTAAGCTCAAGGTCTATGTTCCCGTGTGTCGGAGAGCTTCGAAACATCGGGAACCCTAAACTATCATTTTTCACCAAATTTGGTCGCCCACTCGCCAAGTTTGTCTCCAAGACTATGTTTTCTATTAAACATATCTTTATTTAGTTATTTAAATATTAATTTGAATTAATCAAATATTTCTGCCCGACAGCGTGCAAGTGCAGTCACACACAGCAGCTCATTTATTTGTATGTTAAATTAGCGTAGCGATTGGTATAAAAAAAAAAAAATAAATAACTAAACATTATCGTGCTACACAACTTTATTATATCTCTCCCTTGGCGGCTTTTGAATTTTTGTCGCCATATTAGCGATTTTTTTTTTTTTTAATAATTTCTTGCATAAAAATTGAAAGCGTTTTATCGGACACCTTTTCGTAAACATATAAGAACCCTTCATATTCTGTTTATTTTATTAATGGTTTTTAGGTTTAAATTAGTGCTTCATGAAATAAATTTTCTATTTTTAAAACTGCACTTTTTTTTTCTATAAAATTATCTACTCAAATAAAAATAGATCCTTTATGTGACTACTATTTCAGTTATTTTTTTTCGTTTTGTAATATTTTATAAATTTTACATTTTTCTTGAACTACCTAGATTAAAATCGCTGTTGCTAAATTAAGACTCTTGGCGAAAAATGTTCGGTGTACTTCAACGCAACAATTTAAAAAATCACCCAGGAGGATCTATAAATAAAACTGATTTTAGTACAACATATATTAGCATCGTAAACTATATTAGCACTTTATCAATGTGTAAAAGAAATTTTAAATTAAAAATGACGTCAATTTTTGTGAGATGCTTAATTTATTTATTTATTTTTTATTTTTTATTGTTCACGTTTAGATAAATGTATTTATTTTCCTGTTGGAGAAAAAAAAAATAAACTCGTATTTTTTTTGGCAACAATTAAATTATGGATAAAAATTTAAATGGCTAATCTTTTGCTATTATTAGCTTACAAAATTGCTATTTTATGCATAAAAATAACAAAAAAAAAGTTTTTTTTCGGAATAAAAGGCAGTTAACTTTCTAAGTTAGGGTATAATCTATCTCCATTACAAATTTCATCGAAATCCGTCGAGCAGTTTTGGCGTGAAACTCAGTCAAATAAATTCACGGACGTTCCTTATTTATAATATACTAGCAGGCTTTGCCCGCTTCGCTGGTCATTATATTGAAATGAATCCCCAAAACAGCATATCATTAATAATAATAAAATATCTTTAAAAAAAAAAAAAATCATTAAAATCCGTCAAAATCTAATTTTAAGTTCCTGCTACTTTCTGTCGCGGTATTTCCGCTCGTCACAGTCGAGTCTGGAGCCCCAATGCCTTCGGCAGTCCCTTACCTGCTTTTTACTCCCCCTCCCTCGCGGTTACAGTTGAAAGTTTTACAAAATCTCATCAAAGTGCATATTTCGCACACTTAATTAACACCCACACACCAAAATTCGCCGTTCTTAGGTAATTTGAACGGATTTAAGCTTCAAAATGTGGTTTTTGCCCCGCCCGCCCCAAGAGGAAGGGGGGGGGGTAAATTTCCAAAATTACTTTATATTGCATGTTGCATACACATACCTAACCGACACATTAAAAAATTGAGATCCTGAAATTATTTAAAGCTGAGCTATGCTTTAAAACTGTTTTTTTGAAGCTCTCCCCCCGTTCTTAAAGGAGGGAAGGAGGAGGGAATTTCGCAAAATCTCTTCATACTATGAGTTAGATACATATAATCGTCCCTTACATA
Source organism: Salticus scenicus (assembly GCA_963930645.1). Classification (NCBI taxonomy): domain Eukaryota; kingdom Metazoa; phylum Arthropoda; class Arachnida; order Araneae; family Salticidae; genus Salticus; species Salticus scenicus. Next base: position 222,698,109 of record OZ005659.1, on the reverse strand, counting down.
AAAAAATTTCCAACCTTAGGTAATTTAGTGCAGCGTTACGTATGAATACATGTTTTTGCCCCCCCCATTCTCCAAAGGGCGGTAGGGTGGAATTTCATAAAATCCCTTTGTAGTGTGTGTTCAGTTCGATTTCCTCGTGTGTTGAGTACCCTTCTTCTAAAACCTTTTCCCTTCCCTCCCCCCTTAAAAATCCAAAATTCCAAAATCGCAGAAAATAATTTTTTTGTACTCAAGTCTAATCTTTCCATTTGCAATTTCTTCACCCTTAAGTAATTTGGAGCCGAGTTAAGCCTTCTGCCCCCCAAGGGGGACGGGGGGGGTATTTTGCAAAGTTCCGTCTTAGTTGGGGGTCAGGCTCCGAAAACCAACCTGGTCACTAAAATTTGTGACCCTCTTTCCCACAGAATCGTCATGGCAGTGTTGAGTCAGTGAATCAGTGAGTTTACTCTTTTATATGTACAGATTAGTTTATATTTTTATGGACTACTTGGCTTAAGGTTGCTGTCACAAAAATAGAGTCCTTGGCGTAAAATGTCCTATCTACTTCAGTATTAAAATTAAAAATATACCCAGGATTATCAACTAATAAAGCTCTTTAATACAGATCTCAATTAGCTTTCATTTTCTTATTATTTAATTTTGATAATAACGTTATGTTGTCATGCGCCTAAGCAAATTTAATATTTATTATTTTTTTTATTATTATTCGCGTGAAATATTCTTTGGCAACAATTAAAAATTAAAATAAATTATTTTAAAGTTTTATTATAGAAGAAATATCTATATTATATATTAATTAAAAATTTACATTTTTTTCGGTATAAATAGTAGCCTATGTCTTATTCCAGACTATTATCTATCTCTGTACAAAATTTCATCTAGATCCGTTTAGCCGTTGTGGCGTGATTGAGTAACAAACATCCATCCAAACTTTCGCATTTATAATATTAGTATAGATAAGTTATCATGTGCATGTGTTAGATTGAGTTATTTTGCTGTCAAATTGACAAAATTTTAATTTTGAATTTCAAAACTCTGTCGTTCTTGGCGCTTATTGTATTTGGTGATCAAAAACGTAATACGAAAATATGCATGCCAGATGTATATTTTCGTAATATGCATTGTACGAAATATTGTTTCATATTAATTATTACTCTCTTAATATAAGTTGTTAAAATAACCATGATTTTTGAAAGGAATTAAATTATGTTCGCCAAATAATTTGGCGATATTTTTTTTTTTTTTTCTGCTAAGGATGACCGATATCAAATCTATTCCACTGCAACATATTAGTATCTTATATCAGATACTTTATTTAGACATTTGAAAACAAATTTGACTTCAAATTATGATAGAATATTTATCATTTTCCTTTTAATTAGTATATTAGTTGGATATTTATTGTGTAAATATCATCTTTTGAAATGAAATGCTTGTGTTTTCAATCGAATATGGAAATTTGCCATTCCCCCCCCCCCTAGAGTTTTGAAATTTAAAATTCAAATTTTGTCAATTTTACAACAAAAATAACTTAATCTAACGCATGGACATGATAATTACTACATACCTATACCTAAATATGGGGATTAAAATCGGGAAATAATTTTCCGAGATTTTTAATAATTTTTTACAAAAAATCCAATAGACGTTTAACATAGGAAATATTTTTCTTGCATCCACGAACAGCCAGTGACGTCATCGCTTCGCTTGCGTATTAGCACTTTATCAATGTGTAAAAGAAATTTTTAATTAAAAATGACGTCAATTTTTGTGAGATGCATAATTTTTTTTTTTTTATAATTTTTTATCGTTCACGTTTAGATAAATGCATTTATTTTCCTGTTGAAAAAAATAAATAAATTCGTTTTTTTTTTTTTTTTTTTTTTTTTTTTTTTTGGCAACAATTAAATTACGGATAAATATAAATGGCTAATTTTTTGCTATTATTAGCTTACAAAAATGCTATTTTATGCATAAAAATCGCAAAAACAAATTTTTTTTCGGAATAAAAAGTAGCCAACTTTTTAAGTTAGGGTATAAGCTATCTCCATTACAAATTTCATCGAAATCCGTCGAGCAGTTTTGGCGTGAAACTCAGTCAAATAAATTCACGGACATTCACATTTATATATATATAAGATATATAAGACTAGTTCAATATTATAAATTTTCTGCATGTTAAATAAATTATGTATAATGGAATAATAAAACGGATAATATGATGATCGCTACAATTTGTATCTTTTAACATAAAAGATGGTAAATTTCAAAGATCTTTTTAATTAATAAATGGTCAATTTTTTATTTAGAAAATATTTACGTATATTTTATTGTAGAATGTTTAAGATTGAAAAATGTTTGCTATAATTAATTTTAAAACTGTAGTTCACCTGCCAGTTAAACTACATATAAGAAGGTTCGATTTAACTGTGGCCTGGGTGAAGGAAAAAAAAAAGTACCGCTACCATCTAGAACGAATAAACAATTATTCCTTGAATCCCTAAACTAGAACTATAGATTTCCGGCTAAGCGTGAAAAGTAAATAAATAATCTGGATAGACGAATTAATCGAGAATTTCAAATGTATACTTTTCTCAATAGTGAAACAACATTATGGATATTATGACTATGAATCCTTCCGTTTATGAATATTATGAATATTTGATGAAATTCTCGCTTGATTTCTCAAAATTGGGTCAAAAACCATAATTATAGGCACTAAAACTCGCCTTTTGAATTCCCATTTATTTTCAGAGATTTTCAAATAAGTTTGACTACGATAATAGGGAAAAAATGCTCTAGAATTCTTGTGAGGATTTTTAATACTCACTAACAAACGGAACTAGAATTTACAAGAATAGCATGGAACTATTTTCACTAGAGTCACAATTTAATTTCTAGAAGTCAGTCACGCATTTTTTCAGTGTACATTTCATCACTAGGGATTCACATCAGCTAAATTTTCCTTTTCTTCCTATGGGATTTTTGTTACTTTGTGTTATAAGCAGGGGTCGAGAAATACGGTCGCCTGGTCGCGAATAGCGACCAACATATTTTAACTGGCGACTATTTTTTCAACGAAAACGCAATTTTTTTAATAAATTTTAATATTTTGGCGAAAAAATTGGGCCTAGAATCGAATGCCGAAACTGCAATGTAGTTCATATCAATTCATGTAAGAAACAAGTAGATGGAAAACAGCGACTCATGGCTATGTATGCGTGTTTCGCATACCTTGAACTGAGACACAGTGTCGAATCAATATACAAATAGGTAAATTTCATCTCGTTCCACTATGCATGTTTAACCACCCAGTGTTGCAGTTTGCACAGCTCTCAATTTCTCGCTTTGGTGCTGACACATCAGTACTCGGTGCTGAATCCTTGATCCGGTGTGTAATGATGTGTCGATGCCAACGGTGTATCGGTTTAGAGAAAATTATAAAATCGGTTTGATGATCTTCAATTTAAACAGGTGTTTCCTGGTGTATAACGTAGGTCTAGTTTGTATTCGATTTTTATACACAGAATTTTAATTTCTATATTCAACACAGAGAAAAAATCTGTAACTGACATCTGTGGTGGTACTTTATATACTACCTGCTCTTGAATAGAGACTTATCATAAAAATATTTTATTTTGGATATAGGCTGTTTTTAATCCAAAACAGAAGATATATATTAAAAAATAGTGATCGTATAAAATAATGATGAGTTAACCCTAGGCTTCGATCTGATCATACATGGGTACATACCAAGCATAAGATAAATTCAATTTTTTATTTTTTTAAGATATTTTAAAATTCAGAATTAAGATTTAAAGACAAACATACCCAGTCTTGAAAAAAGAAAGGCAGCATTCAATTGCACCAAATTTGAAGTCTTTATTAATTGGTTTCTTCATTTTCAGGAATGTTTAATCTGTACATGTACTCATATTACAAATCTCAAATCTATGATAACATAGCCATTTTCTTTTAAAGAAATGCAAGATATTTCACAAAAATATGTTTAAAAAATCATCTCCGGTCATTTTCACAATTTAGTTTCAAGTCATAATAACCGTTAATAATAAAAATCTTTTGATGGAAAAAGATTTAAAAATGTATCAGGGTGTGGGACCACATAAAAAAAAAAAAAAAAAAAAAAAAAAAATAACGGTAAAATATAACGCACGGACGCAAGCGCCCGGTCACTCTTCTGAGGACCAAAGTGGAACACCAACTGAACTGATTTTCAAATTTTAAAAATCGCCCCTAAAGAAAAAACAGGTCCGCACACCTAAAATCACGGATACGCGATTTTGATTCGTTAATCGGACCGCAAAAGTAACCAATTAAACAGTTCGCGCACGCAAGAGAAACAATCGCGGATTCTCCCGGTGACAAGTGTCGCGGGAAGCAAACTTTACAGGGTGCGTTGAGCCAGGAACGAATGGCTGCGATGAGATGCCTGCAAAACGATGTATTTTGGCATAGGAATTAAACAAGAGGTGATGTATTTACATCACATATCCCCACATGACCAATTACAAAAAAATTTATGGCACTGGAAACATGAACGAACCGGATATGGTGAAATTGTGAACAGAGCCAGAGACGGTTTTTGTTGACAAAAGACATAAAATTTTTTGTGAATAAATTGTATAAAAGAATAATATAAAAAAATTCAGAAACATTACTAAATATAACATATATATCAATTATTTTACAACTAAAAGAAACTTATCGTTATTACACATACGAACTTGTTATAAGAAGAAATAATATAATCATAATATCAACAAAAAAAAAAAAAAAAATAAAAAAATCACTGAACACATGAGTTTGTTATTTGAAAACACTCACGTGAAAAAATTTTTTTTTTTTTTTTTTTTTTTTTTTTTTTTTTTTTTAATTTCTGTTTAAAGGAAATCATGCGAATGACAATAACATGGCTCATAAAATTAAATAATCTCAATTGTTATAGAAAAATAAGATACACATAAAATATAAATGTAATATTTTAAATGTAAACACAGCACATGAAAATAGATATCTATTAATATATATAAGTATGAATATAAACATGAAATCATATTACACAAGTGACATGTCATGAAAGAAATATTATAGGTGTTACCAGTAACATAAGAATTGTTTATAAAATAAATAGCAATATATTTGGGCCCAATTATTACATGTGAGAAAGCCCCCTGGAAATAGACCAAGAAAATATCAAACGAAATTAAAACCCAATTAAAATAATAACCCTAAAATGAAAATAAAAGAATGTGCTTTACAAAAAAAATGCTATTTCCAATTGGCTTGCTACTATTACACAATTATTTTCACATATATATATATATCTATATCTGAATAATACTCTAAAAAATATATATATACATATATAAATGAGGAATTATTTAACAGAAGTGTGGTACAGCAAAATCCAACCATCTAACACATTGAAGACTTTTTTTTTTTTTGTATACTTTACTATGATAATCTTGAGATATTAATATTATATTTTCAAAAATTAAC